>CM057812.1:72758455-73128455 GCA_030067965.1 Latrodectus elegans | reverse complement strand
ATCCATTCTTCAGGACACCATCCGTACTCCCGTTGACTCTTTGGCTAGATGTGTTGTTTCGTGCATCGCTGTTCTAGTTGGTTCAATAAAATACTGACTCGATTTTGTTCTAGCCCTGTATTATGCATTATATTTCAAAATACATATCATTTACTGTTCGTTTCAGTTTCTCTCTGTTTGCCGAGTTTGGCCACTTTCTGGCAATTCCGGCTTGGTGTTGAATTTTCACTGTCGGGTACTGTAAATATAAATTACTGTAACACAGTCTATGACATGTTGTAACCATGCAAATATTTTCTATAAAATTTTGATCTTCATTAATTTTTGTCCAAACTGAATTGGCTATATATAACATATATATTAAAAATTGAGCTTAACGCTATTCTAAAATAGTAATTTATTTATAGTATAGTGTTTTTATTTTATAAAGATATGAAAAAAATTTGGTAATACTGTCATAATAATAAAATAATGATTTTGTATCTTGATTAATTATGAACTTAGGCATATAAAAACCTGTGCCTTGAAATACAGGGGACTTTGTTTTACATAAAGTTAGAAGTGCATAGATTTTATTCATAAAATATTAATGTCTGAATATACCGTGATTCTTACGTTGTTGAAGATCTTAAATTTCAAATTTATCTGAAATTATTTTGTGTTACTACATTTTAGTTAAGTTGTATAATAAAACTCAAAAATACTTTTCTTTAATTTTTTGCACCCCTCCTGAGAATTAGTTTGACGTTTAAACATTAAATAATCCCTAAAAAGGATTCATTTCCCGCGAAAAAAATGTATTTTCATATTTAATGTTTTTAATAAAAGATATAAAACAAAGGAAGTTTAATTAATTATAATTCTTATTACAGTTATTACATATATTTCATGCTTTTACCTTAAGCTTATAAAAAAAAAACCTGTTAAGTAAGCATGTTTAAGGTTATAGTTTTTGTTTTGTGAAAATAAACTGAATTTGCTTTTTCATTTGATTCAATAAAACAACTTTCCTTATATTTTTCATTACTGGACACTGGCTTTTATATTATGAAAAGTGTTTCTTTCCAAATTTTTTATATATACCAAAAGTATGAAAAACATATCGGATACATATTTATATGAATTATTAAAATGCTTTTTCAATCTAAAACTGAGAAAAAAATTTTAATTGTTGTGAATTTCAACAATGAGAAAAATGTATTATTGTAGGAGTTTCATTAATGAAATTCACTATTACTAATTTATATTTATTTTTTATTGTTTACTTTTGTAACAATATTTGCAAGTATTGTTTACCCATATTTATAATCATTCTGAGTTATAACTTGGAGAGCTAAACATTGTTTTCTTAAAGTCTTCGTAAAAAACTGCTTTTAATTTCAATGATGTGGTTTAAAAACTTGAGGAAATGGTTTACTGCTTGCTTATTGGGCAGTGATTATCAGCGAGATGAGTGGGGAGTCTCGCTTATATATTTGAGGGACGTCTCAGTCCAAACTGATTTAACATCAGGCAAAGGAGGCACTAAGAGGAAAAGGTGCCCTGAGAAACCACCTCGGCCATCGGTGGGAAAGGGGGCAGACGTTGAAATGCCACCGAAAAAGATGATGAAATTTTCGGCTGCCTAAGCATAGAAAGGTAGCAATTCGCAAAGTCTTTGTTTTAATCAAAATTGAAGTATCCAAAATTCTCACCAGAAACTTAACAAAAAAAAAAAAAAAAAAAAAAAAAACAGAAAAATTACAGTTATTTTAAACATGTAAATAACCAAAATCTTTACAATTTATATTGTTAAATGAAGTCACAGAGAGTCTATCCATAGTGAGGCACGCAGACTACTAGAAAAGATCAATAATGGTAAAAAGTTGAAATGGAAATACCACTGTAAAATGAGGATGTGCTGTTAGTTTAATAATCTAAAGGTCATATATCACCAAGCCTAATGCCGGAAAAAAGATAAAATGATACGTGTCTTTAACGAAGCTTTATAATATTCAGACCACCAAAGAGCATCAGAAACTGAAAAATAATTAAAGCAACTTGTGGGAAACAAGACTATGCTTTTCGAAATGTTTTTAAATAAACTCTAAACAGAGAAGCGTATTTATTTATCGAAAGAGTAAAAACTGCTAAGGATGAGAAAGAATTTGAATTGTTTTTTCAAATTGTCTAAACCAAAAATGTGTAAAAGTTACATTCGTTTTACATGAGAAAATACCAAAACAAACTTTAAACCAACAAGGATTCCATATCTGCAGGAATAAAGTGATAAAGGCTTCAAATATTTTGATGTCAACAGTATTACTATAAGAACTTTTTGACTCACATTAGACATCTGTAAATCACTGAAAATCAATTTCATATAATAAAATTGAATCCTGTTTTACAGAATAAAATATTCAATTTTTGTCTCCTAAATATTCTAGACAATTTATATTTTTTGCCTAAATAAATAAATAAAAAACAGTATAAAATTTTGTCATTTTTGAGTGCTCATAAATAATTTCAATTACCTTGGATAAATTTAAGATTCATGAAATTTTAAGTTATTGAAAAAATTAAAATGTTGATTATTAATAGCTGAAAATAAAATTTGCTGATTCCAAATGTAAAGTGATACAGATGCAGTATAATCCAGGATGTCAAATTCTGAGATTGATGATTTTTTGGCAGATTTTCTTATGTATTTAGCAAAGTGGTTCTTTTTGCGTCATAGATATAGAGACCTATAAAAATTATGCTGTGGAAACATTGGAATTTACGTCATCGAGCACCTCACAAATCAGAATTGGGAATCCGGGATTATAAAGTATCATTGACTACAGATGCACAAATGACAGGAATGAAAAATATAATGATAATATATAATTAAATGATCATGATTAAAATAATAATTAAGCGATTGAGTATTATAGATTAACAAGTGTCGCAATCACATAATAAATTTAAAATCATATACACAATGACATGAATGACTTCTATCTTCCTCACTAGAAGGGGTACTTGATCATTGATGTAACACTGCAGCTGTTCATTTTCACTTTTCTCAAGACCAATTTCTCTCCAAACCCTTCGAGAACGCCACCATCCTGCTTCTCAAGATCTTTCTCACGAATTCATCATTTGTTTCTGGAAGAATTGATTTCTATTCCAAGACAAACAAAAAAGAAATTTTACTTAGATAAAATTTTGCAAACAAAATTTACATTTATATTTTTATATGAACCATTTATCGCATTTATTTTTAATATACAGCCATCATAAGATTTTTTTTCTTCATAATACATTTTGTTTATTAAAATTAAATTTCTCCAGTATTCTTTCCCATATCTGTCGGACTTCTAAATTAGAAATGTATTATTTGCAATGCATTTTTAATTTAGAAAACGCATTAGAAGTTTCATTCAGGGGTACTGCTTTAAGAGGGAGTAAATCTATTCACTCGAGTACTTGAAAGCAATATGTGAATCCTTAAAACTATCGTCAAATACATATATAAAGGGTGGGAAAAAGGACCGTGTGATATCATGGAATTATTTGATAGTTAGCTCTAAAATATGTGTTTCAAAATATCATCATAAAATAAGCATCTATAGCTATTGAAAAATGCATATATCCATAAAGGATATCCATATAAGCAATGGTTATTATAGGGAATATTTTCATTGTCTATAGCGCTACTTGATGACAAAATTTCAGTAGAAAATGGCAACAATAAATCTGCGAAAATTCTGAGAGCTTGGAAATGCACATGAATAAATTAGCCTTCCTAAATGAAATTTAAGAGTATTCGGTAATAGAAAAGTTATGCAAAAAAAAAATTCTTGACATATGAGAAACAACGTAACGATTTGATATCATTTTATTAAAAAAATCATTTCTTAAACATAATCTCCATCAGAATTATATTAATTTACTTTTAAATTTAAGAGTGGGTTTTTAAGGCAAGAATAACATCTCTAGATTAAACATGTAAATTTAATATTTTGTTGCAAACATATAGTCAAGAACACCAAATTGAACAGTTTTATCAATTTCAGGTGTATTATCAATTTCATTAATTTTTTTATATTCTTCATATCACATACAATATAAGCATATATATTACATACACACACACACACACAATGGCAAGAAAAATGCATTTCATTGCGCATTTGTGTACAAGGCAATTTAATTATATTTTTATAATAATAAGTTTTAATAAAGATTATTTTAAATTTTGTTTCTTAAATATTTTCGATCAATATTAAATACTTAATAATTAAGATAAGAAGTTTTAATAAAGGTATGTCTAATTTTTATCTAAAATAATGTGGAAAGCATAATCAAAGACAAGTAACTTATTTATTTAGGAAGCAGAGAAAATTTGATAAATATTTTTATTTATAATATTTTTATTTACTATTTTCAACAAAGTGATTGGGCTATATTAGCAGTACAAATACATAAAATATTAATTTCATATGTGTATTATATCAATTCTGATTTGTTGACAAGGACTGCTTGTGGAAGATAGTTTTCTTTTTACATATAATTAGATCTAATGCCACAATAATATTTGTGATGTCACCTCTGTTGCATCAGTGGCTTAATTTGCACAATCTGAAATAAGTTTTTAAAATCTTTCCTTAAACATGCTATTTGTTTCATGGTTTTACTTGTCAGTCATTCTGTTCCATTTAAAAATTAAAAACTTTTACGAGACACATTTCATGATTACTCAAATTATTTACCGAATTAAAGATTGACATGAATTTTATGATTGGAAATTTTAATTTATTAAATTTTGCATGATAAAAAAATAATTTAAAGGTAACAAACTGCTTCTAAGAATAATTTTATTTGTATTATTTAAATGTATATTTTTAAATTTAGATATAAATTTAAGTTTACATAAATATTTCTGTAATGTTTTGTAAGGAAAGTATCAAATCTTATAAATAAAATAAAATTAATTTAATAATAGCCATAATAAATATTTATTATTACATGATTTGTTGATATACTTTTTTTATACTGCTGAGAAAGTTATAATTTTATTTGCTGACTCTAAATTAAGCAAAATGAACAGAATAAATTGCCTGTTTATTGAGTTAACATGTTTCAATTTCATAATATTTTTGTGTACCCCATACAGAAATATAATTTTCAGTACTTATGCATCTATAAAAAAAAAGATTACAAAAATATTTTACAAGGTTATTTCCCATTATCGAATTCAGGATTTAACAGAAACTTCAAATATGACTCTTCTAACAATCTACACATTCAAGTATAATGGTTTTTTCTCAAAATATAAATTAAGTTAGCGACTGTTAACTTTGATTTTAATCATTACTTTCTGCTCCCATTTTGAATCTAATTTAAAATTAAGATTTATTTCAGATGTTTTTCTAAGAATCTTTAATATGCGTAAAATGTATATTTTTGATTATGCAATTGTTTGCAATCTATAAAAAAGGATTACAATTATTATGCAATCTATAAAAAAAGATTACAAAAATATTTTACAAGGTTATTTCCCATTATCGAATTCAGGATTTAAGAAAAATTTCAAATATGGCTCTTCAAACAATCGACACAATCAAGTATAATGTGTGGTTTTTCTCTCAAAAATATAAATTAAGTAAGTGACTGATAACTTCGATTATAATCATTATCTATTTCCTCAGCAAAATTTTTAATTTGTAATCGTTTCAGGGTAAAAATAGCGTGAAAGGATCAAATGTGTTTCATCTATTAAGAAATTAGAATAAAATGCTTTATATTCTGTTATCGCTAGCACGTTTGCAATTGAATGACATCATTGTAAGAAGATAAGAAAATTGGTAAAGCTGTGCACAGTCTACCACAATCAGTAACCCCAAATAAAATGATTTAATACTGAGACGTGGATGGTCATCCGAAACCAATTGCATATTTATTCAGATGTTAGCGTGGTTTCAATATACTAAAAAATTGCACTGTTCATGAACTAAACGTCGCATAAAATGCCGTTTGATTGCTACTGGATTATGCATATAAATTCCTATAAGAAAAAACATTGTGTGCGTGTAAAAAACATGTTGATCCGATTAAAACTCGCTAAAGAGTAAAAAATAATGAAAAACTGAAAGAAAGTCATTTAGAGCGAAGAACCTAAACACAGCTTCAACAGATGTTATAATATATGATATTTTCTTCAGAGTCAAAAGATAAATTGTATATTAAACATTTTATGAATACCTAACTGTAAAAAACTTGGAAACTAAACGGTAATATTTAGGGAAACTTATCACCAAGATGGCTTCATGCCTTTCGTAAATTTTATTAGGAATGTATATCAAAATATTTAGGACAATACTTTAGAAGACCATATGCTAATTTATGTGTATAAGGAAAATGTCTTACTAGATATAGGTATTTGAACCAAAAATAATCTAAACAATACGCCAAAATGTTTAAAAGTTGGTTAAAAACAAAGAAAATTTAAAATTTGAAGTAGCAACGTCAATAATTATCTGATCTTAAAGCAATTCAACATTTTTGAGAATCTATTGGTTGAAAAATCGGAGTTTGAAAGTATTGAAAGCAAAACTACTTCAGAATCTTTTATCGAAATAGGTGAAAATCCCTAGGCACAGCATTCAAATTCTAGATAATAAACTATAAGTCCTAAACCAAAAAAATATATAGTCAAATATTATATTTTATTGCATGGCATTCCTCTGAGACAATTAATTTCAACCGAAGTTTTAAAAAGTATATCTTTGCTAACAAAACTGCTGCGTAAGGAATTTTTTTTAATTTCTAGTTATTTTTTTATTTTATTGTTAATTTGGTCTCAAATGTTCTGATAGATTTTATTGAGATTTAAAAGAAATAAAAGTTAATATTTTGTTCCCTAAGAAAATTTGCGTACATAAAAAATTTAAGGCGTAAAAATGCATTTCATTCAATATTCACTAAATTTATATGCGCTTTTTTAAATTATGACAAAGCAGATTTTTTATGAAAGATACAAAAGTCATATAATTTTTGAAAATGAAATGTTACATATAGTTCATATAGAATGTTACATATAGAATGTTTTCCCTTTATAGTAAAAAACTTTCTCTGAAATTTAGTTTACATAAAAAATGATATTTCACAATCTTTTCTTATACTTTAATCTTCTAGAGTACTGAAGCGATGAATCAAAGACACAAAAACCACTTCCCCTCAAAATGCCGAAGAAGACACTTTTCCTGAATCAATTACTGATGCCACCCCCGAAATTAAACAGTAATTATCCATATCCATTTAAATTATGTTGACAATATCATATCTACTTTTTTCAGTAAACCTGTTTATAAAGAAATCAAATATCCAGTTGCAATTTGAATGGTTAGTATTCATCTGAACTGTTCGTATATTCTGTACCAACAAGATTAATTTACAGTGGCTTATAGAGAATGTTTGTAATATCTTGAAACACACACTTTAAATTCTTGATCCATGTTAAATTAGCGCACATATACAAATTGCGACTTTAAATCATTAAGCAATTCAACTGCTTTCTTTGAGCATTTCATTTCATAATTTAATTAAATAAATAAATCTTGTTAATATTTTTGTCTTCTAATAATTTATTTTATTCCTCTTTATTTGTCGATTTAATAAAATAAATATCAAGAAAATAGTACCACATTTATATATACATAAAATTTACCTTTTAATGAAGTACCCCTTCATTAAAAAAATTCTTTTGAGCACTTAATAACAAACTTTATGCACGTAAGGAACAACTGCTTTTGTTATTTTTAAATAAATGTTTAAATTCTCAATCAAAATACTTGTTTTTGTTTCTTTATATCAAACTTTTCTGAGCTTCTATCAATTTTATTGAGATAAACATAAATATATATGTTTGTAAAATAGGACTCATTGTCATTTCACATTATCAAAAAAAAAATCTAAAAAACTTAGAAATTTTGTTAATATATATATCCAACTATAAATAAAAACATGTTTTTAAATTACGACTTGTTAAATCATAAAATTTGTTTATAAATACTATTTATTAAAAGCCCTTTCTTTTCTAAGGTTTTATTTAGTATTTTCAACATTTAACTTCCCAGGTAGACTATTCATTAATAATGGATAAATTTTATTAATATACATGGTAGAAAGAAGAAAAATTCAAAAATAACCAAAAGAAAGATAAAAGGACATAGGATTGTATCAAAAGTATAATTTGATGAGTAAAATATACGCAATTTTCAGACGCATTCAAACGACAAGTTTGACAATTAACTTTGCTTGCTTTCTTTAAGCTTTATATATTTACTCACACATACATACATACATGCATACATCATTCATATATGCATACATACATACATATATATATATATATATATATATATATATATATATATATATATATATATATATATATATATATATATATATATATATATATATATATATATATATATATATATATATATATACATATATATATATATGTGTGTGTGTGCTATGAAGAATATAAAAAAATTAATAAAATTAATACTGAAATTTGCAACAAAATATTGAATTTACATGTTTAATCTAGAGATGTTCTTGCATTAAAAAGCCACTGTTAAATTGGAAAAAAATTAACATAATTGTGAAGGAGATAGTGCTTTAGAAGTGATTTAATTAATGAAATGATATTATTTCGTTTCGTTGTGTTTCTCACATTTTAAGTTCGTTGTTTCTCACATTTATTTTATCATAACTTTTCTATATTAGTTTAATCTTAAATTTAATTTAGGAAATCTATTTTATTCATGTGCATTTCCAAGATATCAGAATTTTCACAAAATTATTGTTGCAATTTTCTACTGAAATTTTGTCATCAAGTAGCCATAGACAATGAAATGATTTCCGCTAATTACCATTTCTTATATGGATTAATCTTTTTGAAATATATATATATATATATATATATATATATATATATATATATATATATATATATATATATATATATATATATATATATATTAGAGCTAACAATTTAATAATTCCATGTTATCATAAGGTCTTTTTTCACACCCTCTATACATGCATTTGATGATAGTTTTAAGGATGCGCATGTTGCTTTCAAGTACTCGAGTGAATTGATTTACTCCCTCTTAAATCAGTATCCCTGAATGAAACTTCTAATACTTCTTCTACATTAAAAATGTATTGCAAATGATACATTTCTAATTTAGAAGTCCGACAGTCATGGTAAATAATACTTGTGAAATTTAATTGGAATAAATAAAATGTGTTATGGTTAAAGAATGTTATAATGACCATATATTAAAAATATATGCGATAAATGCTTCATATAAAAATATTAATGTAAATTTTTTTTGCAAAATTTTATCTAACTAAAGTTTCTTTTTTGTTTGACTAGGAATAGAAATATATTAAGCCAACATCATGCGTTGGGTTCGTGAGATAGATCTTGAGAAGCAAGAATGAGCCGTTCTCCAAGGGTTTGACGAGAAAGTGGCCCTTCAGAAAAGTGAACAGCTGCAGCGCTACATCTACGATCAAGTACCCCTTCTAGTGAGGAAGATAGAAGCCATTCATATCACTGTGTCCAATGATGATATTTCAGAGCTTCAAATTCAGCTAAACGATACCGATCATACAGTCGTGGTGAAAGACCAGTTTAAAATGGCTCCTCTACATCAAGTTGTGCTCATTAACAAGCCGGAGACATAGCCTTCCTGACAGAAAGGTAATGATTAACAGTTCAATATTCATTCTCAACTTATTGACTTCCTATCTTGTTCTCAATACGTTTTTATTATATAATTTTCAATTTATTTTGCAATTGTGACACTTGTTAATCTATAATACTCAATCCCTTAATTATTACTTTAATCATGATTATTTAATTATATATTATCATTATATTTTTCATTCCTTTCATCTGCTTCTGTAAAGGAACAGATGGCGAGTAATCCAGGATTCCAAATTCTGAATTCTGAATTGTGAAGTGCGCGATGACGTAAATTCTAATGTTTCCAAAATAGAATTTTCTGCATAATTTTTATAGGTCTCTATATCTATGACGTAAAAAGAACCACTTTGCTAAATACATAAGAAAATCCGCCGAAAAATCATCAAACTCAGAATTTGGCATCCTAGATTATACTTGATGTGTACCACTTTACATTTGGATTCAGTAAATTTTATTTTCAGCTATTTATAATCACCTATGTATTCTGATTTTTTCGATAGTTCAAAATTTCATGAGTCTTATATTTAACTAAGATTAATAAAATTATTTATTATCACACAAAAATGACACAAAATTTTATACTTTTTCTTATTTATTAATTCAAACAAAAAGTATACACAATCTACAATATTGAGATGACAAAAATTGAATATTTTATTCTGTAAAACAGGATTCCTTTTATTATTTGAAATTGATTTTCAGTGATTTAGAGATATCCAATGTGAGTCAAACAGTTCTTATAGTAATATTTTTCACATCAAAATATTTGAAGCTTCTATCACTTTATACCTGCAGATCGATCCTTGGTGGTTTAAATTCTGCTTTGGTAATTTCTCATGTAAAACGAATTTAACATTTCCATATTTTTGAGGGACACAGTTTGGAAAAAGAACTCAAAATATTTCTAATCTTTACAGTTTTTACTCTTTAGATAAATAAATAAGCTTCTCTGTTTATAGTTTATTTAGAATCATTTTGAAAAGCAAAGTCTTGTTTCCCACAAGTTGCTTTAATTATTTTCCAGTTTCTGATGCTCTTTGGTTGTCTGAATATTATAAAGCTTAATATTAAAGACACGTATCCTTTTGTCTATTTCTCCGGCATTAGGCTTGGTGATATTGGTGCTACCTTTAGATTATTAAACTAACAGCACATCCTCATTTTACAGTGGTATTTCTATTTCAACTTTTTACCATTATTGATCTTTTCTAGTAGTCAGCGAGCCTCACTGTGGATAGACTCTCTGTGAAATCATTTAATAATGTTAGTTAATTTTAAAGATTTTGGACATTTACATGTTCAAAATAATTGTAATTTTTCTGGTTTTTTTTTTTTTTAACAATTTTGGAAACAATTTTGAGTATTTCAATTTTGATTAGAACAAAAGTTTTGCGATTGCTTTCTTTAGATATTTAGGCCGAGAATTTCATCATCTTTTTCGGAGGCATTTCAACTTCTGCCCCCTTTCCCACCGATGACCGTGGTGGTTTATCCGGGCACCTTTTCCTCTTAGTGCCTCCCTTGCCAGATGCTAGATCAGTTTGGACTGATACGTCCCTCAAATATATAAGCGAGACTTCCCAATCATCTCGCTGATAATCATTGCTAGATATACATGCAGTAAACAATTTCCTCAAGTTCTTAAGCCACATCATTAAAATCAAAAGCAGTTTTTTATGAAGACTTAAAGAAGACAATGTTTAGCGCTCCAAGTTTTACCTCAGAATGATTATAAATACGGAAAAACAATACTTGAAAATATTGTTACAAAAGTAAACAATAAAAAATAAATATAAATTAGGTAACAGTGAATATCAATAATGAAACTCTTAAAACAATACATTTTTCTCATTGTTGAAATTCACAACAATTATAATTTTTCTTTCTCTGTTTTAGATTGAAAAAGCATTTTAATAATTTATATAAATGTGTATCCGGTATGTTTTCCATACGTTTGGCAAATATTAAAAATTTGGAAATAAACATTTTTTATAATATAAGCCAATGTACTGTAATAAAAAATATTTTTTTTTAATTACGTCCTTATGTTGGCTCTTTCGAGCATAATAATTCTTGCAGTCCAATAAAGAAAAGTAGTATCTCCAAGAGTGGAGAGCGTCTTGAAATGTGAAGAAGAGCGGGCTTCCTGGAGGGTAGAATATTTCCAAAGATGCTCGCCATTCATGCCAACATGTTAAGAAAAAGACTGCAAAAGAAAGATGAAGGCTGTAACAGATTTAGCGTTACCCAGGGTGCAACACGAGAAAGCCTGTTACACTACACTCCGTAATAAAAAAATATGAAGAAAGTTATTTTATTGAATCAAAATGCAAATTTAGTTTGTTATCAAAAAACAAAAAGTATGACCTTTAAAATCTTACTTAACAGTGTTTTAAAGAGCCTGATGAATATGCTTAAAATATAAGTAATAAGTGTAATAAGAATTAAAGTATTTATTTAAACTTTATTAATATGAATTAAAGTATTTTTTCCCAAAAAATGAATCCCTTTAAGGGATATTTAATGTTTAAACAAAAACATATTCTAAGTAGTGGTAAAAAATTAAAAAAATAGTATTTTTGAATTTCATTATGCAACTAACTAAAATGTAATAATACAAAAGTAATTTTAGATAAATTTGAATTTTAAGTTCACAACAACATAAAAATCGTGGTAAACGTAGGCATTGATATTTTATGAATAAAATGTATGCATTTCTAACTTTATAAAATACAATCTGCCCTATATTTCAAGGGAAAGATTTATATATACCTAAGGTCATAATTAATCAAGAAACAAAGTATTTTTATTATAATGACAGTATTACCAAAATTTTTTATGTCTTAGTTAAATAAAATGCTATTTTAGAATTGCGTTAAACTCTATTTATAAAATTTATGTTATATATAGTAAATTCAGTATGGACAAAAATTAATGAAGACCAAATTTTTAGAGGAAATATTTGTATGGTTACAACATGTCCCCAACTGTGTTATAGTAATTTACATTTACACTGCCCGACAATGAAAATGCAACACTAAGCAGGAATTGCCATTAAATTAAATAACTCGGCACACAGAGAGAGACTGAAACGAAGAGTTAATGATATGTATTTTGAAATGATATGCATAATACAGGGCGAGAAGAGGATCGAGGCAGTAGGTTATAGGAATAATTTGAACGGCCATACGCGAAACAACACATCTAGGCAAAGAGTGAATGGAAGTACGGATGGTGTCCTGAAGAATGACTCTCAATTTCCTGTCAACCATTTGCCAAAGTGCATCTTCTGAAGAAAGCAGTGGCAGGGTTTGCAAATGGCATCCATTCGTGTCCCAAACTTGTTCAACTAACGAAAGATGTAGTCCTTTGGCCAGAGAAACAGCTGTACGCCTTGAAGGGCATGTTGGCTGATGCGAGCAAAATGAAGTCGGGTTTTATCCTGCTTTTAAAAGGGATTAAACACCCTCTAAAGGTAAGTAAGTGACACCGGACGCAGCACATTTTCTACGTAAAATGAGGCTGTCATTGTGCCGTAAATACGAACAAGATGCGACCTGGAATTGTATACAATGGTTCCCCAAGTAATGAGGCTGCATTATGATGTGGTAAATCTTTCCAAAATTGTTGCAAGATGAAACATGTCTCCACGTCGACGCCTCACTCGTAAGCGGTGATAATAACTAAAGTAACATAAACGTGACTCATCTGAGAAGACGAACAAATGCCACTCCATCATCCATACCGCTCTCATCTGGCACCAAACCAGATCCTTGGGTCTATGCTGCAGGATCAATTGTTGATGTCACTCTGATTGCACTCGTACCTCACAAACGTTGCACAGTTCCTTGTTCCAACTATCTTCTCCACATACGGTTGACTGTGGAAGCGTCCAGGTTCCAATCAGCTGCGATTTGCCGTGATTACTAGCCTGCCCATTTTAATCTGATCATCATAACCCTCATAAACTTGTCTGTCTGCTGGGTCTGACTCCGACTTCGAGGGCCTGGCAGTCTGTTTGTTACAGGCGTGCTTTGGGATAAGAAAAAATTTACAGTGATTATTCAATAAACAATAACATCGCAAATAATACGCACTCTGCCGATTCTCCACTTTGCTTCTTATCTTCAATGCGTCGCATCATTTGCATAACTAGGTAACGTGCATTTACACTGAAATTTGCATAATATTCTAGCCACTCCTTCCTGGTGTTCAATTTTCTTTGTCGCACTTTGTATAAGGCAATCTGTCTACTTCGAGTGAGCTGATATAGTCTTTATTTTTAATTGTGGAGAATGACTAAAAAAACGAGATAGATAATTTCATATCAAATAAATATGGGATTTTTAAAAACATTTAATTAGTAATTATATTTTGTACTTGGTTGGAGCTGGTTTGGTTAATTTTTAGCTAAACGGTAATTTTTTGTACCTTTGGGCTATGAATGATCCAGTACCTAATAATTAAAGTTTATTTCGAACAATTATATAAATCAAAGCTCACAATAAGATTTGAATTTATGAATTGAAACAAAGAACCACAGTTTTGAGTCTTCAAGAACCATTTGATTCTCAACTATTTTACATTGTTGTATTTAAATAGTTCTAATGAAAATACTCTTATTTCTATAAACTATTCTCTTTTATATTTTATTTTATATTCCGCTTCGAAATTTTTACTTTTTGCCGGAGAAGTTTCAACCTACACAGCATTTTATTCTTCTATCAACCCTCTCTGATTCAACCAAATAGAAAGTTCGAATTCAAATTAAATACTGTAGCCCATGGATTAACAAAAAGTCACAAATACAGTGAAAAAGAGAAGATAAACATAAAAGGGATTGGTCTAAGCAAAGTGGCTGTAATAAAGAAAAAAAATCAATGATACCCAATCTATACAACCATCTTATTCTAATACTAGCCGAAAAAATATATTTAAAGTAATAAACGACATAAAATCATCTCGGATTAACAAGAATCAGATAGAAAATTAATTTTAAGGATTACTCCAAACCAAACTACAAACATCCGTTTCCTAAATGAATATCCAACTAATGAACCTACATGTAGAATCGCGACCGTTCGGCAACCATCTAAACCACAATATTTCGGAAGAAAACTTCTTAATATCATTAGGCTGTGTTATTGTGGACATAACTATATTCACAGAAAAATAGTAGTTAATTGAAACATGAAATATTTTATGACAAGCCATCAAATCGCATGATTACTAGTACCCTTAAATATATTTATACTGTAGTAGGTTGATCAGCCATAAATAAAGTACTTCATGATATTACTAACTTACATATAAGTTTAGAGTTCCCTTTATTAGAATGAAATTTCAATAGCTGAACAGTAGTTGCAGATCAAGTCTCACACCCCATGAGATGTGACGTTCGTTTCTTATGTCAAAGATAAGTAAAGCGTTGTAACTTCTTCCATATTTGTTCCATGTACAGAATGTTGTGTTAGCTAATGTTATTGTACACAACATAAATTTTTTTAGAAATTATAGGGTGTGTTTCATTTTGTATGAAAACCATTTTTTTTAATTTAAATGTTAGAGAAAAGTATGTAAGAGCTGGTATATTTATCATTATTCATCTATTTATATTCAGAAAGAGTGTTTTATTGAAAAACGATATCTAAATATAGGAAATTAATTTTAAATGATAAGATTACTGAATAAAAAGACATTTTCATCTTGATTTTTACTGTATTACTAATTTTTGTAGCAATTTAAGCTTAATAGGTCATCTGATTATTCTTTAAAAGCAACGTGAGTGATTAAATTTAGTTTCTTTTTTAAGACTCTTTTGTTGATTTTAGTGGATGAGTTTAATAAACCAGAACATAATTGAAAATGGTTTTAAAATATTGAGAAGCAACAACGAAAGAAATCGTTTAGAAACCAAACGTGTGACATTTGTATAAATAATTGGTTCAAGATGGTTTCATCGAGTCTATAAACTTCTAACACTGGAATTTAATCAAATCTATAATGTTGTTAATGGTTGGTGGTTTAACGGTGCCTTATAATATCCGACTAGGATATAAAAGTGAAAGTAAAGTCTGAAATATTACAAGCATCTAAATCCAAAGTAAATATCGATTCCAAGAAGGAAATTTGAATCAGAAGTCAGAAGCGAAGCTCTTAGCTGTTAGCAAACAAAACACAAAATAATTTTTTGAGAAATGTCAAAGAATAATGATGAAGCACATAAATACATTAAACTTTACATCTGATATGTGAGAAGTCAGCAGATTCCATATGAAAATATGAAACAATTTCAGTTGTGTGATATTTCACTTACCAAAATTTTAATAAGTATTAATACACATTAAGTTCCTGAGGATTTTAATTAAATTTTCACCAAACTTCAAGAACAACTGCACAAATACGAAAAAATTAATCCTAAATACCAAATGATTAAATTTATAGATTTCTGCGAAATAAGGTTCCTGCTGAAATCAGTAGCCAGAACTTTTGGAGACCATTGCTGACACACACCTCGGTATTGATTCAAAGAGACTTTGGATGCATTCTTCGGGTACAGCAGACGAAACAGCTTCCACATGTTGCCAAAGTTGAAATGGTGTGGCAGTTGAAAATGTAATCTGGGTCAGTCTTTGAGCAACGACGAGTCACATGTTTTCTATCGGTGAATGATCTGGAGAGCGAGCCAGCCCCGGAAGCATTTGAATCTGGTGATTGACGAAGATCCCTTGGATACTATGTGCCACATGTGGCCGCGCATTATCCTTTTGAAATAAGGTTATCGGCAAGCCTTGAAAAACATTTGCAAATGTATTCAAATTTAAAGAAAAATATTTTCTGCTATTATTTTCAGAGTTGAAAAAAAAGCACCATATTTTAAATTAGTTCCTTCGAGAAATATCTAGCACATAAAAATATGGAAGTGAGTTTATATAATATAAAATTATAATACAGTCATTTCCATAAGTTAAGCACGGAGATGAAAATCCTAATTTCTGGAAGACAATTAGAATTAAAGCGGATGCAAATCGCTGCAGAAGTACATGGAAAAATGCAACTATATTAGGTTACAGCCAGACGCGTTTTCATGTCAAGAAATTTTAGAGAAGGGCAGTCTTATAAGATACCAGCTTTATAAAGGGTAACAGAATCTTGTTGTAATTGCTGATAGAAGGTGCTTAAAACTTTCGTACAATTTCGAAATCAGATGTTGCTCTTATCCCCGGCGTTCATCATTCTGTAACTTAACGTTTATGGAATTAATTCCAAACCACACAGACAGTTGTCCAAAGGCCCATAGCCGGTCGCCCAAGGTTTACAATCCTCCCGCGGAAGATTGATATAATCTGGTTTTAGACAAGCGTAATCGCAGAGTAACCTCCACACGCGTGACGTCTATGGTTACAGCATCCATTGGTAAGGTGATATCTGCAGCTATTGTACGCCGAAAATTACATATGAGTGTACTGTTTGCCCGGGCACCTCGAATTTCTGTTTGTCTATGCATCCAGTAAAGAAGGGCATGATTAAAGTGCTGACGTGAGCATGTCAATTGGACGTGTCTGATTGGGGCAATGTCATGTTTACTGACGAGTCAAAATTTGTTCTGGAGCCAGACGACAAACGTACAAGGATATGACGTGAGCAACGAACCCGTTTTTCTTTTTATTTGAATGGCATTTGCAAATAAATGTATTTCGTTGATGAAGGAATAATATAATTTTATATCAAACTAATTACTTTTGAAATAAGAATAATTGGAAACTAATGATTTCTCACTCTAAGCGAAAAATTTTTTAATTATTTAATTTAAAATTGAAATCAATAATAATGTATCTATTAAAATAGGTGATGGATATTTGTAGTTTTATAAAATAAATCTTTGGAAAACCCATTATTTTCTTTTTTAATCATATTGGACTGTCACTTTTATATACATTTCCATACATTTAAAATAATATTTTTCAATACAAATGCTCAAACAATGCTTATTATGCCTAATATCCTGAAAGAATCAATTCATGGCGTGTCAAAGATAAAAATTCTTTTAGAAAATTTATTTCATTTTTAAATAATACAAGCTGTAGAATTTTTTATTTTGAAACATAAACTTGCATAAAACTGCCCTTTATATATTAGACAAGTTATATTTAAATGATCCTACCTTGAAGTATGCAAACAATAAAAGCTTAAATTCTGGTTTCTATTGTTATTTTGATATCTATCTATCTATCTATCTATATCTATATACATATATATATATATATATATATCTATATCTATATATATATATATATATACACTACTGGCCATTAAAATTGCTACAACAAGAAGGCCGGATGCTACAGACGTAAAATTTATACGAAAGGAAGAAGGTGCTGTGATATGCAAATGATTAGCTTTTCAGCGCATTCGGACAAAGCAGGTGCTAGTAACGACACCTGTATTGTGTTTAAATGAGGAAATTGTTCAGCCGGTTCCTCATACACAAATTGCATTTGAAAGTTGTTGCCTGGTGAAAAGTTGTTGTGATGCCTCGTGTAAGAAGGAGAAATGCCTACCAGCACGTTTCTGACTTTGATGAAGGTAGAATTGTAGCGTACCGGGATTGTGGTTTATCTTATCACAGTATTGCTACTTGCGTTGGTCGAGATCCAATGACTGTTAGCAGAATATGGAATCGATGGGTTCAGGACGGTAATACGGAATGACATGCGTGATCTCAACGGCCACCTATCACTAGCAGCCGAGAAGATAGGCATATTATCCGCATGGACGTAATGGATCATGCAACCACTTCACGATCCTTAAGTCAAGAAACGGTGTCGTTTGGAAGACAACAAGTGTCTACACGAACAGTTCAACGACGTTTGCAGCAGCATGGACTCTCAGCTCGGAGACCATGGATGCGGCTTCCCTTGACGCTGCGTCATAGACCAGAGCACCTTCAATGGTGCGATCAACGACGAACCTGGGCGCATGAATGGCGAAATGTCATCTTTTCAGATGAATCCAGGTTCTGTGTACAGCATCATGATGGTCGCATCCGTGTTTGGCGGCATCGTGGTGAACGCACACTGGCAGCGTGCATTCGTCATCGTCATACTGGCCCATCACCTGGCGTGATGATTTGGGGTACCATTGGATACACGTCTCGGTCACCTATTGTTCGAATTGATGGTGCTTTGAACATAACACGTTACATTTTTGGTGTGTTACGACCCGTGGCTCTAACCTTTATTCGAGCACTGCGAAACCATACGTTTCAGCAAGATAATGCCCAACCGAACGTTGCCGGTATTGTACGGACCTTCCGTGATACGGAACATGTTCGGCTGTTGACCTGGCCAGCACGTTCTTCAGATCTTTCACCAATAGAAAACGTCTGGTCAATGGTTTCCGAGCGACTGGCTCGTCACCAAACGCCAGTCACTACGGTTGATGAACTGTGGCATCGTGTTGAAGCTGCATGGGCATCTGTACCTGAACATGAAATCCAATATCTGTTTGACTCAATGTCCAGTCATATAACTGCTGTTATTACTGCCACAGAGATGGTTGTTCTGGGTACTGATTTCTCAGGATCTATCCAGCCAAATATTTTGAAAATTTAATCACTTGTTATTTCTAGTATAATATAATTGTCCAAGAAATATCATTTTGTTATCTGCATTTCTTCCTGGTGTAGCAATTTTAATGGCCAGTAGTGTATATATATATATATATATATATATATATATATATATATATATATATATATATATATATATATATATATATATATATATATATATGTGTGTGTGTGTGTGTGTGTGTGTGTGTGTGTGTGTGTGTGTGTGTGTGTGTGTATGTGTGTGTGTTTTTGAACCAGTGCACTTACTTGGTCAGTAACACCAGAGTTTGGCTTTAACACATGTACATGTGTAAATATATAATTGATCGGATAGTTCAAAGGAAGATCAAGAATAATTATACAAAATGTGAAATGAAAAATATAAATTAAATAGGATGGTGTTCCAATTAAATATAATGTATTTTGAACGAGCGTTTTCAAATCACTTTTTTCATGCGAATTAGATATAACGATTTAAAAATTTTCTAAAAGTAGAAAATTTTAAACAACTCTCTTTAATCATTCAGATTCCCTGAGACCGTGAACGCCAGACACAAAGAGGGGCGCACTGCCTTCCATTATGGAACTGCCATGTCTCTTGAACCAAGGGGTGCTTCTAACTACTTCAAAATGTTGCTGGAAGTAGGAACTGATGATAGGATTCGAGACAATCAAGGTCGCTCTCAGGAGTACTACAGAACTCATCAAATACACATTCCTCACAAGCTTAACCTGCTGCAGCGGAAGAATCTGAGGAGCAAATTTGCACCACGGCCGAAAAACAGAATTAAAAAACTGCTAGGTGAGAATCATCTTATTGGTAACGATTTTGTAATATAGATATATAATGAAATAATTTGAATATAATTCCACTCTTCTTAGAAAATATACCCACGTAATTAATGTAATTAATTCCTGACTATTTTCATTAATTTATTTTACCATTCTTTTAGCAATTTATATAATTTATCATGTAATTTAATTAATGAAAAAAATTTTTTATTCTATAGTGTTTAATTTTATTCTTACTTATTAAGATACTTTGTTACCAGCATATGTTATATAATGTATAACTTTTTAAGAATTAATCATATATGATTCAAAGTTGGATGGCATAGTCACATTTTCACTATCTCGCCCGTTTTACTGCTCTTATTTCATAAATATTTAAACTTTTATATATACTTCCAATAATAATCCAATTTCTCTCAAAATATGGTTATAAGATGGAGAAAGCAATATATTTTTTGCTTTACTGAAAACCTATTTCTGAAATCAAATAATTTATTAATAAAATCTATTTGTATTTTCAAATTGAAAAAAAATTGAATTTTTAAATTTCAATTATTTATTTATTTATTTATTTTTTGTATAATAAGTGAGATATTTTAATGAGTCAATCAAATTCTTATATGCTATTCTGAAAATTTCGTAGTACATCATTTTATCTCTCTATGGGTATGTTTTATGATTTTGGTAGAAATATCTATCTATCTATATATATATATATATATATATATATATATGTATATATATATATATATATATATATATATATATATATATATATATATATATATATATATATATATATATATATATATATATATATCTGTGGTCTCGTTAATGAGTATTTTTGTTTAAAGTGTGTGTGTTATAATTCATGAAATGTTTTTTTTTTTTTTTTTTTTGAAAAGTTTTAATTTAAAAAAAAATATTTCATGTTTTTATTTTACATTTCATTTGTCATTACACACATTTGTCATTTAACATTTCATGTTCCTCATTGTAAAATTTTCAGAATTAAATACAATGCATAAACTAAATTTAATTTTTAAATTCTTTTACTCATTAAAAACAATCCAATATACAGTTCATTTATTTGATTCTTACAATTAAATAATAAAAATAAAATTATGAAAAATAATCTTTAATAAATCTTAAATTTAATTTGAGCTGCTATTATTTTATTTTTATTTTTGTTGTTTTTCCGTTAAATTGATAGAATTTATGCATCACTGTATCTGTTTCAAAATTTCGATTGTGTTTGTATATTATTATTGATTAGTCAATAACTATAAGAACAGAGATACCATGTTAATATTCATTACATTTTTGAGAAATTTTGCCATTTTATTATTTTTTTATATTTATATAAGTTATGTAGATTATTCATTTAGCTCTATACTTATTATTAACTAACACGTTTACAACTCTGTACTTATAATTTTTTAACTTGCTGTAAAAGCTTTTCTTAAAACAATATAACTTTAATATATTGTCTAACTACGTTAATTTCAGATGTCTGGGTGCCAGTTGTCTTTTCTTACTTTCAGGTCTTGCCCACAGCATTATTTCAAAAGAATAACGCGTGAACATTCATGGCGCGCATGGTCCAAGACTTTTTCGTCAATCGAATTACTTGCTGAGGTATTTTTAAATAGTATATAACTTATATACTAAGCAAATGAGGTTATCAAATTTTAAGAAAACCTTATTTTACATAAGGATAAATTTGGTTCCATTAAATAAAAAAATCTAGGATTTATCCAATTCTGTTGTTGTTTCCAATAATTATTAAATTGCGATCCAATATCAATGGATGTTATTATCGAATTATATGGTACTCTCTATTCCTGCTTACTATTGTAAGCAACTAGTGTTAACAAAACATTTTATTTAGCAACGTTTAGCATAACGATTTTTATTGCTGAATTAAAGAATTTAAATATCTATCATGCTACGCAATAAGACCTTCTAATTTAATTAAAGATGAAAACTCACTAACTTTTTCCAATTAGTTTATTGCATCCAATATAAACGAATATAAATTTTAGTTTCTTGTTTGAAGAGAGAGAAAGAGATCACTTTTTATTTACAAAAGCAAATATGAAATTCAAAGCAGCGTGACTCACAGAAGTCTAGAATCCAGATTTTATTGGAAATATCTCTTATTGAAAGCAGCTTAATCTCGTATATCATTATTATTTAATAGCATCTTGTGATTTTCTTATTTCCTGGTTGAATGGTAGTTGATTAATATTTTGGTTTCTGTATTATTTTGCAGTTTGAATTAGAGTTTTTAAATTTATTTCACAGATATATATATATTTAAATAATAATTATTAGACACTCACCACATACTTCAACACGTTATCCAAATATAACTCTCTAAACAAGCTGAGAAAATAAAATCCACTACATTTTCCTCATTATTCCTCATATCTAATAAACCATTAATCGAGCTGGTTGCATCGTAAAGGAAAGGGAGCAGTTTCAATTGGTCCGATTTCCTGGGGTATTAATGGGAGAAGACTGACTTAGCCTTTATTTTAGCTGGACATAATGGTTTTGACAAAATTACTCCTAGTAAGGTTATCTAGCCTTCACTCCTAGGGTGGCTGTACCAGGAATAATATCTCCTGGCGTACACGACCCATTTCGTCCAGGAATACCTTTTCGCCATAATGAGGCAGCAAGCATTCATTGCATTGTATGAGAGTGATTTGTCATCACTTTCTTTGAGGAGAATCTTCTGCCTTACAAAATATTACAATAAACTTTATAGCTTCAGTGTTCAGGATAGAACTTCTGCCTTTCTGCACTCTAGGCAAGACAATAAGTGCTTAAAGAAATACAGTTCTTTTTCTTTGGATAGCGATTTGGGATTGTTTTCTAGTGAAGTTTACACCTTAGAGACCACATCTTTTCTCCTGCTTGCTCCAGAGCGTATACATTTCCAGACTTAACTCTTGATGAGGGTGTGTAAAATGTCAGATATTCTGGAATTCACTTGACAGATGGCATTTAAGACAATATAAGGCATCTCTCTCTCGGCATTGAAAATGTACACTGATGGTAACAGGAGTGACAGTGATGTATCTGGAAGTGGAGTGTCCCATCTTCAGATATGAACTTGTAGTAATTTAAAAGGGAATACATTTTATATTTATGATCTCTGAACTTGTCTTCAAGAATATTTGGATATTGTCGGACAGTCGTGCTTCTAAACAGCACCTCTCTCATTGGTTGATTTTGGGGATGTGACAAGCCTGGATATACCAGAACTTTTGAAGCAGCTTACTAAAAGACATATATTTTTTCAATGGGTCCCTTTCCATGTTGGATTGAATGGTTATGAGATGGCCGCTAATTAGGCCAAGGCTGCCTCTGCTGATAAATTTTAAATAATTTAAAATATATGATATATATATATATATATATATATATATATACACTTTAAATTACCTTAAATTATTTAGTTTGAATTAGGATCTCTAAAATAAAAACTTTAGATTAAATTACAAAAAAAAATTAAATTATTCAATAAGGCAGTGAGTATAATATAGTTAGCCACAATATCATTTCAATAAATTCCATTAATGTGTAAAATTAGAACTTTTATTTCAAGTTAGCAATGAAATTCGGGAATTTATATTTAATTCAATTAGACTTTAACCAAAGAAAGTATTTTTGTTCTCTAAATCAAAAATAGTATCATCATCTGACTTAGACCTTGTCGCTATTAATTGCAATTTACTATAAATTGACTTTGTCATTTATAACTTTAGAACCCTTTAAATCAGACGAGCAGCATTGATAACTAAAATTTCAAATATTTAAATGTTTGTGTTTCTTCTTACTTATTATACAATTCAAAATAAGTCTTTGGAAAAGAAGACTAAATTAAAGAGATAAATTTAAAAAAAATATGTTTCACATTTTTTATAAATTACTCATATTTACTCGTGAAACTTCATATAGTATTTACAATTATGATAATTACGAATGGCAACAAATAGCAATAGAAACAAAAAATGGATTCGCTGAGGTTGAAATGGCAAGATGTTTACTTTGGATTATATATATTAAATGAAACTTGCTTAAAACTTTCGAACTATCAAATAATGATAGAAATAAAGTATACAGATATGCATATTTATTACTGTTTAGTGGATATAAATGTTTGGTAACGGACACATATAGGTATATTGCTACGTAATTTCTTCAAAGTAAACTCTTAAATTTTCGTTATTCGGTATTCAGTAATTACTTAAAAGATGTTTGATGCAATTGTTCATATTAAAAAGGTTCTCTTATACCATGAATCAAGAGTTGCCAAGATTTGAAAATTATATGGTTGTCTAATTATTTAGAAATTTTATGAAATTATGTTTAGAAATGTAACTAAAAAAACAAAGTAAGTTCTAAATTATTATCTAAGATGTGTTTCTACAGGGATGTAAAAAAAATTTTTTTTAATAGTTTTTAACTAAATATTGGCAAAATATATTCAACAAGCTATTTCCGAAATTTCATTTCTTATAGTTAAACTTAACTAAAAAAAACTACTGCGATAAAAGCGAAAACAGTAAAAAATGGAATAGAAATCTGAATACTTAGATTGAATGCCACTAGCCAAGAATATAGAGACTATTGAAAAGTTCATCAAGGTATTCAGATTAAGTGAACTGTAGTTATTTAATTAAGTAGAATTTTAATATATAACTGGTAATCTCAGATTTCAAATTTAATAACATTTATTTTTCTAACTCATGTGTTAAGGAGGCTTTACATAACAAACAAATCTAAAGTAATGTAATTGTATATAATAAATCCATTTTTAAGAACATTTGCTTATTAATTCCTGTATTGGCTACTAAATACATTAAAACATATAAATGATTTAAAAAAATCATTTTATTTTGCCTTTTCACAAATATCTAACAAGAATACTATCTAAAAAAATCGATTAAACTAAACTAAATTACATAAAGAATTTAATCCAGAATGATGTGTGATTAATATATTACCTCACAACCTTTTCCAAAACAGTTAGAAAGTGTAAAAATTGTTTTGGATGTAATACACTCAAATATATGCTGTGTAATGTGAACCCTTCAATAGGTAAATTAATATATTGTATGGCGTTTATAGATTCTTGTTTGCTCTATTGTGCTGTTTAATTTTTGAAATTTAAAGTGATATCTTTAGCGTATTTAGAGAAACAAAAGCTCTATTAGAATATCAATAATCTAAATAAATTAAGGCTTTTGTGTATATATATATATCTATATATATATTATATATATGAGCATTATGGAGGAGAGATTTTATAAATTATAAATTTGATCGTTTTTTTAATCAAATGACATTGAATTTGTGTTAATAATTCCTTATTTTCCCAAATAATTTGGGTTAGATGAACGTTAGAATAAGGTCTTAATTGAAATGGACTTTTGTACTTGTGAAATAAAGTTTTTTATTTATAGGCAGAACCAATAAAAAGCGGTCAATTATATGTGCATAATAGGTGCCCAACAAAATCACTTAATGGGATAACACCAAATTGTAGTTAATGTTAATAAGTTGAAATTTAATGTAAAACCACACGTCAGCTATTTTAAAACTTTTGGTTTCCCTGCAATATAAAACAAATGTTTTCACGAGGAACAGATTTTGTAGTAACCAAAAATGTTACATCAATATTACATTATTTTCTTATTTCAAACAAAAATATAATATGCAGTATTGTTCTTTAGTTATTTAGAAATTTTGTAACATATTTTTCGCAGAAATTGAAATATTATAAATACACACATGTACTCAAACTGATAATATTTACTCCAGTAGAAAATTCATTATTTTGAAGAATATTTTAAGTCGTAATTTTAATTAAAATTTTATCTTTCAATGGTGATTTTGATTTTATTTTGAAATTCAAGCAGAATTAAAAGACTGATATGACTCTAGACACAGTAAAAGATCTGTCTTCATTTATACTAGGTGAAGACAGATCTTTTAAATGTTTTAATTAAATGTTTTTAAATAAAAACTAAAATACAATAGGTGATAGATTGAAATAAAATAGGTTTTTAACAATAAGGATTCTTATTGTCCCTCCCAAATAACTGAACCAAATGCCATGATGAAAATAAGATATTTCAATTTATATTTAAAAAGCATATTGCTATAATCACAGATGTTTTAAAACAAAAATGTTTAATATATTCCGTATGGAATACATTTCCCTAATTCATTTTGAGAATTTAAAACTTGCAACATTTAATTTTAAAATTCAATGAATCGAAATATTTTTTGATAGTTAAATTATGTCAGTTAATTTAATGCAAATTGTGTATTGTGCTTATATATATTTTTATATATAAATATATTGCTAGTTTTATGAACACTTTTACGAAATATATTAATATCAGTTTTGAATTATACAACAATTTCCATGGAATATATTTATAAAGTTTATCAAAACATATATTTCTCGAGCATAACTTAGTGTAAATATTATCAACAACGTAAATATTTATCATGATCATATTTTGGCTTACAATTGCATTTTGCGTCATAAAAATGCGTTTCATATTGTACTGCGTTTCTTGCACTTAGGAAACGATAAAGCGAGATAAACTAACATTTAAATTTTCCTACTAGGTTTTTATGATGAAATTAAGCGTATTAATATTGGTTCAAATTTTTGAAATCTTTCACAATTTATGACGATGGTTAAAATACTCAACTTTAATTTTTTAAATACTTTATAAATTTTATAAAGTGTAATTTTTTGTATATGTGGTAAGACATGTGGCTTTCAATACTATTCAATTAATGTAAATTTCTCTCTGCATTAGCTTTAATATAATTTAAATTGATTCCAACATAGTAATAATTTAAAATAAGCTTGTTCCATAGTGTTCTTAATATACACAAAGCAATTGTTAATACTTTTATTAACTGTGGAATCGAAACAGATTTCTTGCTTTATTAACGATTTACTCCCTAAAAACTTATTACTTATATTGTTCTCAACGTATGAATCATGTCAAAATAATCACCTATCTTCAATTTAAGAAAACATTTGCGTCATTTTATTTCAAATAAATTCTTCTTAAGGGTATTTTACAAATGATTAAGTTTGATTTCTGGCAACAGTGCCAAAATATGATATTTAAAAGAAAAATTTTAAATAAAAATAGGTCTAATTGTAAGTATCCCTTATAACGCTATATTTATAATCAGATATGTTTGCAACTTGTCTTATTCAGTTGACATACTCATAACCTGTTTTATATTTTGCTCAATGTGGGAATGAATACAATTGGATTTCTGGTGACGTAAGAGTTACGACTATGACCTTTAATTGAGAGAGTAAGCCGTAATATCTTAGCTAAATTTTGCACAAACAAATATTGTTCAAGTTTTCAGAACTCTTTTTATATTATAAATATTTCTGGTTTCGATTATCATTTTAATCCATGCATTTACTAGTTTCGAAATCTGATAGAGGAATTAATATCTTAAAATGATAATTATTAACAATATTAATTAATTTTTAGAAGAATATTTTCAATTTTATAGTGTTATAGAGATTGACCTCCAAATTTCGGGAATAATTTTTGACTACTATTGATTTCACAACTTCATAATTTTTTCACATATAATTCTAATGAATAATCATCCTAATAATGTTTATAGTGTAATGTGTCAAGGTGTATATGAATGAGTTAAATCCAATTAGACACCATTTTATAAAGAAAAACGTTAAAGATAACAATATAACAGACGTACTTCGCCATGCAAGATAACGAGAAGAGAAATTACAAAACAGACATGGAAAATCCTTTTTCGGAGAGTAAAAACATTCCGAAGGTGAAAGTTGTAGTGGTTTTTGCACAAACACCACCACTTTTACATAGATACCGCGGTGACCATTGTAAGTTTCCTAAATAGTAATATTTTTGTTAAAGTAAAATTAATGTCATAATTATAAAATGAGGCGCATTACTTAATTAAGGCATTCGGTTTCATGATAAAAATTATGGTATCAATAAGTTTTCCAAGACATTCGACGATGATACTATTTAAAATATCAAATATTATACTAATTAGAATATCAAATCTTATACTAATTAAAATATCAAATATTATACTAAGTAAAATATCAAATATTATACTATTTAAAATATCAAATATTATATTAATTAAAATATCAAATATAATACTATTTAAAATATCAAATATCGTACTAATTGTAAAAATATATAATTTAATGCATGAAAATATTATCAGCAATTACATTAAATATGATAAACTTGCTTCTAAAACGTCTGTAATGAGTATAAAAATAAAAAAAATAATACATTAATTTGTAAATGAAAACTTTTAAAAAATTTTTTTGTTTTAGCGAAATTTTGTGAGATAAATAATAATATAAAACGCATAAAAATTATATATCTAAACGTCTCATTAAAGTACATATTTATTCTTTGGCTATCCAAAGAGTCTCTTCAAAAAATAAGGAATTAAATCGGGATAAAGAGGTAAAAAATCTTATAAATAAAATTATTATTCATTAAAATCAGAATTCTTTCTAAAAATACTTCAAAAACATTGAGTATTCCAAATTTGATTTTCAACAGTCAAAACAATGAAACAATAAATTCAGTTTTAATATCCATAAAGCATTACGTACAAATAGCAGCAAACCTTTTTGCAGATGTAAACAATTTTATCATTGCATTGAAACTAATTTTATAAGCAGGACCAATTTTTTGTCATCCATTTGGGGGTGATAATAATGTTATTTTAAAGTATATTTGTGAAAAAAGTAATTCATATTTATGAATGTCACACCTTTTACAAAGTATCATTAATTTAGCTGTCGAAAATCAATGCATTTAAACAATCTGGAAATAAGGGAATGAGTCAGTTAATCTTTCATCTTCATTATAGTCATTTCGACTTCAGACTATCCTTCAGTAATTCGACTTTAATTTAACCAACTTGCATAACGTCCTCAACATTTGGCATACTTTAACAGGGTTTTAGAAATTCGTCACAAGTCGTGATACAGTTAGGTTCTTCAGAAGTTCCTTCTTTGTTTACGTCATAGATGTTGCCTCGTTTAACTTTAGTAACTTTGTAAGGTCTTAAATATTTTGGTTTTAATTTTAAGTGCAGTCCAAATTAAGCTCTTTAATAAGCAACCAAATCGATTACTCCAAAAGATTGTAATTGTTTTCTTCTCAAATTATATGTCTTCCAGTTTCCTTCTTGGATCTTGAAAATATGTTGTTTTAGCATGCTTTCAAAATTTATTTCTTTGAGCCTCCAGTACTGATTTCTTATATTATATTTCTTATATTATTTCTTATATTATTGGATTTCTTTCTAATAATTTCTTTAAGTTTACTAAGACCTCCAACATTCATTTTTGTACTAAGAAGCAACTCAAATAATACGGTATCTATGATTCGCTAATATGTTGAATTAATTATCTTCTGTATTTAGTTCGTAAACATATACCACTGAGCCTTATACCACATGGCTTTGAAAGAACTTATATGATTGTTTGGTTGAGGCTTACAACTTGCCTGTTATATCTTGGAAGACCTTTGGTTATTAAATTTTGTTTAATATTCTTTTTAGAACAAAAATCTTCAAATTTGCTGATACTGGCTTTCATGAGTTACAAATGATGTGTGTTTTCTACTACCCTTGTTTACATCTATACGGAAAATAATCGTTTTTGAGATCAATTGTACTAATTTTAGATGCGAATTTCGCAATCTGTCTAAAATATCTTTAATCAATGGGAGAGGTAATCCATCTTTTAAATAAATATATATATATATATATATATATATATATGATGTATGTATATTTATATACATCAGTATAACAATAGTGGTCAAAAATTTAACTTCTATTTTTTGCTAATTACAAGGTAAGATTATTCAAAATAAATTAATATTTGTGTTATTTAAAGCAAGAATAAATTCCTTAAAATATTTTTTATCTTTGACACGCCATGACTTGATTGTTTCAGAATATTATGTATAATACGCATTGTTTGTGTCTATGTAAGGAAAAATATTATTTTAAATCTAAGTAAATGAATATAAAATTGCCAGTTCAATATGTGTAAAAGAAAATATAGGGTTTTCAAAAGAAACATTTCATAAAATTTAAATAAAGATAATCTATCCTCTATTTCAGTGGACTCATTATCAGGAAATTTAATTTGTAGTTAAATAATTAAAAAAAATCATCGCATAGAGTGAGAAATTTTTAGTTTCCAATTATTTTAATTTCTTGAAAATAAATACATTGAAATGAAATCCGAGTATTAATTTATCAAAGAAATATATTTGCAAATTTTATTCAAATATGAAGAGAAATATTTTCAGCTATTACTTTCAAAGTTAAAAAAGAAGCACCATATTTTGAAAATAGCTCCGTCAAAAAATATCTAGCACACAAAAAGTAGGTATGAGAGTTTATATAATATAAAATTATGATATATATATATATATACTCTCTACCAAAAGTTAAGCACGGAGAGAAAAATGTTAATTTCAAGAAGCTAATCAGAATTAAAAAGGATGGAAATCACTGCAGAAGTGGATGGAAGTATACAAATATGTTACGTAATAGCCAATATCGTTTTCATGTCAAGGAATGTGTAAAAACGGCAATTTTATAAAATAACTTCATGAAGGGTTACAAAAGTTAATTGTAAGTGCTGGTAAAGAAGGTGCTTTAAACTTTCGCACAATTTGTTTTTAAGACATACGTATTTCTATAATTTCCAGGAAACGAATGGAAGATTCTGAACACTGGCGTGCTCTGGGGCGCATTGAAGCAGTATAGTCTACTGCAGATGTTGCTATTTTTTAGGCGTTCATTATTATGCAATTTCACGTATATGAATACAATTCAAAACCTCACAGACAGTTGTACGAATTCCCGTAGCATGTCGCCCATGGGTTACAAACCACGCAGAAGATCGATATATTTCGATTTTAGCCAAGCGGAATCGCAGAGTGACCTCCATGCGTGTGACATCTATTGTTAGAGCGTCCATTGGTAAGTTGATATCTGCAGCTACTGCACGCCGAAATAATGTAGACATATGAGACATCTACATATGAGTAGACTGTACGCCAAGGTGCCTCGAGTTTCTGTTTGACTATCCGTCCAATCATGAGGGGCACGATTAAATTGGTGCCGAGAACATGTGAATTGGACTGTGTATGACTGGGGTAATGTCATGTTAGTCGATGAGTCAAGATTTGCTATGCAGCCAGATGACAAGCGTATAAGGATATGACGTGTATAACGAACATGCAATGAATCCCAAAACATAACATTACATCTTGCATTCTGAGGTGGAAGCATTATGGTGTGGAATGTTTTTTCTTTAGTATATAGCAGCAACCTTCACATTTTTAAACAGGGTTCTGTGACTTCTATCTGATATCGAGATGAAGAAATATAACCTATTGTGAGATTGTACGCTGCAGCAGTTGGCCATACTTTTGTTATAATGGACCATAACCCATTTCCCCATAGAGATGATATAGTATATGTCTACCTGTAGATTGAAAGATTTCGCGTATGTCGTTGTCTCTTTCAGCATATTCTCCTGACCTTAATCCCTTTGAAATACTATAAAAGAAGAATGACTATTCCTTAATTCTGCAGTGGTTCACTACCTAATTGAAAGCATGGTCACAAGGTGTAAAATTTATATATAGATGAGGAAGATAACATACCCTATTAATGTCCTTTTATTCATTTTATACTGTTTATTTTCACTTTATAAATAATTCTGTTTAAATTTCCAGTATGTCATTATCTGATAACTTACATAAATTTAATATTTTTTCATTTCTGTATATATTTATTGATTTTAATTTATGTATAAATATATATGATACTTTCTCGCCAAATTTTTTGTCACTCAAGGCAGTATTTGTTGATTTATTTGCACTTTACATCTTGGTGATTGACTTTTGGAACTAAGAGTGTATATAGAATATAAATATAATAGTTAAAAATATAAAACTAGGCACCGAATGTCACTCATTAATATTCGATAGAACGTTTTTAGAAAAATTAAATGTGATATAATGTTACTTAATAAAAGGTAAAACTTAATATACTGTGTAGCTCAAAGTTGACACATGGTTCCACTGATGTAAAACTATTTATCGTTTAAACTTTCTTCATTCATTTTAACGATATGTTTATTGATATTTAAAGACGTTAAGTGATGATTAAAATAAAATGAATGCCAATTTTGATTAAAATTTATTTTAAAGAGAGTTTCTGGAGAGCTTAGGGCAGGACCAAATGGTTTTTCTGGATACATATAATATATGGAGGAGTGTAAGGTAACTTTTTAAAAAACGATATCAAACACATATTTTGAGCAATTTATTATATAATGTTTGAAAATATGTTTCAGATAATGTTCAATAATTTACAAAGCAAGCTTTCATGTAAAAAATTAGTCTTATTTTGAAAATTTCGCTCATTAAATTTTAATTGAATTATTTGACTAAGAACGGATATACTATTTTTGGAACTTTTAAGAAAGAAAAAGAGAAAAGGAAACTGAAATTACATTCTGTTAATGTTGATATTGACTAGAATTCGAAATTGTAATTATGTAGATGTGATGAAAGTAATATAGAAATTTATGGAAACTAAATTAAAAAGAAACTCTTGATAATAAATCCTTAGAATACAAACGAATCTTTAAAATACAAAGAGAGTTTATATTGTCGGTGAATCAGTAGGTTTCACTGATGAATAAAAACACGCCTGCTTCATGCAATTTATATAAAAGTACATAATGAAATAAATATACATATTTGATGGATAGCTAAATTTGAAAAATTGACTTTCTCAATACAAAGCTAAATTTTCCCGAATCATTATTTTTAGATTAATTCAAGTTTTAGAAAAGTATATATATATATATATCTGTAGAAGTAGCTTGAAAATCAAATATTCTCATTTTTTAATTTGGTTTTGTTACATATAACTTTTTTTTATAAAAAATTATAATCAAAATATTTATTACAATTTTTATTTATTAAGTGGAATGATAGTAAAGAATACATCTTGCAAATAAATAAATTAATAGAAAAAAACATACATAAAATTTTTTATGAGCATTTCTTTTAAAAATTCGACTTCAACTGATTTTCATAAAACCCACTTAATTAAGAATAATAAAAAGTAATAGATAAGTATATCTGATAGAAAAATATAATTAAAAAATAAATAATAAATATCTGATATAAGTCCTATAATAATATTAGTAATCTCGATGACGTCTGATTTTTTACATATATTTTAATTTTACACTTTTCTTATATATTTTAAAAGTAGTCCCTATGATCTGGTTGGATAGGGTGTTCGCTCTCGTTATTTTAAGGTATTGACTTCGAAAGCTAACCCAACTGAAGATTCGTAGCATTTAGTAAAGGTGAATAGAGAACACAAAATATATAGCGGTAACAAAGCTCTACATGTGAAATGGCATTTTAACTCTGAGATCATCTGTTTGGTCCCTCCTTCTAAAATACAAAGACCCACTCATATCTGTCTAACCCCAAAAAGTGCGTATGACGCACACACACACACACTGCATGTGACCAACCATATGTAAATTAAATTAACATCCTTTGTGCCCCTCGTAGTACTGATCCTAGCAACAGCCGGGGATTAGAAATAATTTAACACACGCACACACACATATATATATACATAATTTTTGGATTTTATTTACTTCTTTCAAAAACTATTTTTATTTGCACAACTATTATAATATTATGTATATCAATTATTAAAAAATATAATTTTTGTTTAATTTAAAATCAAAAATATATCAATTGTTAAGTTTCTAGTAATACTGAATCTGAACATTGTTATAAAAAATTTCATTAAAAGCATTGTAAAATTTTCAATAATATTAAACTCAAACATTGTTATAGGAAACACTTTATCAATTCACCATTGTTGAACTAATATTTGTACAATTTTTTATTATTTGTTTTGTGAAACAATATATTAAATTATTGTTAGAAAAATTTTAATGTCATTCTAAGCTAAAACTTAGGATACTAAACTGCGTTTACAGAGCTATTATAGAAAATTCGTTTGAAAGTTCTATGATGTGGTTTAAAGAATTGAGATCAATTTTTGCTTCATGTATTTGTGGAAGCGAGGATATGGGAGATGATTGGGAAGTCACTCTCGTAAATTTGAGGGACGTATCAGTCCAAACTGATTTAACATCTGGGAAAACAGGCATTAAAAGAAAGAGGTGCCCGGATAAACCACCACGACCATCGGTGGGAAAGGAGGCTGAAGTTGTAATGCCTCCAAAAAAGATGAGAAAACTTTGAGCTATGAAAAAAATAAAGGTTTCAGCTCATAAAACCCTTAGTTCTAAGCAAAATTAAAATCTCTAAATTATTTCCAGAAATGTTTAAGAAAATCAAAATTGAAATAACCATAATATTGATATTTAAAAAAAAAAAAAAAAAAAAAAAAAACGAGAAAATATACTTATTTTAAACATGTAAATGTCAAAAACCTTTAAAATTAAATATAGAAAATGAAGTTACAATTTCTAAAATATCGTCAAACAGAAAGAAAAGTTAAAAATCCTCAAAAGAAATCCAACAAAACATCTGAAGATTACAAAAATCACCAAAGTTAGATTGCAAGACAAGATTGAAGACTTCAAAATGATATAATAAACACATTCTCAATGAAAATGCGGATATCCAAGGAGGAATTCATAATCATATGAATACCATCAATTTAATTACATTTGAAATTAATTGTGTTTCTCAAAATGTATAATTCGAGCAAGATGTGCTGTATCAAGGAATTTCCAAGACATTACACATTTTGGTATTCAAGTTCTGAATAAAATTCATGAGCTGATGAATATAAATTCTGTGTGAGAACTGATTAATCAATCAATAACAACAAACCCCATAACTTTGTAATAGGAGTCAAAATTAATCCTTCCAGATAAAATATTTTGGTATTGGTTCTGCAGATTACTAATGGAATGAAATCTAATACAAGATTTCATTACTTCAGACCAAAAGTAACAGCCAATTTCCAATATTTGAACAGAATAGTAGACATGTGTGAATCTTCACAAACAAAATCCTTCTGTATATAAATTATTTACTATTTTTGTTTGTGCCACTTCACTGATGTTGCAAGGTTCGTTGGAAGCATTTTCAACAAGTTTAATATTCTCAAAAACGACTAAGAAAGAATAAGAACGACTTTTGATACCACTTCAGTATTTTCTTATCGCTTAATCCATAACTTATTATCGAAAATCAGATGATTGAAGATTCAAGTGATTTTAACAAGATTTCTTACAGACTGTAGCAACTTTCATTTTATACTCATTTTAAAAATTCAGAATTTATTTGTAAAATAACTTATTAAAAATAAATAGAAAAAATATAATAAACAATGTTGTCATTAGTGTTTGTACATAACCATTTATTTTTTTACCATTGTTAAAATATTTAAGTATTATTATATTAAAAGTTTCTTAAGGAAAATAACGGGAAATGTTTGGATTTGTCTGTTATATCAAGTTAAAAGAGTAAAATAATATTTTAAAAAAACGGTCATGAAATTATTCTGGATGTGAGTTTGAAAGGATGGATTAAAAAATTTGAATATTTTGACTTTTTCTGTTTAAGAGTACTTTTGCTTGGTGATAGATTTTTTTGCTGAACTTTACTCATTGAATATGCATATATGAATATTTGTCGTTATACGGAAAGACAGATTCTAAATTCACAAATTTACCCGAAATTATTATGAAATTTCCTTAATCATTTAAAAATTCTTTTCAGGATATCTGAAAAATTATTACTTAATAATAGTATATAAAATAAAATTTTTAAGCATTTAGACTTTGCGAATTTCTTTTTAATCTCAATTTTTTTCATAGAAGAAAATTTTAAAATTACATCAAATGAATAATAATGAAAGATTTCTCTCATTAATTTTCTTTCATTATAGTATTCTCTTTCTCTCTGCTAATACTTGCAACAGAGAAAGAGAATGTTATGAAAAATATTAGAAAAACAGTTCATCACCGATTTTTAATTTATCGGAGGGGAGTAAATTTTATTTATGGATCTACATAAGGAAAACAAAAAGATAGAGGCGTGTTTTAGCTTGCTAAATATTACTGAAAATTAGTTCAAAATTTATATGAATTAACCAAGTATTACGCATGGTCTATTAAATTAAAGACAATAAAAACAATAAAAACAAAATTATGTTTTAGTAATTTAGATTACATTCCTCGAAATAGAAGGTTTCAAGTTCAATTCAAGTCATTAAACAAAAAAAGAATTTGTGTTCCTGTCATCTACAGGTATGTCTAATAGAGGAATTGCCTTACCAACATATTATAGATACCGAAATTATTTCATTAATTAAGGCGTATCTTTTTGAGGGAATATTTTAAAACTGATATGAAAATACAGATGATAATCTAAATATAATATTTTGGCATATTTACAACCATATAAACAGGTGAAAATATTGTATTTTTGTTTTTGTCGAATGACACACGGGTGTATATCATTGATTAGAAATCCTTACTTTTCTAAAAAATTTTTTTCCAATATTATCATTAGTTTGAAATTTCATAAGAAATTATGAATTTCGTGATTGCAACATATGCTGTAAATCTTGCAAAGATAGATCCAATAAAATACGAACTACATAATATAATTTCAAATACAGAGCAATCATGGTCCGCGGTAATATTTTGACTAGATATCGTTAATAGTCTAATTGTGTAATCATAATACATCAATTAAACTGACGCTGGTGGCAACAATTCCTTGTTACTTGCATATAAATGTCAACGATAGGTAAAATAGTAATTAAGTTCAGTGCTCAGTAATAATTTTTTCTAAAATAACTGAACAAAAATGAAGAATTAACTAAGATTATTCTGAGATGGAAATATAATTGCACTGAATAAAATCCATATTTAGATAGTGAAATGAACAAAACATTTCTAGAAGCCCTAAAAGAATTATTTGATAATCCCAAAAATAAAACTAAAGATGTTTCCTTTGAATTTTTGTACTCTTTACCACAGTTATAATGAAAGCACATTACGAGGTAATATAATTAAAAGATTCACAAAATGAATTCTATTACTAATTGAGGATTTATCCGGAAAATATTTGTCAAACCATAAGCTCACGCAAAGGAATTTTTATGATTCAGGTATTTTTGAATTTGTTGAGTAGTTCTTGAATGTAGGAGATAGTTAGATAAAAATCCTCACGAGCATAATGTATAATAAAATTTAAAATTTGTTGGAAGCAATAATACAATTGCTTTATATTTTTCATATAAAAGCTGGGTGCATATTCTGCTGAACAACCTTGATAGAGAAATTATATACGATGAATTTATCAACCGTGACAGAATCAGTCAGCCAATGGTAGTCTGCCCTCTCGTTTTCCGGTCTTGAAATAATGGTGATATTACTTTCGTAAATTAAGAGGGGTTTAGGTCTTCCTGATAGCTTATTTTAAAATGACGCAGTGCAAATTTGCATCTAAAATTTATATTGAAATTTTAATCAGGTTTTCAGAGAAAAATCCTCTGATGATTCAGTACAAATGAACAGCAATATTCACTAATTCAAACAGAAAAAATCCGAGTTGGCAGCCGAATGATTAACGCTCTTGTCTTCCATTCAGCAGTTTGTGGGTTAAAATCACTGCTTAGGGATGGGTGTTTTTATTGTTTCTGAATCCACTTTAAACCGTAGGTACTGGTCTAATTAGTCTCGTGTGCAAAAACTGACAGTTGATTGACACACAAACATAATAGAAATAGATTATGGGACAAAATAAACTTGAAAGTAAATGAAAAGGTTCCTGTAAAAAGTAAATAAAAATTAATTTGAATATGTTATTAAGCTTTACTCTATTTGAATTGAGTTTTGTAATAACTAACAGAACTAACTGATTTTGTGCATGCATGCATGCATACATACATACGAGAAAATTATGAACACAATATATTGTATAAACATATTATGGAATTTGCTTTTAATTTAATAAGATAATTTTTAAGTATTATGTCGAAATGTTTTTTATTCTGTAAGTGCATTTGCTTTTATTTCACTCATTCTATCAGACTATTTAAAGAATACTTTAAATATTACTCATTTTATCAAACTTTTTTAAAATTCTTTTCTACTCATCAGTTCAAAATTTTATGCACTTACAAAGTTTTAAATCAATATTGAGTTATTTGTAAATATTATTTTATATTTTTAATTCATTTAGTTTATTTTATATAAAATATATAATCATTGATATCGACATGGAAAAAATAATTACTGTATACATGAATACATAATGACATATAACCTTTCGATTCACATTCAAAATGCCTCTTTCAGTTAAAAGTAAAATTAGTCTCTGACAATTTACTGCATGTCCTTATGTTAAAAATTCTTTGGTTTAAAGTTCGAAGAGTCTAAAACAATTATTCATTTCGTGTGTGTGTGTATGTATGTGTGTTTTCATCTGGAGGGACCGTGGCAGAAGGAATATTCCAGCGTTCGTGCACGAAAGTATCAGATTCGTCGGAGAGGGAGTGTTGGTGAATACATAACGACTTTTTATTCACATTCGAAATTCCACTTTCAGATAAAGGTAAAATTAGTCTCTGGCAATTCACTGCAAGTCCTTATGTTAAAAAATTCTGGTTAAAAGTTCGAAGAATCTAAAACCAATGTTCATTTCAGGACTATCATAATAATGTTTTAAGAAAGGGATATGGTTGAATTTGCAAAACTTTATACAAAATTATCTAACTGAGAGAAATCATCAAACAATATTATTTATTTATTTGTTTTTTTTATCTAATAAAGTATTTAAAATACACTGCTCAAAGTTTGTTCGTGTGTGTGTGTGTATAAAAATGATATTAAAAGTTTTACATAAAATAAAGATATAAACGAAATTTTTTTGACTAAAATGGAAGAAGAGAATCACAAATGGAAAATTTTCAAACTGTGGAGTATGATAATTTTCAACTCGACGTCACTTCAGCGGCAAAGAATAAAATTTTATTTTCAACTGCATAAAAGACAATGAATACAAGGGTGACCAGTGTTCAGTGATTGCTTTCTTTCGATGAGTACGATGCCTCAGCGAAGTCATTTAACCGATTCAGAAGCTTGGAGAGTTGTTAGAAGATTAAAAATGGCCAAACTCAAGCCGGAGTAACACAAGCCATTGGAGTGTCACAAAGTGTGATTTTCAGGATTTTGAACCGTTTTTTGGAGACTGGAAGTGCAGGCCGAAGACCAGGGCAAGGTTGTGGTCGGGCAACAAAGCACAATGACGATCGTTATTTAGTGTTAACGGCTCGGAGACACCGAAATGTTAACGATACTCTTCTTCAACAACACCTTCACTCGGCTACTGACACCACGATTTCAACTCAGACTGTCCGAAACCGGCTCCATGGTGTAGGTGTGTATGCTCGCCGACCGATGGTATGTGTTAAACTAACATCAAGTCATCGTCGCGACTGCAGGGAGTGGGCAACAGAGCATATGAATTAGAGGAGAAATGAATGGAGCAATGTTACTTTTTCTGACGAGTCCCGTTTTTCTGTTCATCCTGATAATAGGCGTATTTTCATCTGGAGGGACCGTGGCAGTAGGAATATTCCAGCATCCGTTCACGAAAGTATAAGATTTGGCGGTGGGGGGGGGGTTGTTGGTGTTTGGAGGCATCTTCATTGACGGAACACAGATCATTTTATCATTCGAGATAAACCTCTGACTGGTCGTCGATATAGGGATGAGATCCTCAGACATACTGTAGTCCCTTACGCTGCATCAATCGGATATGACTTTAATTTAATGGACGATAACTGCAAGCCACGTCGTGCTAATTCAGTGGATGATTTCCTTTTTAAGGAAGGAATCGTACGAATGGAATGGCCAGCGTCTTCTCCAGACAAGAATATAGTAGAACACGTTTGGGACGCTCTAGAAAGACGAGTTGCTGGCCAGCAAATACCACCAGGCCCTCTCCAAGAACTGGAAAGTCCTCTTATGGAAGAGTGGGACAGAACACCCCAACTCGTGATTAATAGCCTCATTGACTCCCTATCTGAAAGGTGAACAACTTTGCTGGCCATCCGAGGAAACCATACTTACTTCTGAAAATGACTTCCTTTGAAAATAACACCCTTTTTTTTCCTTTTTTCTCATATGCACAAATTATCTCATATGATCTTTTTCCTTTTGTACACAAATGCGCAATAAAATGCATTTTTTCCTGACAAACATGTGTTATTTATTCTCATATAACCTACAACGTCTGTCGACCACCTATCAATCAGCTAAAAAGTTTCCCAGCCACAAGATCCACCTAAAACCGCAATATACTTTAATTGTTTTGAGCAGTGTATCAAAGTTTGAGGTTTACCTTTTCATTTTGTCATTAATAATTATCACTCTAAGTTAACACAGGAGACGAGGCTATTCAAGATCTTTTAAATACTGGCCCTTTCGAGTTGGTTTTTGTTGGAATAAATCCTTCCTCTATCTTACACTATAATGGTTCTTGCACCAATCCTCTTAGTGTTATCTGACATTATGCAATCAACAACACTTACAGTAGTAAGTGATCCTGGATCTGGGCATCACCAAGTAATAGTAAACATTGACTTTAAGACTCCTAAATGCAAGCCTTTTTCACAATCCAGAACTTCTTGGAACTTTAATCGGGAAAATTGGAATCTTTTATAAACATTGCTTGATTTTGAGTTACGGTAAGACAACATTGATTTTGATTCACATCCGGATAAGATTTATAAGGTTATTATACACAAGTTCTGGTACTGTGCTAAAAAGAGTATCCCTCGTGGTAAGATGAAAAATTAGTTATAAGTAATTATTACTATATTAACTTTTGCTTTGAAGTAATACTCTAAATTTTCTATCAAAGATTAATATACACGACAAATATTGATTTTATTAAAAAGATTACATTGAAAGTTAAACAAAACTGGATTAATAAAAATAGCGTTCAAAACTAAATATATTTCAATAATCCAAATATTATTATTATATTTTATTATTCTTGTATTGAAGAAAATTCTCTTAAATTTATTTTTTTAAATATTTATGATATTCTTTCAAAAAGTAAAAATGTCATCCAACGTATTCGTGTTTTGCCTAATTTGGTAAGCCAAATGATACAAGTGGCTTATATTTGTCAAAAGTACTATTTTTTTTTAGAAAGGACAGTAATATTTAATATTAAGTCATACTGATACGCGATTTAACTAAATATCATCTAAATGAGATCTAAGTTATCATAAATAAATATTTGCAAATAATGTGTTGTTAATTTTCTGTTATATATTTATAATTTGCAAAATGTATTTTTACTATCATTCCATTTAATAAATAACATAAATAAATATTTTTATTATAATTTTTATAAGGAAGTTATATTTAACAAAACCAAATTAAAAAATGAGGTTACTTAATTTTCAAGCTACTTTTACAGATTGAGGAGAATTTAAACTGTAATAAGTATTTATTCTAAGACTTGATATAATCCAAAAATAATGATTCGGAAATATTTAGCTTTGTATTGAGAAAGGCAATTTTACAAATTTAGCTATCCATCAAAAATATATAATTATTTCATTATGTACTTTCATATAATTTACATAAAGCTGACGTGTTTTTATTCATCAATGAAACCTACTGATTCACCGACAAAATAAACTCTCTTTGTATTTTAGAGATTCGTTTCTATTCTGAGGATTTGTTATCAAGAGTTTCTTTTTAATTTAGTTTTCATAAATTTCTAGATTACTTTCATCACATCTACATAATTACAATTTCCAATTCTAGTCAATATCAACATTAACAGAATGTAATTTCAGTTTCATTTTCTCTTTTTCTTTCTTAAAAGTTCCAAAAATAGTATATCCGTTCTTAGTCAAATAATTCAATTAAAATTTAATGAGCGAAATTTTCAAAATAAGACTAATTTTTTACATGAAAGCTTGCTTTGTAAATTATTGAACATTATCTGAAACATATTTTCAAACATTATATAATAAATTGCTCAAAATATGTTTGACATCGTTTTTTAAAATATTACCTTACACTCCTCCATACATTATATGTATCCAGAAAAACCATTTGGTCCTGCCCTAAGCTCTCGAGAAACTCTTTAAAATAAATTTTAATCAAAATTGGCATACATTTTATTTTAATCATCCCTTAACGTCTTTAAATATCAATAAACATATCGTTAAAATGAATTAAGAAAATTTAAACGATAAATAGTTTTACATCAATGGAACCATGTGTGTCATCAATGAACTACGTAGAATATTAAGTTTTACAATATATTAAGTAACATCATATCACATTTAATCTTCTAAAAACGTTAAATCGAATATATTTTTATATTCGACACATTCAAAGCCTACTTTTATATTTTTAACTATTATTATATTCTCTATACAATTTCTTCCAAAAGTTAATCACCAAGATGTAAAATGCAAAATAATCAGCAAATACTGCTTTGAGTGACACAAAAAATGCCAGGAAATTATCATACATATTTATGCATAAAATAAAATCAATAATTATCTACACAAATAAAATCAATATTAAATTTATGTAAGTTATCAAATAATGTCATATTGGAGATTTAAACAGAATTATTTATAAAGTGAAAATAAACAGTATAAAATGAATAAAAGGACATTAATAGGGTATGTTATCTTCCTCATCTGTATATAAATTTTACACCTTGTGACCATGCATTCAATTAGGTAGTGAACCACTGCAGAATTAAGGAATAGTCATTCTTCTTTTATAGTTTTTCAAAGGGATTAAGGTCAGGAGAATATGCTGAGAGAGACAACGACATACGCGAAATCTTTCAATCTACAGGTAGACATCTACTATATCAGCTCTATGGGGAAATGGGTTATGGTCCATTATAATAAAAGTATGGCCAACTGCTGCAGCATACAATCTCACAATAGGTTCTATTTCTTCATCTTGATATCAGATAGAAGTCACAGAACCCTGTTTAAAAATGTGAAGGTTGCTGCTATATACTAAAGAAAAAACATTCCACACCATAATGCTTCCACCTCAGAATGCAAGATGTAATGTTATGTTTTGGGATTCATTGCATGTTCGTTATACACGTCATATCCTTATACGCTTGTCATCTGGCTGCATAGCAAATCTTGACTCATCGACTAACATGACATTACCCCAGTCATACACAGTCCAATTCACATGTTCTCGGCACCAATTTAATCGTGCCCCTCATGATTGGACGGATAGACAAACAGAAACTCGAGGCACCTTGGCGTACAGTCTACTCATATGTAGATGTCTCATATACCTACATTATTTCGGCGTGCAGTAGCTGCAGATATCAACTTACCAATGGACGCTCTAACAATAGATGTCACACGCATGGAGGTCACTCTGCGATTCCGCTTGGCTAAAATCGAAATATATCGATCTTCTGCGTGGTTTGTAACCCATGGGCGACATGCTACGGGAATTCGTACAACTGTCTGTGAGGTTTTGAATTGTATTCATATACGTAAAATTGCATAATAATGAACGCTAAAAAAATAGCAACATCTGCAGTAGACTATACTGCTTCAATGCGCCCCAGAGTACGCCAGTGTTCAGAATCTTCCATTCGTTTCCTGGAAGTTATAGAAACACGTATGTCTTAAAAACAAATTCTGCGAATGTTTAAAGCACCTTCTTTACCAGCAATTACAATTAACTTTTGTAACCCTTCATGAAGTTATCTTATAAAATTGCCGTTTTTGCACATTCCTTGACATGAAAACGATATTGGCTATTACGTAACATATTTGTATACTTCCATCTACCGCTGTAGTGATTTCCATCCTTTTTAATTCTGATTAGCTTCTTGAAATTAACATTTTTCTCTCCGTGCTTAACTTTTGGTAGAGAGTATATATATATATATCATAATATTTTATATTATATAAACTCTCATACATACTTTTTGTGTGCTAGATATTTTTTGATGGAGCTATTTTCAAAATATGGTGCTTCTTTTTCAACTCTGAAAGTAATAGCTGAAAATATTTCTCTTCATATTTGAATAAAATTTGCAAATATATTTCTTTGATAAATTAATACTCGGATTTCATTTCAATGTATTTATTTTCAAGAAATTAGAATAATTGGAAACTAAAAATTTCTCACTCTATGCGATGAATTTTTTTAATTATTTAACTACAAATTAAATTTCATGATAATGAGTCCACTGAAATAGAGGATGGATTATTTTTATTTCAATTTTATGAAATGTATCTTTTGAAAACCCTATATTTTCTTTTACACATATTGAACTGGCAATTTTATATGCATTTACTTAGATTTAAAATAATATTTTTCCTTACATAAACACAAACAATGCGTATTATACATAATATTCTGAAACAATGAAGTCATGACGTGTCAAAGATAAAAAATATTTTAAGGAATTTATTCTTGCTTTAAATAACACAAATATTAATTTATTTTGAATAATCTTACCTTGTAATTTGCAAAAAATAGAAGTTAAATTTTTGACCACTATTGTTATATTGATGTATATAAATATACATACATCATATACATTAATATATATATATATATATATATATATATATATATATATATATATATATATATATATATATATATATATATTTATATATATATATATATATATATATATATATATATATATATATATATATAGTATATATATATATATATATATATATATATATATATATATATATATATATATATATATATATATATATATATATATATATAAGCATGCTAAAACAACATATTTTCAAGATCCAAGAAGGAAACTGGAAGACATATAATTTGAGAAGAAAATAATTACAATCTTTTGGAGTAATCGATTTGGTTGCTTATTAAAGAGCTTAATTTGGACTGCACTTAAAATTAAAACCAAAATATTTAAGATCTTACAAAGTTGCTAAAGTTAAACGAGGCAACATCTATGACGTAAACAAAGAAGGAATTTCTGAAGAACCTAACTGTATCACGACTTGTGACGAATTTCTAAAACCCTGTTAAAGTATGCCAAATGTTGAGGACGTTATGCAAGTTGGTTAAATTAAAGTCGAATTACTGAAGGATAGTCTGAAGTCGAAATGACTATAATGAAGATGAAAGATTAACTGACTCATTCCCTTATTTCCAGATTATTTAAATGCTTTGATTTTCGACAGCTAAATTAATGATACTTTGTAAAAGGTGTGACATTCATAAATATGAATTACTTTTTTCACAAATATACTTTAAAATAACATTTTTATCACCTCCAAATGGATGACAAAAAATTGGTCCTGCTTATAAAATTAGTTTCAATGCAATGATAAAATTGTTTACATCTGCAAAAAGGTTTGCTGCTATTTGTACGTAATGTTTTATGGATATTAAAACTGAATTTATTGTTTCATTGTTTTGACTGTTGAAAATCAAATTTGGAATACTCAATGTTTTTGAAGTATTTTTAGAAAGAATTCTGATTTTAATGAATAATAATTTTATTTATAAGATTTTTGACCTCTTTATCCCTATTTAATTCCTTATTTTTTGAAGAGACTCTTTGGATAGCTAAAGAATAAATATATACTTTAATGAGACGTTTAGATAATTTTTATGCGTTTTATATTATTATTTATCTCACAAAATTTCGCTAAAATAAAAAATGTTTTTAAAAGTTTTCATTTACAAAATAATGTATTAGTTATTTTATTTTTATACTCATTACAGACGTTTTAGAAGCAAGTTTATCATGTTTCATGTAATTGCTGATAATATTTTCATGCATTAAATTATATACTTTTACAATTAGTACCATATTTGATAGTTTAAATAGTCTAATATCTGATATTCTAATTAGTATAATATTTGATATTTTAAATAGTATCATCGTCGATGATCTTGGAAAACTTATTCATACCATAATTTTTATCATGAAACCGAATGTCCTAATAAAGTAATGCGCCTCATTTTATAATTATGACATTAATTTTACTTTATAAAAATATTACTATTTAGGAAACATACAATGGTCACCACGGTATCTATGTAAAAGTGGTGGTGTTTGTGCAAAAACCACTACAACTTTCACCTTCGGAATGTTTTTACTCTCCGAAAAAGTATTTTCCATTTCTGTTTTGTAATTTCTCTTCTCGTTATCTTGCATGGCAAAGTACGTCTGTTATATTGTTATCTTTAACGTTTTTCTTTATAAAACGGTGTCTAATTGGATTTAACTCATTCATATACACCTTGACACATTACACTATAAACATTACAAGATATTAATTCCTCTATCAGATTTCGAAACTAGTAAATGCATAGATTAAAATGATAATCGAAACCAGAAATATTTATAATATAAAAAGAGTTCTGAAAACTTGAACAATATTTGTTTGTGCAAAATTTAGCTAAGATATTACCTCTTATTCTCTCAATGAAAGGTCATAGTCGTAACTCTTACGTCACCAGAAATCCAATTGTATTCATTCCCACATTGAGCAAAATATAAAACAGGTTATGAGTATGTCAACTGAATAAGACAAGTTGCAACCATATCTGATTATAAATATAGCGTTATAAGGGATACTTACAATTAGACCTATTTTTATTTAAAATTTTTCTTTTAAATATTATATTTTGGCACTGTTGTCAGAAATCAAACTTAATCATTTGTAAAATACCCTTAAGAAGAATTTATTTGAAATAAAATGACGCAAATGTTTTCTTAAATTGAAGATAGGTGATTATTTTGACATGATTCATACGTTGAGAACAATAGAAGTAATAAGTTTTTAGGGAGTAAATCGTTAATAAAGCAAAAAATCTGTTTCGATTCCACAGTTAATAAAAGTATTAACAATTGCTTTGTGTACATTAAGAACACTATGGAACAAGCTTATTTTAAATTATTACTATGTTGGAATCAATTTAAATTATATTAAAGCTAATGCAGAGAGAAATTTACATTAATTGAATAGTATTGAAAGCCACATGTCTTACCACATATACAAAAAATTGCACTTTATAAAATTTATAAAGTATTTAAAAAATTAAAGTTGAGTATTTTAACCATCGTCATAAATTGTGAAAGATTTCAAAAATTTGAACCAATATTAATACGCTTAATTTCATCATAAAAACCTAGTAGGAAAATTTAAATGTTAGTTTATCTCGCTTTATCGTTTCCTAAGTGCAAGAAACGCAGTACAATATGAAAGGCATTTTTATGACGCAAAATGCAATTGTAAGCCAAAATATGATCATGATAAATATTTACGTTGTTGATAATATTTACACTAAGTTATGCTCGAGAAATATATGTTTTGATACACTTTATAAATATATTCAATATAAATTTTTGTATAATTCAAAACTGATATTAATATATTTCGTTAAAGTGTTCATAAAACTAGCAATATATTTATATATAAAATTATATATAAGCACAATACACAATTTGCATTAAATTAACTGACATAATTTAACTATCAAAAAATATTTCAATTCATTGAATTTTAAAATTAAATGTTGCAAGTTTTAAATTCTCAAAATGAATTAGGGAAATGTATTCCATACGGAATATATTAAACATTTTTGTTTTAAAACATCTGTGATTATAGCAATATGGTTTTTAAATATAAATTGAAATATCTTATTTTCATCATGGCATTTGGTTCAGTTATTTGGGAGGGACAATAAGAATCCTTATTGCTAAAAACCTATTTTATTTCAATCTATCACCTATTGTATTTTAGTTTTTATTTAAAAACATTTAATTAAAACATTTAAAAGATCTGTCTTCACCTAGTATAAATGAAGACAGATCTTTTACTGTGTCTAGAGTCATATCAGTCTTTTAATTCTGCTTGAATTTCAAAATAAAATCAAAATCACCATTGAAAGATAAAATTTTAATTAAAATTACGACTTAAAATATTCTTCAAAATAATGAATTTTCTACTGGAGTAAATATTATCAGTTTGAGTACATGTGTGTATTTATAATATTTCAATTTCTGCGAAAAATATGTTACAAAATTTCTAAATAACTAAAGAACAATACTGCATATTATATTTTTGTTTGAAATAAGAAAATAATGAAATATTGATGTAGCATTTTTGGTTACTACAAAATCTGTTCCTCGTGAAAACATTTGTTTTATATTGCAGGGAAACCAAAAGTTTTAAAATAGCTGACGTGTGGTTTTACATTAAATTTCAACTTATTAACATTAACTACAATTTGGTGTTATCCCATTAAGTGATTTTGTTGGGCACCTATTATGCACATATAATTGACCGCTTTTTATTGGTTCTGCCTATAAATAAAAATCTTTATTTCACAAGTACAAAAGTCCATTTCAATTAAGACCTTATTCTAACGTTCATCTAACCCAAATTATTTGGGAAAATAAGGAATTATTAACGCAAATTCAATGTCATTTGATTTAAGAAAACGATCAAATTTATAATTTATAAAATCTCTCCTCCATAATGCTCATATATATAAAAGCCTTAATTTATTTAGATTATTGATATTCTAATAAAGCTTTTGTTTCTCTAAATACGCTAAAGATATCACTTTAAATTTCAAAAATTAAACAGCACAATAGAGCAAACAAGAATCTATAAACGCCATACAACATATTAATTTACCTATTGAAGGGTTCACATTACACAGCATATATTTGAGTGTATTAAATCCAAAACAATTTTTACACTTTCTAACTGTTTTGGAAAAGGTTGTGAGGTAATATATTAATCACACATCATTCTGGATTAAATTCTTTATGTAATTTAGTTTAGTTTAATCGATTATTTTAGATAGTATTCTTGTTAAATATTTGTGAAAAGGCAAAATAAAATGATTTTTTAAAACAGTTATATGTTTTAATGTATTTAGTAGCCAATATAGGAATTAATAAGCAAATGTTCTTAAAAATGGATTTATTATATACAATTACATTACTTTAGATTTGTTTGTTATGTAAAGCCTCCTTAACACATGAGTTAGAAAAATAAATGTTATTAAATTTGAAATCTGAGATTACCAGTTATATATTAAAATTCTACTTAATTAAATAACTACAGTTCACTTAATCTGAATACCTTGATGAACTTTTCAATAGTCTCTATATTCTTGGCTAGTGGCATTCAATCTAAGTATTCAGATTTCTATTCCATTTTTTACTGTTTTCGCTTTTATCGCAGTAGTTTTTTTTAGTTAAGTTTAACTATAAGAAATGAAATTTCGGAAATAGCTTGTTGAATATATTTTGCCAATATTTAGTTAAAAACTATTAAAAAAAATTTTTTTTACATCCCTGTAGAAACACATCTTAGATAATAATTTAGAACTTACTTTGTTTTTTAGTTACATTTCTAAACATAATTTCATAAGATTTCTAAATAATTAGACAACCATATAATTTTCAAATCTTGGCAACTCTTGATTCATGGTATAAGAGAACCTTTTTAATATGAACAATTGCATCAAACATCTTTTAAGTAATTACTGAATACCGAATAACGAAAATTTAAGAGTTTACTTTGAAGAAATTACGTAGCAATATACCTATATGTGTCCGTTACCAAACATTTATACCCACTAAACAGTAATAAATATGCATATCTGTATACTTTATTTCTATCATTATTTGATAGTTCGAAAGTTTTAAGCAAGTTTCATTTAATATATATAATCCAAAGTAAACATCTTGCCATTTCAACCTCAGCGAATCCATTTTTTGTTTCTATTGCTATTTGTTGCCATTCGTAATTATCATAATTGTAAATATTATATGAAGTTTCACGAGTAAATATGAGTAATTTATAAAAAATGTGAAATATATTTTTTTTTAATTTATCTCTTTAATTTAGTCTTCTTTTCCAAAGACTTATTTTGAATTGTATAATAATTAAGAAGAAACACAAACATTTAAATATTTGAAATTTTAGTTATCAATGCTGATCGTCTGATTTAAAGGGTTCTAAAGTTATAAATGACAAAGTCAATTTATAGTAAATTGCAATTAATAGCGACAAGGTCTAAGTCAGATGATGATACTATTTTTGATTTAGAGAACTAAAATACTTTCTTTGGTTAAAGTCTAATTGAATTAAATATAAATTCCCGAATTTCATTGCTAACTTGAAATAATAGTTCTTATTTTACACATTAATGGAATTTATTGAAATGATATTGTGGCTAACTATATTATACTCACTGCCTTATTGAATAATTTAATTTTTTTTTGTAATTTAATCTAAAGTTTTTATTTTAGAGATCCTAATTCAAACTAAATAATTTAAGGTAATTTAAAGTGTGTGTATATATATATATATATCATATATTTTAAATTATTTAAAATTTATCAGCAGAGGCAGCCTTGGCCTAATTAGCGGCCATCTCATAACCATTCAATCCAACATGGAAAGGGACCCATTGAAAAAATATATGTCTTTTAGTAAGCTGCTTCAAAAGTTCTGGTATATCCAGGCTTGTCACATCCCCAAAATCAACCAATGAGAGAGGTGCTGTTTAGAAGCACGACTGTCCGACAATATCCAAATATTCTTGAAGACAAGTTCAGAGATCATAAATATAAAATGTATTCCCTTTTAAATTACTACAAGTTCATATCTGAAGATGGGACAGAACTTAGTATTTGTAAACTTAAGATCAATTGGTTATCAGGAGTCTCGAAATACACTCCACTTCCAGATACATCACTGTCACTCCTGTTACCATCAGTGTACATTTTCAATGCCGAGAAAGGGATGCCTTATATTGTCTTAAATGCCATCTGTCAAGTGAATTCAAGAATATCTGACTTTTTACACACCCTCATCAAGAGTTCATTCTGGAAATGTATACGCTCTGGAGCAAGCAGGAGAAAAGATGTGGTCTCTAAGGTGTAAACTTCACTGGAAAACAATCCCAAATCGCTAGCCAAGGAAAAAGAACTGTATTTCTTTAAGCATGTATTGTCTTGCCTAGAGTGCAGAAAGGCAGAAGTTCTATCCTGAACACTGAAGCTATAAAGTTTATTGTAATATTTTGTAAGGCAGAAGTTTCTCCTCAAAGAAAGTGGTAATAAATCACTCTCATACAATGCAATGAATGCTTGCTGCCTCATCGTGGCGGAAAGGTATTCCTGGACGAAATGGGTCATGTACGCCAGGAGATATTACTCCTGGTACAGCCACCCTAGGAGTGAAGGCTAGGTAACCTTACTAGGAGTAATTTTGTCAAAACCATTATGTCCAGCTAAAATAAAGGCTAAGTCAGTCTTCTCCCATTAATACCCCAGGAAATCGGACCAATTGAAACTGCTCCCTTTCCTTTACCATGCAACCAGCTCGATTAATGGTTTATTAGATATGAGGAATAATGCGGAAAATGTAGTGGATTTTATTTTCTCAGCTTGTTTAGAGAGTTATATTTGGATAACGTGTTGAAGTATTTGGTGAGTGTCTTATAATTATTATTTAAATATGTATATCTGTGAAATAAATTTAAAAATTCTAATTCAAACTGCAAAATATTACAAAAACGAAAATCAATTACCATTCAATTAGTAAATAAGAAATTCACAAGATGCTATTGAATAATAATGATAGACGAAATTATGCTGCTTTCAATAAGAGATATTTCCAATAAAATCTGGATTCTAGACTTCTGTGAGTCACGCTGCTTTGAATTTCATATTTGCTTTTGTAAATAAAAAGTGATCTCTTTCTCTCTCTTCAAACAAGAAACTAAAATTTATATTCGTTTATATTGGATGCAATAAACTAATTGAAAAAGTTAGTGAGTTTTTTCATCTTTAATTAAATTAGAAGGTCTTATTGCGTAGCATGATAGATATTTAAATTCTTTAATTCAGCAATAAAAATCGTTATGCTAAACGTTGCTAAATAAAATGTTTTGTTAACACTAGTTGCTTACAATAGTAAGCAGGAATGGAGAGTACCATATAATTCGATAATAACATCCATTGATATTGGATCGCAATTTAATAATTATTGGAAACAACAACAGAATTGGATAAATCCTAGATTTTTTTATTTAATGGAACCAAATTTATCCTTATGTAAAATAAGGTTTTCTAAAAATTTGATAACCTCATTTGCTTAGTATATAAGTTATATACTAGTTAAGACTACCTCAGCAAGTAATTCAATCATTCGATTGACGAAAAAGTCTTGGACCATGCGCGCCATGAATGTTCACGCGTTATTCTTTTGAAATAATGCTGTGGGCAAGACCTGAAAGTAAGAAAAGACAACTAGCACCCAAACATCTGAAATTAACGTAGTTAGACAATATATTAAAGTTATATTGTTTTAAGAAAAGCTTTTACAGCAAGTTAAAAAATTATAAGTACAGAGTTGTAAACGTGTTAGTTTATAATAAGTATAGAGCTAAATGAATAATCTACATAACTTATATAAATATAAAAAAAATAATAAAATGGCAAAATTTCTCAAAAATGTAATGAATATTAACATGGTATCTCTGTTCTTATAGTTATTGACTAATCAATAATAATGTACAAACACAATCGAAATTTTGAAACAGATACAGTGATGCATAAGTTCTATCAATTTGACGGGAAAACAACAAAAATAAAAATAAAATAATAGCAGCTCAAATTAAATTTAAGATTTATTAAAGATTATTTTTCATAATTTTATTTTTATTATTTAATTGAAAGAATCAAATAAATGAACTGTATATTGGATTGTTTTTAATGAGTAAAAGAATTTAAAAATTAAATTTAGTTTATGCATTGTATTTAATTCTGAAAATTTTACAATGATGAACATGAAATGTTAAATGACAAATGTGTGTAATGACAAATGAAATGTAAAATAAAAACATAAAATATTTTTTTTAAATTAAGACTTTTCAAAAAAAAAAAAAAAAAAAACATTTCATGAATTATAACACACACTTTAAACAAAAAATACTCATTAACGAGACCACATATATATATATATATATATATATATATATATATATATATATATATATATATATATATATATATATATATATATATATATATATATATATATATATATATATATAGATAGATAGATAGATATTTCTACCAAAATCATAAAACATACCCATAGAGAGATAAAATGATGTACTACGAAATTTTTAGAATAGCATTAAAGAATTTGATTGACTCATTAAAATATCTCACTTATTATACAAAAAAAAAATAAATAATTGAAATTTAAAAATTCAATTTTTTTTTCAATTTGAAAATACAAATAGATTTTATTAATAAATTATTTGATTTCAGAAATAGGTTTTCAGTAAAGCAAAAAATATATTGCTTTCTCCATCTTATAACTATGTTTTGAGAGAAATTGGATTATTATTGGAAGTATATATAAAAGTTTAAATATTTATGAAATAAGAGCAGTAAAACGGGCGAAGACTAAAGATAGAGAAAATGTGACTATACCATCCAACTTTGAATCATATATGATTAATTCTTAAAAAGTTATACATTATATAACATATGCTGGTAACAAAGTATCTTAATAAGTAAGAATAAAATTAAACACTATAGAATAAAAAAATTTTTCATTAATTAAATTACATGATAAATTATATAAATTGCTAAAAAATGGTAAAATAAATTAATGAAAATAGTCAGGAATTAATTACATTAATTACGTGGGTATATTTTCTAAGAAGAGTGGAATTATATTCAAATTATTTCATTATATATCTATATTACAAAATCGTTACCAATAAGATGATTCTCACCTAGCAGTTTTTTAATTCTGTTTTTCGGCCGTGGTGCAAATTTGCTCCTCAGCTTCTTCCGCTGCAGCAGGTTAAGCTTATGAGGAATGTGTATTTGATGAGTTCTGTAGTACTCCTGAGAGCGACCTTGATTGTCTCGAATCCTATCATCAGTTCCTACTTCCAGCAACATTTTGAAGTAGTTAGAAGCACCCCTTGGTTCAAGAGACATGGCAGTCGCATAATGGAAGGCAGTGCGCCCCTCTTTGTGTCTGGCATTCACGGTCTCAGGGAATCTGAATGATTAAAGAGAGTTGTTTAAAATTTTCTACTTTTAGAAAATTTTTAAATCGTTATATCTAATTCGCATGAAAAAAGTGATTTGAAAACGCTCGTTCAAAATACATTATATTTAAATGGAACACCATCCTATTTAATTTATATTTTTCATTACACATTTTGTATAATTATTCTTGATCTTCCTTTGAACTATCCGATCAATTATATATTTACACATGTACATGTGTTAAAGCCAAACTCTGGTGTTAATGACCAAGTAAGTGCACTGGTTAAAACACACACACACACACACACACACACACACACACATATATATATATATATATATATATATATATATATATATATATATATATATATATATATATATATATATATATATATATATATACACTACTGGCCATTAAAATTGCTACACCAGGAAGAAATGCAGATAACAAAATGATATTTCTTGGACAATTATATTACACTAGAAATGACAAGTGATTAAATTTTCAAAATATTTGGCTGGATAGATCCTGAGAAATCAGTACCCAGAACAACCATCTCTGTGGCAGTAATAACAGCAGTTATATGACTGGACATTGAGTCAAACAGATATTGGATTTCATGTTCAGGTACAGATGCCCATGCAGCTTCAACACGATGCCACAGTTCATCAACCGTAGTGACTGGCGTTTGGTGACGAGCCAGTCGCTCGGAAACCATTGACCAGACGTTTTCTATTGGTGAAAGATCTGAAGAACGTGCTGGCCAGGGCAACAGCCGAACATGTTCCGTATCACGGAAGGTCCGTACAATACCGGCAACGTGCGGTCGGGCATTATCTTGCTGAAACGTATGGTTTCGCAGTGCTCGAATAAAGGTTAGAGCCACGGCTCTAACACAACAAAAATGTAACGTGTTATGTTCAAAGCACCATCAATTAGAACAATAGGTGACCGAGACGTGTATCCAATGGTACCCCAAATCATCACGCCAGGTGATGGGCCAGTATGACGATGACGAATGCACGCTGCCAGTGTGCGTTCACCACGATGCCGCCAAACACGGATGCGACCATCATGATGCTGTACACAGAACCTGGATTCATCTGAAAAGATGACATCTCGCCATTCATGCGCCCAGGTTCGTAGTTGATCGCATGATTGAAGGTGCTCTGGTCTATGACGTAGCGTCAAGGGAAGCCGCATCCATGGTCTCCGAGCTGAGAGTCCATGCTGCTGCAAACGTCGTCGAACTGTTCGTGCAGACACTTGTTGTCTTCCAAACGACACCGTTTCTTGACTCAAGGATCGTGACGTGGTTGCACGATCCATTACGTCCATGCGGATAATATGCCTATCTTCTCGGCTGCTAGTGATAGGTGGCCGTTGAGATCACGCATGTCATTCCGTATTACCGTCCTGAAACCATCGATTCCATATTCTGCTAACAGTCATTGGATCTCGACCGACGCAAGTAGCAATACTGTGATAAGATAAACCGCAATCCCGGTACGCTACAATTCGACCTTCATCAAAGTCAGAAACGTGCTGGTAGGCATTTCTCCTTCTTACACGAGGCATCACAACAACTTTTCACCAGGCAACAACTTTCAAATGCAATTTGTGTATGAGGAACCGGCTGAAGAATTTCCTCATTTAAACACAATACAGGTGTAGTTACTAGCACCTGCTTTGTCCGAATGCGCTGAAAAGCTAATCATTTGCATATCACAGCACCTTCTTCCTTTCGTATAAATTTTACGTCTGTAGCATCTAGCCTTCTTGTTGTAGCAATTTTAATGGCCAGTACTGTATATATATATATAGATATAGATATAGATATATACATTGATACATATATATATATGTATATATATATATAGATAGATAGATAGATAGATAGATATCAAAATAACAATAGAAACCAGAATTTAAGCTTTTATTGTTTGCAAACTTCAAGGTAGGATCATTTAAATATAACTTGTCTAATATATAAAGGGCAGTTTTATGCAAGTTTATGTTTCAAAATAAAAAATTCTACAGCTTGTATTATTTAAAAATGAAATAAATTTTCTAAAAGAATTTTTATCTTTGACACGCCATGAATTGATTCTTTCAGGATATTAGGCATAATAAGCATTGTTTGAGCACTTGTATTGAAAAATATTATTTTAAATGTATGGAAATGTATATAAAAGTGACAGTCCAATATGATTAAAAAAGAAAATAATGGGTTTTCCAAAGATTTTTTTTATAAAACTACAAATATCCATCACCTATTTTAATAGATACATTATTATTGATTTCAATTTTAAATTAAATAATTAAAAATTTTTTCGCTTAGAGTGAGAAATCATTAGTTTCCAATTATTCTTATTTCGAAATTAATTAGTTTGATATAAAATTATATTATTCCTTCATCAACGAAATACATTTATTTGCAAATGCCATTCAAATAAAAAAAAAAACGGGTTCGTTGCTCACGTCATATCCTTGTACGTTTGTCGTCTGGCTACAGAACAAATTTTGACTCGTCAGTAAACATGACATTGCCCCAATCAGACACGTCCAATTGACATGCTCACGTCAGCACTTTAATCATGCCCTTCTTTACTGGATGCATAGACAAACAGAAATTCGAGGTGCCCTGGCAAACAGTACACTCATATGTAATTTTCGGCGTACAATAGCTGCAGATATCACCTTACCAATGGATGCTGTAACCATAGACGTCACGCGTGTGGAGGTTACTCTGCGATTACGCTTGTCTAAAACCAGATTATATTAATCTTCCGCGGGAGGATTGTAAACCTTGGGCGACCGGCTATGGGCCTTTGGACAACTGTCTGTGTGGTTTGGAATTAATTCCATAAACGTTAAGTTACAGAATGATGAACGCCGGGGATAAGAGCAACATCTGATTTCGAAATTGTACGAAAGTTTTAAGCACCTTCTATCAGCAATTACAACAAGATTCTGTTACCCTTCATAAAGCTGGTATCTTATAAGACTGCCCTTCTCTAAAATTTCTTGACATGAAAACGCGTCTGGCTGTAACCTAATATAGTTGCATTTTTCCATGTACTTCTGCAGCGATTTGCATCCGCTTTAATTCTAATTGTCTTCCAGAAATTAGGATTTTCATCTCCGTGCTTAACTTATGGAAATGACTGTATTATAATTTTATATTATATAAACTCACTTCCATATTTTTATGTGCTAGATATTTCTCGAAGGAACTCATTTAAAATATGGTGCTTTTTTTTCAACTCTGAAAATAATAGCAGAAAATGTTTTTCTTTAAATTTGAATACATTTGCAAATGTTTTTCAAGGCTTGCCCATAACCTTATTTCAAAAGGATAATGCGCGGCCACATGTGGCACATAGTATCCAAGGGATCTTCGTCAATCACCAGATTGAAATGCTTCCGGGGCTGGCTCGCTCTCCAGATCATTCACCGATAGAAAACATGTGACTCGTCGTTGCTCAAAGACTGACCCAGATTACATTTTCAACTGCCACACCATTTCAACTTTGGCAACATGTGGAAGCTGTTTCGTCTGCTGTACCCGAAGAATGCATCCAAAGTCTCTTTGAATCAATACCGAGGTGTGTGTCAGCAATGGACTCCAAAAATTCTGGCTACTGATTTCAGCAGGAACCTTATTTCGCAGAAATCTATAAATTTAATCATTTGGTATTTAGGAATAATTGTTTTCGTATTTGTGCAGTAGTTCTTGAAGTTTGGTGAAAATTCAATTAAAATCCTCAGGAACTTAATGTGTATTAATACTTATTAAAATTTTGGTAAGTGAAATATCACACAACTGAAATTGTTTCATATTTTCATATGGAATCTGCTGACTTCTCACATATCAGATGTAAAGTTTAATGTATTTATGTGCTTCATCATCATTCTTTGACATTTCTCAAAAAAAATATTTTGTGTTTTCTTTGCTAACAGCTAAGAGCTTCGCTTCTGACTTCTGATTCAAATTTCTTCTTGGAATAGTTATTCACTTTGAATTTAGATGCTTGTAATATTTCAGAATTTACTTTCTCTTTTATATCCTAGTCGGATTGTATAAGGCACCGTTAAACCACCAACCATTAACAAAATTATAGATTTGATTAAATACCAGAGTGTTAGAAGTTTATAGACTCGATGAAACCATCTTGAAGCAATTATTTATACAAATGTCACACGTTTGGTTTCTAAACGATTTGCTTCGTTGTTGCTTCTCAATATTTTAAAACCATTTTCAATTATGTTCTGGTTTATTAAACTCATCCACTAAAATCAATAAAAGAGTCTTAAAAAAGAAACTAAATTTAATCACTCAATTTGCTTTTAAGGAATAATTAGATGACCTGTTAAGCTTAAATTTCTACAAGAATTAGTAATGCGGTAAAAATCAAAATGAAAATTATATTTTATTCAGTAATCTTATATCATTTAAATTTAATTTCCTATGTTTAGATATCGTTTTTCAATAAAACACTCTTTCTGTATATAAATAGATGAATAATGCTAAGGATACCAGCTCTTCCATATTGTTCACTAACATTTAAATTAAAAAAACGGTTTTCGTACAAAAAGAAATACATCAAATAATTTATAAAAAAATCATGTTGTGTACCATAACATTAGCTAACACAACATTCTGTACATGGAACAAATATGGAAGAAGTTACAACGCTTTACTTATCATTAACATAAGAAACGAACGTCACATCTCATGGGGTGTGAGACTTGATCTGCAACTACTGTTGAGCTATTGAAATTTCATTCTAATAAAGGGAACTCTAAACTTATTATGTAAGTTAGTAATGAATGTTAGTTATGTAAGTTAGTTATGTAAGTTACCATGAAGTACTTTATTTATGGCTGATCAACCTACTACAGTATAAATATATTTAAGGGTACTAGTAATCATGCGATTTGATGGCTTGTCATAAAATATTTCATGTTTCAATTAACTACTATTTTTCTGTGAATGTAGTTATGTCCACAATAATACAGCCTAATGATATTAAGAAGTTTTCTTCCGAAATATTGTGGTTTAGATGGTTGCCGAACGGTCGCGATTCTACATGTAGTTTCATTAGTTGGATATTTATTTAGGAAACGGATGTTTGTAGTTTGGTTTGGAGTAATCCTTAAAATTAATTTTCTATCTGATTCTTGTTAATCCGAGATGATTTTATGTCGTTTATTACTTTAAATATATTTTTTCGGCCGGTATTAGAATAAGATGGTTGTATAGATTGGGTATCATTGATTTTTTTTCTTTATTACAGCCACTTTGCTTAGACCAATCCCTTTTATGTTTATCTTCTCTTCTTCACTGTATTTGTGACTTTTTGTTAATCCATGGGCTACAGTATTTAATTTGAATTCGAACTTTCTATTTGGTTGAATCAGAGAGGGTTGATAGAAGAATAAAATGCTGTGTAGGTTGAAACTTCTCCGGCAAAAAGTAAAAATTTCGAAGCCGAATATAAAATAAAATATAAAAGAGCATAGTTTATAGAAATAAGAGTATTTTCATTAGAACTATTTAAATAAAACAAAGTAAAATAGTTGAGAATCAAATGGTTCTCGAAGAATCATATCTGTGGTTCTTTGCTTCAATTCATAAAATCGAATATTATTCTGAGCTTCGATATATGCAATAGTTCGAAATAAACTTTAAGTAGTAGGTCCAGTATCATTTATAGCCCCAATGTACAAAAAAATTACCTTTTAGCAAACAATTAATCAAACCAGCAAGAGTCAAGTATACAACATAGTTACTAATTAAATGATTTTAAAAATCCCAAATTTATTTGATATGAAATTATCTATCTCGTTTTTTTAATCATTCTCCACAATTAAAAATAAAGACTATATCAGCTCACACGAATTAGACAGATTGCCTTATACAAAGTGCGACAAAGAAAATTGAACACCAGGAAGGAGTGGCTAGAATATTATGCAAATTTCAGTGTAAATGCACGTTACCTAGTTATGCAAATGATGCGACGCATTGAAGATAAGAAGCAAAGTGGAGAATCGGCAGAGTGCGTATTATTTGCGATGTTATTGTTCATTGAATAATCACTGTAAATTTTTTCTCATCCCAAAGCACGCCTGTAACAAACAGACTGCCAGGACCTCGAAGACGGAGACAGAATCCGGACAGGCCCTCGAAGACGGAGAAGGAGACCTCGAAGACTGAACCCAGCAGACAGACAAGTTTATGAGGGTTATGATGATCAGATTAAAATGGGCAGGCTAGTAATCACGGCAAATCGCAGCTGATTGGAACCTGGACGTTTCCACAGTCAACCGTCTGTGGAGAAGATAGTTGGAACAAGGAACTGTGGAACGTTTGCGAGGTACGAGTGCAATCAGAGTGACATCAAAAATTGATCTTGCAGCATAGACCCAAGGATCTGGTTTGGTGCCAGATGAGAGCGGTTTGGATGAAGGAGTGGCATTTTTTCGTTTTCTCAGATGAGTCACGTTTATGTTACTTTAGTTATTGTCACCGCTTACGAGTGAGGCAACGACGTGGCGACATGTTTCAACTTGCAACAATTTTGGAAAGATTTACCACATCATAATGCAGTTTCATTTATTGGGGAACCATTGTATACAATTCCAGGTCGCATCTTGTTCGTATTTACGGCACAATGACAGCCTCATTTTACGTAGAAAATGTGCTGCGTCCGGCGTCACTTACTTACCTTCAGAGGGTGTTTAATCCCTTTTAAAAGCAGGATAAAACCCGACTTCATTTTGCTCGCATCAGCCAACATGCCCTTCAAGGCGTACAGCTGTTTCTCTGGCCAACGGACTACATCTTTCGTTAGTTGAACAAGTTTGGGACACGAATGGATGCCATTTGCAAACCCTGCCACTGTTTTCTTCAGAAGATGCACTTTGGCAAATGGTTGACAGGAAATTGAGAGCCATTCTTCAGGACGCTATCCGTACTTCAATTCACTCTTTGCCTAGATATGTTGTTTCGCGTATCGCCGTTCAAATTAGTCCTATAACCTACTGCCTCGATCCTCTTCTCGCCCTGTATTATGCATATCATTTCAAAATACATATCATTAACTCTTCGTTTCAGTCTCTCTCTGTGTGCCGAGTTATTTAATTTAATGGCAATTCCTGCTTGGTGTTGTATTTTCATTGTCGGGCAGTGTAAATGTAAATTACTATAACACAGTTGGGGACATGTTGTAACCATACAAATATTTCCTCTAAAAATTTGGTCTTCATTAATTTTTGTCCATATTGAATTTGCTATATATAACATAAATTTTATAAATAGAGTTTAACGCTATTCTAAAATAGCATTTTATTTAACTAAGACATAAAAAAATTTTGTTAATACTGTCATTATATTAAAAATACTGACTTTGTTTCTTGATTAATTATATATATATATATATATATATATATATATATATATATATATATATATATATATGACATTAGGTATATATAAATCTTTCCCTTTAAATATAGGGCAGTATATATTTCATAAAGTTAGAAGTGCATACATTTTATTCCTAAAATATCAATGCCTACGTTTACCACGATTTTTATGTTGTTTTGAGTCTTAAAATTCAAATTTATCTAAAATTACTTTTGTATTATTACATTTTAGTTAAGTTGCATAATAAAACTCAAAAATACTATTTTTTTAAATTTTTTACCATTACTTAGAATATGTTTTTGTTTAAACATTAAATACCCCTTAAAGGGATTCATTTTTTGGGAAAAAAATACTTTAATTCATATTAATAAAGTTTAAATAAATACTTTTAATTCTTATTACACTTATTACTTATATTTCAAGCATATTCATCAGGCTTTTTAAAACACTGTTAAGTAAGATTTTAAAGGTCATACTTTTTGTTTTTTGATAACAAACTAAATTTGCATTTTCATTCAATAAAATAACGTTTTTCATATTTTTTATTACGGAGTGTAGTGTAACAGGCCTCCTCGTGTTGCACCCTGGGTAACGCTAAGTCTGTTACAGCCTTCATCTTTCTCTTGCAGTCTTTTTCTTAACATGTTGGCATGAATGGCGAGCATCTTTGGAAATATTCTACCCTCCAGGAAGCCCGCTCTTCATCACATTTCAAGACGCTCTCCACTCCTGGAGATACATCTTTTCTTTATTGGACTGCAAGACTTATTATGCTCGAAAGAGCCAACATATTGACGTAATTTAAAAAAATATTTTTTATTACTGGACACTGGCATATATTATGAAAAATGTTTATTTCCAAATTTTTAATATTTGCCAAACGTATGGAAAACATACCGGATACACATTTATATAAATTATTAAAATGCTTTTTCAATCTAAAACAGAGAAAGAAAAATTATAATTGTTGTGAATTTCAACAATGAGAAAAATGTATTGTTGTATGACTTTTATTATTGATCCACTGTTACTTATTAATATTTATTTTTTATTGTTTACTTTTGTAACAATATTTTCAAGTATTGTTTTTCCGTATTTATAATCATTCTGAGGTAAAACTTGGAGCGCTAAACATTGTCTTCTTTAAGTCTTCATAAAAAACTGCTTTTGATTTTAATGATGTTGTTTAAGAACTTGAGGAAATTGTTTACTGCATGTATATCTAGCAGTGATTATCAGCGAGATGATTGGGAAGTCTCAATCATATATTTGAGAGACGTGTCAGTCCAAACTGATTTAATATCAGACAAGGGAGGCACTAAGAGGAAAAGGTGCCCGGACAAACCACCACGGCCATCGGTGGGAAAGGGGGCAGAAGTTGAAATGCCACCGAAAAAGATGATGAAATTTTCGGCTGCCTAAATATCTAAAGAAAGCAATTGCAAAACTTTTGTTCTAATCAAAATTGAAATATTCAAAATTGTTTCCAGAATCGTAAAAAAAAAAAAAAAAAAAAAAAAAAACGCAGAAAAATTACAGTTATTTTAAACATGTAAATGTCCAGAATCTTTAAAATTAATTAATATTATTAAATGAGTTCACAGAGAGTCTATCCATACTCAGGCTCGCTGACTACTAGACAAGATCAATAATGGTAAAAATTTGAAATGGAAATACCACTGTAAAATGAGGATGTGCTGTTAGTTTAATAATCTAAAGGTATCACCAATGTCACCAAGCCTAATGCCGGAGAAATAGACAAAAATATACGTGTCATTAATAAAGTTTTATAATATTCAGACAACCAAAGTGCATCAGAAACTGGAAAATAATTAAAGCAACTTGTGGGAAACAAGACTATGCTTTTCAAAATGATTCTAAATAAACTATAAACAGAGAAGCTTATTTATTTATCTAAAGAGTAAAAACTGTAAAGATTAGAAAGATTTTGAGTTCTTTTTCCAAACTGTGTTCCTCAAAAATATGGAAATGTTAAATTCGTTTTACATGAAAAATTACCAAAGCAAAATTTAAACCACCAAGGATCGATCTGCTGGTATAAAGTGATAGAAGCTTCAAATATTTTGATGTGAAAAATATTACTATAAGAACTGTTTGACTCACATTGGATATCTCTAAACCACTGAAAATCAATTTCAAATAATAAAAGAAATCCTGTTTTACAGAATAAAATATTCAAATTTTGTCATCTCAATATTGTAGATTGTGTATACTTTTTGTCTGAATTAATAAATAAGAAAAAGTATAAAATTTTGTCATTTTTGTGTGATAATAAATAATTTTATTAATCTTAGTTAATTATAAGACTCATGAAATTTTGAACTATCGAAAAAATCAGAATACATAGGTGATTATAAATAGCTGAAAATAAAATTTACTGAATCCAAATGTAAAGTGGTACACATCAAGTATAATCTAGGATGCCAAATTCTGAGTTTGATGATTTTTTGCCGCATTTTTTATGTATTTAGAAAAGTGGTTCTTTTTACGTCATAGATATAGAGACCTATAAAAATTATGCAGAAAATTCTATTTTGGAAACATTAGAATTTACGTCATCGCGCACTTCACAATTCAGAATTTGGAATCCTGGACTACTCGCCATCAGTTCCTTAACAGAAACAGATGAAAGGGATGAAAAATATAATGATAATATATAATTAAATGATCATGATTAAAGTAATATATAAGGGATTGAGTATTATAGATTAACAAGTGTCACAATTGCAAAATAAATTGAAAATTATATAATAAAAATGTATTGAGAACAAGATAGGAAGTCAATAATTTGAGAATGAATATTGAACTGTTAATCCTTACCTTTCTGTCAGGAAGGCTAATGTCTCCGGCTTTAAAAATTCTTTTAATTTTTGTTAATCTAAATTTTTGTTAATCTATCGGCAATGGTATTTAATTTCAATTTGAACTTTCTATTTAGTTGAATAAGAGAGGGTTGATGTAAGACTAAAATGCTGTGTAGCTTGAAACTTCCCCGGAAAAAAGTAAAAATTTTGAACTGGAATATGAAATAAAATATAAAAGAGCATATTGTATAGTAATAAGAGTATTTTCAGTAGAACTGTTTAAATGCAACAAAGTAAAATAGTTGAGAATTAAATGGTTCTCGAAGACTCAAGACAGTTGTTCTTTGTTCCAATTCATAAATTCAAATCTTATTCTGAGCTTCGATATATGTAATTGTTCGAAATCCAGTTTAAATATTAGGTACAGGACCATTCATAGCCCCAATGTACAAAAAATTACCGTTTAGCTAAAAATTAACCAAACCAGCTCCAACCAAGTACAAAATATAATTACTAATTAAATGTTTTTAAAAATATCCCATATTTATTTGATATGAAATTATCTATCTCGTTTTTTGTCATTCTCCAATTAAACATGAAGACTATAACTCCGCAAACGAAGTAGACGGATTGCATTATACACAGTACGAAAAAAAAATGGAACACCAAGAAGGAGTGGCTAGAAAGTTATGCAAATTTCGGTGTAAACGCACCTTACCTAGTTATGCAAATGATGCGACAACGGAAGATAAGGAGTAAAGTGAAGAATCGGCAGAGTGCGTATTATTTGCAATGCTATTGTTTATTGAATAATCAGTGTAAATTTTTTCTTATCCCAAAGCACGCCTGTAACAGACAGACTGCCAGGCTCTCAAAGACGGAGGCAGTCCCAGCAGACAGATAAGTTTATGAGGAATATGTTGATCACATTGAAATGGGAAGGCTAGTAATCAAGGCAGATCGCAGCTGACAGACACCTGGACGCTTCAACAGTTAACCGTCTGTGGAGATTATTATTGGAACAAGGAACTGTAGAACGCTTGCGAGGTACGAGTGCAATCAGATTGACATCAACACGCGTAGATCGACAAGTCGGGTGGAAGGTAGTGGCTTGTGCAAAACACTCTAGATGCTTCTATATCGAGCAAAGCCATTTGCTGTCGTTTGGTTGCCTCATAGAGTCTGTTAAGAAAACTGCAATTGAACCCACAGCATTGACCCAGGATCTGGAGCCGAGCTGGCAGCCGAAAAGTTAGCGCTCTAGCCTTCGGTTCAACAGTTCATGGGTTCGATTCCAACCTAGGGCTTGGATGTTTGTAGTGGTTCGGAATACACTTTAAGCCGTAGGTCCCGGTCTAATTAGCCCTCGTATGCATAAAATGACTGTTGAGCAACAAACAAACCAAGGATCTGGATTGGTGCCAGATAGGAGCGATATGGATGACGGAGTGGCATAGTTTCGTCTTCTCAGATGAGTCACGCTTATGTTCCTTTAATGATAGTCACCGCTTAAGATTGAGGTGTCGACGTGGAGACAGGTTTCATTTTGCAGCAATTTTGGAAAAATCTACCACATCACAACGCAGCCTCATTACTTCGGGAACCATTGTGTATAAAATTACAGGTCACATCTTGCTCGTATTTACGACACTATGACAGCCCAATGTTACATAGATGATGTGCTGCGGGCGGTGACTCTTACTTACCTTCAGAGTACTTTCAATTCTTTTTAAAAGCAGGATAAAACCCGACCTCATATTGCTCGCAATCCGCCAATATGCCCTTCAAGGAGTACAGATGTTCCTCTGGCCAACGGACTTCAACTCTCATCAATCGTACAATTGTGGGATATGAATGGATGCCGTTTGCAGACACTGCCACTGCCTTCTTCAGATGATGCACTTTGGCAAATGGTTGACAGGACATTGAGAGCCATTCTTCAGGACACCATCCGTACTTAAATTGACTCTTTGCCTAGATGTGTTGTTTCGTGTATCGCTGTTCAAGTTGGTAAAATAAACTACTGGCTCGATCCTGTTCTCACCCCGTATTATGCATATCATTTCAAAATACATATCATTTGCTGTTCATTTCAGTCCCTCTCTGTGTGGCGAGTTTGGTAATTTTCTGGCAATTCCTGTTTGGTGTTGCATTTTCACTGTCGGGCAGTGTAAATGTAAAAATACTGTAACACAATTGAGGGCATGTTGTAACCATACAAATACTTTCTCTAAATTTTGATCTTCATTAATTTTTGTCCAAAATGATTTGGCTATATATAACATACATATTAAAAATTGAGTTTAACGCAATTCCAAAATAGTACTTTATTTATAGTATACTATTTTTATTTAATAAAGATATGAAAAGATTTTGGTTATACTGTCATTATAATAAAAATATTGATTTTGTATCTTGATTAATTATGACCTTAGGCATATAAAAACTTCTCCCTTAAAATACAAGGCACTTTGTGTTACACTAAGTTAGAAATGCATACATTTTATTCATAAAATATTAATGTCTAAATTTGTCGTGATTTTTATTTTGTTGAGGATCTTAAATTTCAAATTTATTTAAAATTTCCTTTGTATTGCTACATTTTAGTTAAGTTGCAAAATGAAACTCAAAAATACATTTCTTTAATTTTTTGCCCCCCTCCTTAGAATTAGTTTGTCGTTTAAACATTACGTACTCCCTAAAAAGGATTCATTTCCCGAGAAAAAAAATTATTTTTATATTTAATGTTTTTAATAAAAGATATAAAACAAAGGAAGTTTAAATAATTATAATTCTTATTACGCTTATTAATTATATTTCATGCTTATACCTCAATTTCATTAAAACACTGTTAAGTAAGCATGTTTAAGGTTATAATTTTTGTTTTTTGATAAAAAACTGTTTTTTCTTTTTAATTTGATTCAATAAAACAACTATCCTTATATTTTTCATTACTGGACACTGGCTTTTATATTATGAAAAATGCTTATTTCCAAATTTTCTATATTTACCGAAAGTATGAAAAACATGCCGGATACACATTTATATGAATTATTAAAATGCTTTTTCAATCTGAAACTGAGAAAAAAAATTATAATTGTTGTGAATTTCAACAATGAGAAAAATGTATTATTGTAAGAGTTTCATTATTGAGATTCACTGTTACTTAATTTATATTTATTTTTTATTGTTTACTTTTGTAACAATATTTGCAAGCATTGTTTTTCCGTATTTATAATCATTCTGAGGTAAAACTTGGAGCGCTAGACATTGTTTTCTTAAAGTCTTCGTAAAATACTGCTTTTGATTTCAATGATGTGGTTTAAAAACTTGAGGAAATGGTTTACTGCTTGTTTATCGGGCAGTGATTATCAACGAGATGAATGGGAAGTCTCGCTTATATATATGAGGGACGTCTCAGTCCAAACTGATTTAACATCAGGCAAAGGAGGCACTAAGAGGAAAAGATGCCCGGACAAACCACCACGGCCATCGGTGGGAAAGGGGGCAGACGTTGAAATGCCACCGAAAAAGATGATGAAATTTTCGGCTGCCTAAACATCGAAAGGTAGCAATGCGCAAAGTCTTTGTTTTAATCAAAATTGAAGTATCCAAAATTCTCACTAAAACGAAAAAAAAAAAAAAAAAAAAAAAAAACAGAAAAATTGCAGTTATTTTAAATATGTAAATTTCAAAAATCTTTAAAAATCAGAGAGACTGTATACGCAGTCAGGCACGATGACTACTAGACAAGATCACTAATGGTAAAAAGTTGAAATGGAAATACCACAGTAAAATGAGGATGCTGTTAGTTTTTTACAATCTAATGGTCATATACCACCAAGTCTAATGCCGGTGAAAAAGACAAAAGGATACGTGTCTTTAATAAAAATTTATAATATTCAGACCACCAAAGAACATCAGAAACTGGAAAATAATTAAAGCAACTTTTGGGAAACAAGACTATGCTTTACGAAATGATTCAAAATAAATTCTAAACAGAGAATCTTATTTATTTATCTAAGGAGTAAAAACTGCTAAAGATTAGAAAGATTTTAATTGTTTTTTCAAATTGTCTCCACCAAAAATATGGAAAAGTTAAATTATTTTTACATGAGAAATTACCAAAGCAAACTTTAAACCACCAAGGATTTCACACAGGAATAAAGTGATAGAAGCTTCGAATATTTTGATATCAACAATATTACTATAAGAACTGTTTAACTTACATTATATATCTCTGAATCACTGAAAATCAATTTCAAATAATAAAATTGAATCCTGTTTTACAGAATAAAATATTCAATTTTTGTCACTTCAATATTCTACACTATGTATATTTTTTGTCTAAATAAATAAATAAAAAACAGTATAAAATTTTGTCATTTTTGTGTGCTCATAAATAATTTCAATGATCTTAGATAAATATAAGATTCATGAAATTTTAAACTATTGAAAAAATTAGAATACATAGTTGATTATTAATAGCTGAAAATAAAATTTGCTGAATCCAAATGTAAAATGGTACAGATACAGTATAGATGCCAAATTCTGAGTTTGGTGATTTTTTGGCCGATTTTCTTATGCATTTAGCAAATTGATTCTTTTTACGTCATACATATAGCGACCTATAAAAATTATGCTAAAAATTCTGTTTTGGAAACATTAGAGAATACGTCATGGCGCACCTCACAATTCAGAATTTGGTATCCTAGATTATACGGCATCAGTGCATGTAAAGGCACAGATGACAGGAATGAAAAATATAATTATAATATAGAATTAAATGATCATGATTTAAATAATAATTAAGGGATTGAGTATTATAGATTAATAAGTGTCACAATCGCAAAATAAATTCAAAATTCTATGATAACATAATATTGAGAACAACAAAGGAATTTAATAAATTGAGAATGAATATTGAACTGTTAATCCTAATCCTTCTATCAGAAAGGCCAATGTTTCCGGCTTGTTTATCAGCTCATCTCGATGTAGAGGAGCCATTTTAAACTAGTCTTTCACCATGACCATATAATCGGTATCGTTAAGATGAATTTTAAGCTCTGAAATCTCATCATTGGACAAGGCGATATAAATGGCTTCAATCTTCCGCACTAGAAGGGGTACTTGATCGTTCATGTAGCGCTGTAGCTGTTCACTTTCACTTTTCTGAAGGGCCACTTTCTCGCCAAACCCTTCGAAAACGGCTTCTTCCTGCTTCTCAAGATCTTTCTCACGAATTCATCGTTTGTTTTTGGCAGAATTGATTTCTATTCCAAGGCAAACAAAAAAGAAACTTTATTTAGATAAAATATTTACAAACAAAATTTACATTTATATTTTTATGTGAAGCATTTATCGCATTTATTTTTAGTATACAGCCATCATAAAATTTTTTTTCTTCATAATACATTTTGTTTATTAAAATTAAATTTCTCCAGTATTCTTTCCCATGTCTGTCGGAATTCTAAATTAGAAATGTATTATTTGCAATGCATTTTTAATTTAGAAAAAGCATTGGAAGTTTCATTTAGGGGTACTGCTTTAGGAGGGAGTAAAGCTATTCACTCGAGTACTTGAAAGCAATATGTGAAACCTTAAAACTATCGTCAAATACATATATAAAGGGTGGGAAAAAGGACCATGTGATAACATGGAATCATTAGATAGTTATGTTTAAAATATGTGTCTTCAAAATATGATCATAATATAAGCATCTATAGCGATTGACAATTCCATAGTTCAATAAAGGTTAATCCATATAAGAAATGGTAATTATACTAAATCATTTCATTGTCTATAGCGCTACTTGTTGACAAAATTTCAGTAGAAAATAGCAACAATAAATATAAATGTGAAAATTCTGAGATCTTGGAAATGTACATGAATAAATTAGTTTTCCTAAATTAAAGTTTAATCAGTTATAGAAAAGTATGCCAAAAAAAATTCTTACAATATGAAAAACAACGTAACGGTATGATATCATTTCATGAAATAAATAATTTCTTAAGCACTATCGCCATCACAATTACGTTAATTTACTTTCCAATTTAAGAGTGGCTTTTTAAGGCAAGCAAAACATCTCTAGATTAAACATGTAAATTCAATATTTTATTGCAAACAGATAGTCAAGAATACAAATTGAACAGTTTTATCAATATCAGTTGTATCAATTTAGCAATTTCGTAAATTTTTTTTATATTCTTCATAGCACATACATTATAAGCATATATATATATATGTATATTTATATATATATTTCTATATATATGTATGTGTGTGTATGTATGTATGTATGTGTGAGTAAATATATAAAGCTTAAAAAAAGCAAAGTTAAGTGTCAAACTGGTCATTTGAATGCGTCTGAAAGTTAAGCATATAGTCGACAAACAAAGCGGAATAAAATAAATTATAAGGTAAAAGAAATATTATCAAGATTTATTTATTTAATTAAATTAAGAAACGAGAAATGCTCAAATAAAACAATTGAATTGCTTAATGCTTTAAAGTCGCAATTTGTATATGTGGTTTAATTTAACATAGATCAAGAATTTAAAGTGTGGGTTTCAAGATATTACAAACATTCTCTATAAGCCACTGTAAATTAATCTTGTTGGTACAGAATATACGAACAGTTCAGATGAATACTAACCATTCAAATTGCAACTGGATATTTGATTTCTTTATAAACAGGTTTACTGAAAAAACTAGATATGATATTGTCAACATAATTTAAATAGATATGGATAATTACTTTTTAATTTCGGGTGTGGCATCAGTAGTTGACTCAGGAAAAGTGTCTTGTTTGGCATTTTGAAAGGAAGTGGTTTTTGGTCTTTGATTCCTCGCTTCAGTACTCTAGAAGATTAAAGTATAAGAAAAGATTATAAAATATCATTTTTTATGTAAACTAACTTTCAAAGAAAGTTCTTACTATAAAGGGAAAAACTTCTAGTTATCAACAAAATTTAATTAGAAAGATAGTTTTCAATTTCACAAAAAAGGTAAAAAAACGAGCTATATGTATTATTTCTTCTTCAAAAATTATATGAATTATATATAATTCATAAAATTCTGTTTTTTCATATTTTAAAAAAGCATATCAGAATTTAATCAATATTGAATGCAATGCGTTTTTACGCCATAAATGTTTTTATGTACACAAATTATTTTAGTGAAATTAATTTTAATTTCTATTCCTTTTAATTCTCAACAAAACCTAATAGAACATTTGAAACTAATGTAAAAATAAAATAAAACATAATTAAGAATTTCCAAAAATTCTTTAAGCAAATGTTTTGGTTAGGAATGATATACTTTTTAAAACTGTTGTTGAAATTAATTGTCGCAGAAGAATGCCATACAATAATATTTAATATTTGACTACATATTTTTTTGTTCTGAAGCTTATAGTTTTGTGTCTAGGCTTTCAGTGAAGTGCCTAGGAATTTTCACCTGTTTCAATAAGAAATTATGAAGGAATTTTGCACTGAATACATTCAAACTCAAATTTTCCACCAGTAAATTCGCAAAAATGTTGACTTGCTTGGGATCAGATAAATGACCTTGATATTTTAAAATTTAAAATTTTCTTTGTTTTTAACCAACTTTTTACGATTTTGGAGTGTGCATTTGATTATTATTTGGTTGAAATATCTATATCTCACGAGACGTTTTTCTTACACACATAAATTAACATCTGGTCTTCTAAAGTATTGTCCTAAATATTTTGATATACATTCCTAAAAAAATTCACGAAGGGCTTGAAGCCATCTTAGTAAAAAGTTTCCTTAAATTTTACCTTTAATATTCCAAGCTTTTTACAGTTAGGTATTCATAAAATGTCTAATATACAATTTATCTTTTGACTGTGATGGAAATATCATCAATTATAACACTTATGGAAGCTGTGTTTAGATTATTCGTTCCAAATTTTCTCTATTTGTTTGTCAATGTTTTGTGCTCTTGAGCGAATTTCATTCGGATTAAGATGCTCCGTACACACACATGAACTTTTTTCTGATTGGAATTTATGTACATAATTCAGTAGCATTGAAACGGCGTCTTGTGTGTCTTTTCTCACCAGCTTAGTTTTGTTCATGCTCAGTAGCAATTTTTTAGTATATTGGAACCGCGCTCTCATCTGAATAAATATCAAATTGGTTTCGGATTAACACGTGTCAATGCTAAATCATTTTATTTGGGGTTACTGATTGTGGCAGACTCTACACTGCTTTACCAATTTTCTTATTCGCTTACAATGATGCTATTCAATTGCAAACGTGCTAGCGATAACAGAATATAAAGCATTTTATTCTAATTTGTTAATAGATTAAACACATTTGATCCTTTCACGCTATTTTTACTCTGAAGCGATTAAAAATTAAAAGATTTTTTGAGGAAATGTATACTTTAACGATTAAGAATATTGTAAGCATACGATAATACTTTAAGGATTAAAAGAAGAGTTTCAAATATAATAATCAGATAAAAGAAGTTTTATGATTTACATATGACGTGTCACATATTCTAGTACATTTAGAGAATATGATTACAAAAAAGTAAGTAGCATATCCCCAAAATATTTTCGAAAATATAAAATCATTTGTATATTACTTGCTCATAAGTAAAAACAATCATCACAAATTAAAAGATATCCAATTCAAATTTCAACATTCTGGGTAGATTTCCTTTATTCTATCGATTGTGATAATAGAAATTTTGCACAAGTGACAATATGACATAAATTTAGGTATTTATTAAGAAATTGAATTTTACTAAGAAATCCTATTTTTCTTTTAATAAAACCGTTAATAAAAATTATTGAAATACCATAAAATTTGCTATTACAATTTTGTAATATTACACACATTATTTGAAATAAAATCTAAGATTTTATTTCAAAATTTTATGAACAATTGCATAATCAAAAATATAAATATTACGGATATTAAAGATTCTTAGAAAAACAACTGAAATAAATCTTAATTTTAAATTAGATTCAAAATGGGAGCAGAAAGTAATGATTAAAATCAAAAATAACAGTCGCTAACTTAATTTATATTTTGAGAAAAAACCATTATACTTGAGCGATTAGATTGTTAGAAGGGTCATGTTTGAAGTTTTTGTGAAATCCTGAATTCGATAATGGGAAATAACCTTGTAAAATATTTTTGCAATCTTTTTTTAATAGATTCATAAGTACTGAAAATGATTTTTCTGTATGGGATACACAAAAATATTATGAAATTGAAACATGTTAACTCATTAAACAGGCAATTTATTTTGTTTATTTTGCTTAATTTAGAGTCAGCAGATAAAATTATAACTTTCTCAGCAGTATAACAAAAGTATATCAACAAATCATGCAATAATAAATATTTATTATGTCTATTATTAAATTAATTTTATTTCATTTATGAGATTTGTAACTTTCCTTACAAAAATTTGCAGAAATATTTGTGTAAACTTAAATTTATACCAAAATTTAAAAATATATTGAAATCAGACAAATAAAAATGTTCTTAGAAGCAGGTTGTTACCTTTGAATTATTTTTTATCATACAAAAATTTAATAAATTAAAATTTCCAATCATAAAATTCATGCAAATCTTTAATACGGTAAATATTGTTAGTCATGAAATGTGTCTCGTAAGCGTTTTTAGTTTTGAAATAGAACAGAATGAACGACAAGTAAAAACATGAAACAAATAGCATGTGTATGGAGAGATATGTAAAATTTATTTTAGATTGTGCAAATTAAGCCACTGATGAAATAGCGGTGACATCACAGATATTATTGTGGCATTAGATCTAATTATATGTAAAAAGAAAACCGTCTTTCACAAGCAGTCCTTGTCAACAAATCAGAATTGATATAATACACGCATATGAAATTAATATTTTTATGTATTTGTACTGCTAATATAGCCCAATTGCTTTGTTGAAAATAGTAACTAATTATAAATAAAAATTTTTATCAAATTTTTTCTGCTTCCTAAATAAATAAGTTATTTGTCTTCAATTATGCTTTCCAACTTATTTTAGATAAAAATTAGATATACCTTTATTAAAATTTCGTATGTTAATTGTTAAATATTTAATATTGATAGAAAATATTTACGAAACAAAATATAAAGTAACCTTTATTAAAACATAAAATTATAAAAATATAAAAACTAATGCATGAAAATATTATCAACAATTATATTAAATATGAGAAACTTGCTCCTAAAACGTCTGTAATGACTATTAAAATAAAATAAATAATACATTATTTTGTAAATGAAAACTTTTTAAATAAAAAATTTTATTTTAGCGAAATTTTATGAGACAAATAATAGTATAAAACACATAAAAATTAATTAAACGTCCCATTAACGTACACATCTCTTCTTTTTAGATCCAAATAGTCTCTTCAAAAAATAAGGAAATGAATAGGGATAAAGAAGTCTAAAATCTTATGAATAAAATTATAATTCATTAAAATCAGAATTTTTTCTAAAAATTATTCAAATAATTTGAGTATTCAAAATTTGATTTTCAACAGTCAAAACAATAAAACAAAAAAATTTAGTTTTAATATCTAAAAAACATTACGTACAAATAGCATCCAACCTTTTTTTCAGATGTAAATCTTTTTATCATTGTGTTGAAACTAATTGTATAAGCAGAACCAATATTTTTTTCATCCTTTGGGGGTGATAAAAATGTTATTTTAAAGTATATTTGTGAAAAAAATACTTCACACATTTATAAATATCACACCTTTTACATATTATCATTAATTTAGCTGTCGAAAATCAATGTATTTAAACAATATATTAATTTATAGAATACTCAAAAAAATTTTTAAATTTGCATATCATTTTCATTGATTTCAATTTTACTGTGAATTAAATTATTATTGAATTAAATGAGTAAACTAAGATTTAAAAATGCTTATTTAAAGTGTATTATATTGAAATGAAGCACTATCCTATTTAATTTATATTTTACATTTCACATTTTCACAGATATATAAATATATATATCTGGGTGTGAGGGAGATGGGGAATGGCTGAGGCTTAATATAATTAAACAATTATTCTTATGTGGACTAATATTTAATTATGATAAAATTAGAAATACAACTATGTGCAGTGTTGGGATATTTACAAATTATCGTCTTAATAATGTCAACATGAAATGAAATCTATATTTATTGGAGATAGGAGCAGCCATCTTGCTGCTGTCAAACGCAACGTCTTACAGCGTTTTAGTCTTTCGGCTTATTGTCGCTCGTTGGAAAAGTTGTCGCTTGTAATACTGAAGTCGGTTATTAGGCAGTTTCCCAAAGCTCGGCTATCCTGGAATTGGCTAGTCCTGCAGACGACTGTGCAAATATATATAAAAAATTGCAAAACTGAAAAGGAAACAAGCAAAACGGGATGGTACTGTAATAAAGAATACATTTTATATACAGCTTCCTATCGGCTTAAATTGTAAACAAGGAAATGAGTCAATCTTTCATCCTCATTTTAGCCATTTTGACTTCAGACTATCCTTCATTAATTCGACTTTAATTTTACCAACTTGATTAGCGTCCTCAACTTTTGGCATACTATACCAGGGTTTTGGAATTCGGCACAAATCGTGATACATTTAGGTTCTTCAAAAGTTCCTTCTTTGATTACGTCATCGATGTTGCCTCCTTTAACTTAAGTAACTTTGTAAGGTCTTAAATATTTTGGTTTTAGTTTTAAGTGCAGTCCAAAGTAAGCTCTTTTATAAGCAACCAAATCGATTACTCCGTAAAATTGTAATTCTTTTCTTCTAAAATTATATATCTTCCAGTTTCCTTCTTGGATCTTGAAAGTTTGTTTTTTAGCATGCTTTCTAAATTCATCTCTTTGAGCCTTAAAATTAGCTTCAAATTACTTTCCACGAATTTCTTTGAGTTTACTAAGACTTCCAACATTCATTTTTGTACTAAAAAGCAACTCAAATAATACAGTATCTATGATTCTATAATATGTTGAATTAATTGTCTTCTGTATTTTGTTCGGAACACACATGTATATGTATATATACATGAGTATAACAATAGAGGCAAAAAATTAAACTTCGATTTTTTGCAAATTACAGGGTAAGATTATTTAAATATAACATAATATTTTTATTATTTAAAACTAGAATAAATTCTTTAAAATATTTTTTATCTATGACACGCTATGTCTTGATTGTTTCAGGATATTATGTATTATTCGCATTGTTTGAGTCTTTGAAAGGAAAAATTTTATTTTAAATGTAATTAAATCCATGTAAAATTGGCAGTTCAATATATGTAAAAGAAAATATAGGGTTTTCAGAAGATACATTTCATAAAATTGAAATTAAAAACAATCCATCACTTATTTTAATGTTATGAAATTAAATTTATATTTAAAAAATTAAAAAAATTCATCGCATGGTGAGAAATGTTTAGTTTTCAATTATTCTAATTTCTTGAAAATAAATATATGGATATGGAATCAGCGTATTAACTTATCAAAGAAATACATTTGCAAATGTTATTCAAATATAACGAAAAATGTTTACAGATATTATTTTCAGAGTTCAAAATGAAGCACCATATTTTAAAAATAGTTCAGTCAAAAAATATTTAGCACACAAAAAATATGGTTGCGAGTTTATGATATAAAATTAGATTATATATACACTCACTTCCAAAAGTAGCACATGGAAAGAAAAATGTTAATTTCCGAGAGCCAATCAGAATTAAAAAGGATGCAAATCACCGCAGCGGTAGATGGAAGTATACAAATATGTTAAGTAACAGCCAATAGTGCTTTCATGTAAAGAAATGTGCAAAATGGACAGTTTTATAAGATACCAGATTTATGAAGGTTTACAGAAGTTAATTGTAAGTGTTGATAGAGAAGGTGCTTAAAACACAATTTGTTTTCAAGATATACGTGTTTCTATGACTTACTGAAAACGAATGAAAGATTCTGCGCGCTGGCGTGCTCTGAGGCACATTGAAGCAGAACAGTCGATCTAAGATGTTGCTATTTTCTTCGCCTTCATTATTAGGAAAATTGACGTGTATGAATACAATTCCAAACCACAAAGACTGTTGTCCGAATGCTCGTAACATGTCCCCCATGGGTTACAAACCCCGCGGAAGATCTATATTTTTCGATTTTAGTTCAGGGTCACCTCCACACGGGCAGGGTCACCTCCACACGGGTGACATCTATGGTTACAGCGTCCATTGGTAAGGTGATATCTGCAGCTTCTGAACGCTGAAAAATACATATGAGTAGAATGTACGCCAGGGTAAAGCGATTTTCTCTTTGTCTATCCGTCCAAACCAGAGGGCACGATTAAATTGGTGCCGAAAATATGTGAGTTGGATTGTGTCTGACTGGGGTAATGTCATGTTTGTTGCTGATTCAAGATTTGCTCTGGAGACAGATGACAAATGTAGAAGGATATGACGTGAATAACGCGCGAACAAGCAATCAATTCCAAAAGAAAACTGAGCATCTTGCATTCTGAAGTGGAAGCATCATGGTGTGCGCTGGGTTTTCATTAGGATACCGCACCTACTCGCACATCTTTAAACGGGGTTCTGTGAATTTTATATGGTATCGGGATGAATTTGTAGAACCCATTGTGATATTGTACGCTGCAGCAGTTGGCCCTAATTTTGTTTTAATGGACCTTAACGCATATCCCCAAAGAGCTGACATCGTCGATGACTTCCTTGAGAGTGAAGGATTTCGAGTATGGCGTGGCTTCTCTCAGTATATTCGCCCGACCTTAATCCCATTGAAAATCTTTAAGATGATCTCGGTCGAGATGTATCTTCACGTTTGTTACTTCCAGTAACTATTATTGACCTGGAAAATGTTATACAAGAAGGATGTCTATTGCTTAATTCTGCAGTAGTTCACCACCTAATTGAAAGCAAGGTCACAAGGTGTAAACTTTGTATACAGATGAGGGAGATAACATACCCTATTAATTTCCTTTTTTTCATTTTATACTGTTTACTTTCACTTTATACATAATTCTGTTAAAAGCTCCAATATGTCATTACCTGATAATTTACATAATTTTAATATTTTTTTTCCATTTCTGTATATAATTATTGATTTTATTTTATACATAAATATATATTCTACTTTCCCGCCGAATTTTGGGTCACTCAAAGCAGTATTTGTTGCTTTTTTTGCATTTTACATCTTGGTGATTAACTTTTAGAAATAAATGTATAAAGAATATAAATATAATAGTTAAAAATATAAATTAGCTATTTATCATTTTAATTTTCTTAATTCATTTTAACGATATGTTTAGTGATATTAAAAGATGTTAAGAGATGATTAAAATAAAATCCATGACAATTTTGATTAAAATTTATTTTAAAGTTTTTGAGAGCTTTTCATAACTTAGTTCAAGACCAAATAGTTTTTCTGGATATGTATAATATATGGACGAATGTAAGGTGATTTTTAAGAAAACAATACAAAACATATAAATTATGCAATTTGTTATATAATGTTTTAAAGTATGTTTCAGTTAATGTTCAGTAATTTACAAAGCAAGCTTTCATGTAAAATATTAGTCTTATTTTGAAAATTTCTCTCATTAAATATTAATTGAAATATTTGACTAAAAAGGACTACACATTTTTTGGATTTTTTAAGAAAGAAAAACAGAAAAGGAAACAGACTATACGTTATGTTAATATTGATACTGCCTAGAATTCGAAATTGTAATTGTTTGGATGTGATGAAAGTAATCTAGAAATTTATGAAAACTAAATTAAAAAAGAAACTCTTGATAACAAATCCTTACAATACAATAGAAAATTTAAAATACAAAGAGAGTTTGTTTTGTCGGTGAATCAGTAGGTGTCATTGATTAATAAAAACACGCCTGCTTCATGCAAGTTATATAAAAATATATAATGAAATAAATATAAATTTTTGATGGATAGCTAAATTTTAAAAAATTGATTTTCTCAAAGCAAAATTAAAGTATCCCAATTCTTCATTTTCTGATTCATACGAGTTTTAGATCAAATATATATATATATATATATATATATATATATATATATATATATATATATATATATATATATATATATATATATATATATATATATATATATATATATATATATATATATATATATATATATATATATATAATACAGTTTAATTCTCAATCTGTAGAAGTAGCTTGAAAATCAAATATGTATTAACGTTTTATAAAAAATTATAATCAAAATATTTATATTATTTATTAAATGGAATAATAGTGAAGAATATATTTGGCAAGTTAATAGCTTGATAGAAAAAACATATATAAAATTGTTTATGAGTACTTCTTTTAAAATATCGACATCAACTGTTTTTTATAAAACACACTAAATTAAGAATAATTAAAAGTAATAGGGAAAAATTTCTGATAGAAAGAAATAATTAATGAATAATTAAGAAAGAAATAATAAAGATTTGTGATATAATTCTTATAATAATATTAGTAATCTCAATGACGTCTGATTTCTTACATATATTTTAATTTTATCCTTTTGTTATATATTTTAAAAGTGGTCGCTGTGGTCTTGTTGGATAGGTTGTTTGCTCTCATTATTGGAAGGTATTGACTTCGAAAGCTAACCCAACTGAAGATTTCAGTTAAGGTCAAAGAGAACACAAAATATACAGTTGTAACAATGGCCTCCATGTGAAATGGCAGTTTAATTCTGAGATCTTCTGTTTGGTCCCTGCTTCTAAAATATAAAGACCCACTCATATCTGTCTAACCCCCAAAAGTGCGTATGACGCACTCATACTGCATGTGACCAACCATAGGTAAATTAAATTAACATCCTTTGTGCCCCTCGTAGTGCTGATCCTAGCAACAGCCGGGGAATAGAAATAATTTAACACACGCACACAGAAACACACACACACACACACACACACACACACATATATATATATATATATATATATATATATATATATATATGCATATATTATTTTTGGATTTTATTTAGTTGTTCAATATAAAATATATTTTTATTTTCAGTATTATTATAATATTATATATATTAATTATATTAAAAAATATAATTTTTTGTATAATTTAAAATCAAAAATATATCAATTGTTAAATTTCTTGTAATACTGAATCTGAACATTGTTGTAAGAAACTTCATTAAAATTATTGTAAAATTTTCAATAATATTAAACTCAAACATTGTTGTAAGAAACACTTTATCAATTCACCATTGTTGAACTAATATTTGTACAATTCTCCATTGTTTGTATTTGTGAAAAAATATATTAAATTATTGTTAGAAAATTTTTTTTGTCATTCTAAGCTAAAACTTAGGACACTAAACTGCGTTTTAAGAGCTATTATAGAAAATTCGTGCGAAAGTTCTATGATGTGGTTTAAAATGTTGAGATCAATTTTTGCTTCATGTATTTGTGGAAGCGAGGATAAGGGTGATGATTGGGAAGTCACTCTCGTATACTTGAGGGACGTATCAGTCCAAACTGATCTAACATCTGGGAAACCAGGCATCAAAAGAAAGAGGTGCCCAGATAAACCGCCACGACCATCGGTGGGAAAGGAGGCTGAAGTTGTAATGCCTCCAAAAAAGATGAGGAAACTTTGAACTACGCAAACAGATAAAGGTAGCAGCTCATAAAAGCCTTTAGTTTTAAGCAAAATTAAAGTATCCAAATTTTTTAAAGAAATATTTAGGTAAATCAAAATTATTCTATTTACATGTAGTAAAAAAAAAAAAAAAAACAAAAAAAAAAAAAAACACGAGAAAATTAATTATTTTATAAACATATAAATGTAAAAAATCTTTAAGATTAATTATGGAAAATGAAGTTCAGTTTTCTGAAATGTCGTCAAAAAAAGAAAATATCCTCATAAGAAAGCCAACAGAACATCCGAAGATTACAAATATCTCCAAAGTTATATTGCGAGACAAAATTGAAGATGTCAAAATAATACGAAAAACACATTCTAAATGAAAATGCGGATATCGAAGGAGTAATTCATGCTCATATCAGTATCATCAATTTAATTATATTTGAAATTAATTAAGTTTCCCAAAATGTATAATTCGGCCAAGATGTGCTTTTTCAAGGTATTTCCAAGCCATTACACATCTTGGAATTCAAGTTCTGAATAAAATTCATTATCAGATGAACATAAACTCTCTGAGAACTGATTAATCTATCAATAACAACATACCCCTTAATTTTGTAATAGAAGTCAAAATTAATCCTTCCAGAGAAAATATTTTGGTATTGGTTCTGCTGATTACTAATGGAATGAAATCTAATACAGAATTTCATTACTTCAGACCAAAATTAACAGCTAATTTCCAATATTTAAACAGAATAGTAGACATGAATCTTCACAAGCAAAATCCCCCTGTGTATAAATTATTTCCTACTTTTGTTCGTGCCACTTCACTCATGTTATATGGTTCGTTGGAAGCATCTCCAACAAGTTTAATATTCTCAAAAATTCAAAAGAATGAGAACGTCTTTTGATACCACTTTAGTACATTCCTATCGCTTAATCCATAACTTATTCTCCAAAATCAGATGATTGAAGATTCAAGTGATTTTAACAAGATTTTTTACAGACTGTAGCAACTATCATTTTATACTCATTTTAAAAATTCAGAATATATTTGTAAAATAATTTATTAAAAATAAATAGAAAAAAATAAACAATGTTGTCATTACTGTTTGTACATAAAGATTTATTTTTTACCATCCTTAAAATATTTATATATTATTATATTAAGAGTTCCTTAAGGAAAATAATGGGAAATGCGTGAATTTTTCTGTTAGATCAAGTAAAATATAAAACAATATTTAAAAAAAAACGGTCATGAAACGATTTTTGATGTGAGTGGGTAAGGATGGATTAAACAGTTTGTATATTTTCACTTTTTTTTGCTTAAGAGCACTTTTGCTTGGTGATAGATTTTTTTTTTTTTTTTTTTTTTTTGATGAACTTTACACACTGAATATGCAAATTTGAATATTTGCCATTATACGGAAAGGTAGATTCTGATTTCACAAATTTACCCGCAACTATTATGAAATTTCCTTAATCATTTAAAAATTCTTTTTAGGATATCTGAAAAATTATTACTTAATAATAGTGCATAAAATAAAATTTTTAAGCATTTAGACTTGGCAAACTTCTTTTAAATCTCTATTTTTTCATAGAAAACAATTTTAAAAGTACATCAAATGAATCATAATGAAAGATTTCTCTCATTAATTTTCTTTCATTATAGTATTCTCTTTCTTTCTGCTAATACTTGCAACAGAGGAAGAGAATGTTATGAAAAATATTAGAAAAACAGTTCATAACGGATTTTTAATTTATCGTAGAGGAATACATTTTATTTTTGGATCTACATAAGCAAAAGAAAAAGATAAAGGCTTGTTTTAGTTAGCTAAATATTACTGGAAATTAGTTCACAATTTATGTGAATTAACCATGTATTACGCATGATCTATTAAATAAAAGACAATAAAAACAATAAAAGCAAAATTATGTTTTAGTAATTTAGATTACATTCTTCGAAATAGAAGGTTTCAAGTTCAATTCAAGTCATTAAACAAAAAAAGTATTTGTGTTCCTGGCATCTACAGGTACGTCTAATAGAGGGATTGCCTTACCAACCTATTATAGATACCGAAAGGAATTGATTAATTAAGGCGTATCTTTTTGATGGAATATTTTAAAACTGATATGAAAATACAGGTGGTACTCTAAATATAATATTTTGGCATATTTACAACCATATAAAGAGATGAAAATATTGTATTTTTGTTTTTGTCGAATGACTGACGGGAGTATATCATTGATTAGAAATCGTTACTTTTCTAAAAAAAATTTTCCAATATTATCATAAGTTTCAAATTTCATTAAAAATATGAATTACATGATATGAACATATGCCGTAAATCTTGCAAAGATAGATCCAATAAAATATGAACTACATAATATAATTTCAAATAATGAGCAAATCATAGTCCGCGGTAATATTTTGGGTACATATCGTTAATAGTCTAATTGTGTAATCTTAATACATCAATTAAACTGACGATGGTGGCAACAATTCCTTGTTACTTGCATATAAATGTCAACGGTAGGCAAAATAGTAATTAAGTTCAGTGCACAGTAATAATTTTTTCTAAAACAACTGAACAAACATGAAGAATTAACTGAGATTATTCTGGGATGGAAATATAATTGCACTGAATAAAATCCATATTAAGATAGTGAAATGAACAAAACATTTCTAGAAGCCCTAAAAGAATTATTTGATAATCCCAAAAATAAAACTAAAGATGTTTCCTTTGAATTTTTGTACGCTTTACCACAGTTTTAATAAAAGCACATTACGAGGTAATATAATTAAAAGATTTACAAAATGAATTCTTGTACTAATTGAGGATTCAACTGGAACATATTTGTCAAACCATAAGCTCACGCAAAGGAATTTTTATGATTCAGATATTTTTAAATTTGTTGAGAGAGTAGTTCTTGAACGTAGGGGATAGTTAGATAAAAATCCTCACAAGCATAATAAATAGTAAAATTTAAAATTTAGTTGGAAGCAATAATACAATTGGTTTATATTTTTCATATAAAAGCTGGGTGCATATTCTGCTGAAAAACCTTGATAGAGAAATGATATACGATGAATTTAACAACAGTGACAGGATCAGTCAGCCAAAGGTAGTCTGCCATCTCGTTTTCCGGTCTTCAAAAGAAGGGTGATATCATTTTAGTAAATTAAGAGGGGTCTAGGACTTCCTGATAGCTTATTTTAAAATGGTGCAGTGAAATTTACATCTAAAAATAAAAATGAAATTTTAATCAGTTTTTCAGAGAGAAATCCTCTGATGGTTCAGTACAAATGAACAGAAAGATTTACTAATTCAAACAGAAAAAAGCCGAGTTGTCAGCCGAATGGTTGCTGCTCTTGGCTTTGGTTAATCAGTTTGTGGATTCGAATTCCACCTTGTGCATGGGTGTTTTTAGTGGTACGAAATCCACTTTAAACCGTAGGTAACGGTGTAATTAGCCCTCGTGTGCAAAAAATGTCTGTTAAACAACATACAAACCTAATAAATCAAAAAGAAAAAGATTATGTAGCGAACTAAACCTGAAAGTAAATGCTAAACGTTCCTGTAAAAAGTACATAAAAATTAATTAAAGCATGTTATCAATCTTTACTCTATTTGAATTGATTTTTGTAATAACTAACAAAACTAATTGATTTTAAGTATACATACATACTTATATATACATTTATACGTGAAAATTAGGCACACAATATATATATTATGAAATTCGTTTTTATATTAATGAGATAATTATTAAATAATATATCGAAACATATTTTATTCTGTAAGTGCATTTGCTTTTATTTCACTCATTTTATCAGACTTTTTAAATAATATTTCCTCTTGGACATGCCACTTTTGTATGTTGAAGCTGCCCCTAGGGTCCAACTGTTTTCTCATGCCTCCCCCTATTTTAAGAATTGTTGCGTTAAAATATTATTTCAGTAAACCACAAAAAATTCAATTCTACTTTTCAGTTCAAAATTTTATGTACTTGCAGAGTTTTAAGTAAATGTAGAGTTTTTTGTACGTGTTATTTTGTATACATGGAGAGAGTTTTAACTTTATTTTGATTTGAATCCTAAAATTAATATTTTAATAATACTTAATAATTTTGTATTCATTCATTCGGTTTATGCTTTAAAATATATAATCATCGAAATCAACCTGAAACAAAAATAATTACTGTATACTTGAAAACATAACTACTTTTTATTCATATTCCAAATGTCACTTTCAGTTAAAGGTAAAATTTGTCTCTGGTAATTTAATGCAAGTCCTTATGTGTGTGTCTTTGCGTGCGTGAATGTGCTTGTGTGTGTTTGTGTGTGTGTGTGCGTGTGTGAAATGAAAAATTTTCTGAATTTAAAACTGTAGAGTGCGGTAATTTTGAGTTCGAAGTAAAAAACGTCACTTCAGCAGCAGTGAATGAAATTTGACTTTCAACTAAATAAAAGACAATGAATACAATGACGATCGGTATTCAGTGACAGCCTTGTTTCGCTCAGTACGATGTCTCAGTGAAGTCATTTAACGGATTCAGAAGCTTGGAGATTTGTTGGTAGGTTAGAAGGGGGCCAAACTCAACCCGGAGTAACGGAAGCCATTGGTGTGTCACAAAGTGTGATTTCCAGGATCTGTAACCGTTTTTTGGAGACTGGAAGTGCATGCCGAACACCAGGGCGAAGTCGTAGACGGGCAACAACGCCCAATGAAGATCGTTATTTATAGTTAACGGGTCGGAGACACCAAAGTATGAACTCTACTCTTCTCCAACCACACCTTCGCTGGGCTACTGACACCATGGTTTCAAATCAGACTGTCCAAAACTGGCTCCATGGTGTAGATGTGTATGCCTGCCCATCAATGATATGTGTTAAACTAAGATCAAGGCATCGTCGCGACTGCAGGGAGTGGGCAACAGAGCATGTGAACTGGAGGAGAAATGAATGGAGCAATGTTATTTTTTTGACGAGTTCCGTTTTTCTGTTCATTCTGATAATAAGCGTATTTTAATTTGGAGGGACGGTGGCAGTAGGAATATTCCAGCGTTCGCTAACGAAAGTATCAGATTTGGCTGAGGGGGAGAGTTGGTGTATATTGACATCTTCATTGATGCGTGTACAGACCATTTTATAATTCGAGATAAACCTCTGACTGGCCGCTGATATAGGGATGAGATCCTAAGACATCCTGATAATAGGCGTATTTTCATCTGGAGGGACCGTGGCAGTAGGAATATTCCAGCATCCGTTCACGAAAGTATAAGATTTGGCGGTGGGGGGGGTTGTTGGTGTTTGGAGGCATCTTCATTGACGGAACACAGATCATTTTATCATTCGAGATAAACCTCTGACTGGTCGTCGATATAGGGATGAGATCCTCAGACATACTGTAGTCCCTTACGCTGCATCAATCGGATAAGACTTTAATTTAATGGATGATAACTGCAAGCAACGTTGTGCTAATTTGGTGGAGGATTTCCTTTTCAAGGAAGGAATCGTACGAATGGAATGTCCAACTTCTTCTCCAGACATGAATAAATTAGAATACGTTTGGGACGCTCTAGAAAGACGAGATGCTGGCCAGCAAACAACACCAGGCCCTCTCCAAGAACTGGAAAGTCCTCTTCTGGAAGAGTAGGACAGAACACCCCAACTCGAGATTAATCGCCTCAAGGAATCCTTGTCTGAAATTTGTGCAACATTGCTGGCCGTCCCTGGAAACCATATACCCAACTGAAAACGACTTCCATTGAGGACAATACCTTTTTTTATTCTTTTTTCTCATATGCACAATTGTTTTTTTCTCTTGTACACAAACGCGTAATAAAATGCATTTTTCCTACCAAACATGTGTCATTTATTCTCATATAACCTACTACGTCTGTCGACCACGTATTAATCAGCTAAAATGTTTCCCAGCCACAAGATCCACCTAAAACCGCATTATCCTTTAATTTTTTTTTTGTGAGCAGTGTATCAAAGTTTGAGTTTTACCTTTTCATTTTGTCATTAGTAATTATTACTGTAAGCCATTAGCAATTAGTATTTATTACCATATTAACCTTTGCCAGAAAGTATTGCTCTAAATTTTCTAGCAAAGGTAAATATACACGACAAATATTTATTTTACTAAAAATATATCATTGAAAGTTAAGCAAAACTAGATTAATAAAAAATATCTTTGAAAACTAATCATGCTTAAATAATCCAAATATTATTAAACGACTTATTCTCGTATTGAAGAAAATTCTCTTCAATTAATTTTAAATATCTATAATATGCTTTTATAAAGTAAAAATGTTATCCAACATATTAGTGTTTTGCATAATTTGATAAGCCAAATTATACAAGTGGCTTATATTTGTCAAAAGAGTTATTTTTTAGAAAGGACAGTAATATTTAATAATATTATTTAAATACTTTATGTTAATTGTCAGATGTACTAAAAAATTTCGATACATTTTTTAAGTTATACTGCTAAGCAATTTATCTAAACACCTCATTTTAACCATAAAAATAATTTTTATTATTTTTGCTGTTAAAAATATTTCTTATTCATATTATTGAATGTATATAATTGATTAGCAATGTAAATTATATAATAATTATCAGGTAATATTTTTATTTTACATGATAAATTTTCACTAAGAGTCAGGATATAAAAGACACGAATGAATCCAGCTTTAAGTTATTCTAAGATTTGAATAAATATTTTACTTTTCTAACATTATGTTTTTCATCAAACAAGCGCTGTTTGTTGAATCAATGTTTTCCATTTCTAATGAATTTAGAATTTTCGTTAGAATCTATGTATCAAATAAAGATATGTGTCTACAAGAAATATTTCAGAATAATTTCCTGACTTTACATACTTACATTATTTTTTAATTAATAGATCATTTTACCCTCTTTTTATTTTTCGTATGAAAATCGAATTATTTAATTGATTTCTGTAAAATATAACTGCGTGACGACAGAATTTCTTTAGCTTTCTCATTTAAGATATTTATTATTATCTATTTCAATCACTCACAAAAATTATAATTGTTCATACTAACTCGCTTGAAATGCACTGCTCTATTTAATATAGATTATTTTTGTAATGTCATAAATTTAAATATCAAGTTTTACTAGATTCCCTTCATTTATCTTTTTGTTTTTTTTATCAGTATAAAATCTGAAAAACAATAAATAAAAATTCTATTTTTATTTATTTGTTTTTCAGATTTTTTTCAGACCATTTAATAAAAATTATATTTTTATTAAATGGTTTGTTTTCTTCAAATGAGCTTAATTTTACACAAATAGTAAAAATTGCGGGTCATATAATATAGTACTTATATCATCCATTAAGTGATAAATAGCATTATAAATTTAAAATTAAGTGAGTAAAGATTAACAAACCATGCATTTCTCTCACAACATTCAAGATTGAATAAGCAGACGTGAATATTTAGTTTCTTATTTCTCACCACCCGATTTGAAAGCTAAAAAATATGATTAGAAGTCAAACTTTCTTTAAACGAAGTAATGAATCAATAAAAATGCATGCTGAATTTCTCGTGATCTAAGATCAAACACTATCAAACGCCCACGTAATTCTTATACAATATGTTTCTTCACCAAGATAATAGATTCCACTTTTGTATGAAATACTAGTAGCTGCTTTTGAATACACAGATTTGCTCTAAGTTTTTGAAATTATAAGAAATTTAAAGACCCTGAGGGTTTTCGGGTATGCAGAAGAATTTAGTTGCTTTTTCTTTTTTAAATGAATGTAGTAACTAAGCAACTATTTTTAAAAATATACGAGAATAACATTTTTGGCACAGTAATCTTTGATATTTTAAATAATTTAATATTTGATATTTTAAATAACATCATCATAGATGATTTTGGATAAATTATTTGTACAATAATTTTTTCATGAAACCGAATGTCCTAATTAAGTAAAAGGCGCCTCAATTTATAATTATGACATTAATTTTACTTTAACAAAAACATTACTATTTAGGAAACATACAATGGTCACAGCGAAATCTATGTAAAAGTGATTATTAGTGTAAAAACTACTACAATTTTCACCTTTAAAAAGTTTATTATCTTTGGAAAGGAATTTTCCATTTTTGTTTTGTAGATTCTCTTCTCGTTATCTTGCATTACGAAGTATGCCTGTTTTACTGTTATCTTTAGCGTTTTTCTTTATAAGATGGTGTCTAATTGGATTTAACTCATTCATATACAACTTGACACATTACAATATAAACATTATTTGGATGATTATTCATTAGAATTCTATGTTTAAAAATTATAATATATAATAAAATATATATAAAAAAAAGACAAAATTACTCAAAAATGGACTAAATATTAACATGGTATCTCTGTTTTTGTAGTTATTGAGTCAACGATATTAATATGCAAACGCAATAGAATTTAGTTTATGCATTGTATTTATTTCTGAAAATTATACAAATTAAGACACTTCAAAAAAACATTTCATGAATTATTAAACTTTAAATAAAAAATACTCATAAACGAGAGTACAGATATATCTATATAATTATATATATTCTACCAAGTTCATACAACATTTACATTGCGGGGTAAAATAATGTACTACGAAATTTTCATAATATTTAAGAATTTGATTGACTTAATAAAGCGTCTCTCTGTTTACAAAATAATAATAATAATCTATTTATGAATACAATTTTTTCAATTTGAAAATACAATTAGGTCTTATGAATAAATTATTTGATTTCAGAGATAATTTTCAGTAAAGCAAAAAATATGTTGCTTTCTCCATCTTATAAAAGCTTTTTTTAAAAAAACATATTTATTAAAATAACCATGTATTGAGAGAAATCGCATTATTATTGGAGCATAGATAAAAGCTTAAATATATAATAAATATGAGCAGTAAAACGGGCGAAGACAAAAGATAGTGAAAATGTGACTATACCATCTGACTTTGAATCATATATGATTAATTCTTAAAAAGTTATAAATAATGTAACATATTTTGGAAACAAAGTATTTGAATAGGTAAGAATAAAATTAAACACACTGGAGAAAAAAAATAATTTGTCATTAATTAAATGACATGATAAATTATATAAACAGCTATATATATAAATGGTAAAACAAATTAATGAAAATAGTCAGGAATTAATTATATTAATTACGTGTGTATATTTTCTAGGAGTGGACTGATATACAAATTATTTTATTATATATCTATATTACAAAATCGTTACCAATAAGATGATTCTCACCTAGCAGTTTTTTAATTCTGTTTTGCGGCCGTGGTGCAAATTTGCTCCTCAGCTTCTTCCACTGCAGCAGGTTAAGCTTGTGAGGAATGCGTATTTTAAGAGTTCTATAGTACTCTGGAGAGTGACTTTGATGGTCTCGAATCATGGCATTCTTGAATTTGTTGGATGCACTCCCTGGCTTCTGAAACATGGCAGCCACATAGTGGACGGCAGTGCGCCCCTCTTTGTGTCTGGCGTTCACGGTCTCAGGGAATCTGAATGATTAAAGAGAATTTTTAAAAATTTTTCATTTTTAGAAAGTATATTTAAGACGTTATGTTTAATTTGCATGAAGAACCAGAATTTAAGCTTTTATTTTTTGCAAATTCCAAGGTAGGATCATTTAAATATAACTTGTCTAAAATATAAAGGGCAGTTTTATTCAAGTTTATGTTTCAACATAAAAATTTCTATAGCTTGTATTATTTAAAAATGAAATAAATTTTCTAAAAGAATTTTTATCTTTGACACGCCATGAATTGATTCTTTCAGGATATTATGCATAATAAACATTGCTTGAGCTTTTGTATCGAAAAATACTATTTTAAATGTATGTTAATGTATATAAAAGTGCCAATCCAATATGATTACAACAAAATTATGGGTTTTCGAAACATACATTTCATAAAATTACAAATATCCATCACCTATTTTAATAGATACATTATTATTGATTTAAATTTTAAATTAAAAAACTAAAAACTTTTTCCCATAGAGTGAGAAATCAATAGATTCCAATTATTCTAATATCGAAAGTAAATACTTTGATATAAAATTAGGGTATTCCTTCATGAAAGAAATACAATTATTTGAAAATGCCATTCAAATAAAAAGAAAAACGCGTTCGTTGCTCACGCCATATCCTTTTACATTTGTCGTCTGGGTCCAGAACAAGTTTTGACTTATCAGTAAACATGACATTGCCCCAGTCAGACACGCCCAATTGACATGTTCACGTCAGCACTTTAATCGTGCCCTTCTTTAGTGGATGCATAGACAAACAGAAATTCGAAGTACCCGGGCATACAGTACACTCATATGTAATCTTCAGCGTATCATAGCTGCAGATATCTCCTTACCAATGGACGCTGTAACCATAGATGTCACGCGTGTGGAGGTCAATCTGCGATTCCGCTTGGCTAAAATCGCGTTATTTCGACCTTCAGGATTGTAACCCTTGGGCGACCGGCTACGGGCCTTCGGATAACTGTCTATGTGGTTTGGAATTAATTCCATAAACGTTAAGTTACAGAATGATGAACGCAACATCTGATAACAGCAACATCTGAGATCGGAATTGTACGAAAGTTTTAAGCACCTTCTATCAGCAGTTACAACCAACTTCTGTAACAGCTCATAATGCTGGACTGCCCTTCTCGCAAATTTTTTGATATGAAAGCGCGTCTGGCTGTTACATAATATAGTTGCATATTTCCATCTACTTCTGCAGGGATTTGCATCCTCTTTAATTCCGATTGTCTTCGGGAAATTAGGATTTTCCTCTCCGTGCTTAGTTATAGAAGTGACTGTATTATAATTTTATATTATATAAACTCACATCCATATTTTTATGTGCTAGATATTTCTCGATTGAACTAATTTAAAATATGGTGCTTCTTTTTCAACTCTGAAAATAATAGCTGAAAATGTTTTTCTTTATATTCGAATACATTGACAAATGTTATTTAAGGCTTGCTCAGCCATATTTCAAAAGTATAATGCGCAACCACAGGTGGCACATAGTACTCAAGGGTTCTTCGTCAATCACCAGATTGAACTGGTTCCCAGTCTGGCTCGCTCTTCAGATCTTTCACCGATAGAAAATATGTGGCTCGTCGTTGCTCAAAGACTAACCTGGATTATATTTCCAACTACCACACCAGTTCAACTTAGGAAACATTTGGAAGATGTTTCGTCTGCTGTACCCAAAAATGCATCCAAAGTCTCTTTGAATCAATACTGAGGTGTGTCAGCTATGGACTCCGAAAATTCTGGCAACTGATTTTAACAGGAACCATATTTTGCAGAAGTCTATATTTAATCATTTGGTATATAATCATTTGGTATTAAGGATTAAGTGTTTTGGTATTTGTTAAGTAATTCTTGAAGTTTGGAATATTACTTTAAAAATTATGAAATATTACTTTGAAAATTGAATTAAAATAATCACGAACTTAATGTGAATCAATACTTATTAAAATTTTGGTAAGTAAATAATCACACGATTGAAATTGCTTCATATTTTCTTATGGAATCTGCTGTCTTCTCACATATCAGATGTAAAGTTCAATACATTAATGTACTTGATCATTATTATTTGACATTTTTCAAAAAAATATTTTGTGTTTTCTTAGCTACGAGCTAAACGCTTGGCTTCTGACTTCTGATTCAAATTTCTTCTTGGAATCAATATTCACTTCAAATTTAGATGCTTGTAATATTGCAGAATTTACTTTCATTTTTATATCCTATTCGGATATGATAAGGCACCGTTAAATCACAAATCTTTCACACATTATAGATTTGATTAAATTAAAGTGTCAGAAGTTTATAGAATCGATGAAACCCTCTTGAACCAATTATTTATACAAATTTCACACGTTTGGTTTCTAAGCGGTTTTACTCGCTGTTGCTTCTCAATATTTAAAAACCATTTTCAATTATGTTCTGGTTTATTAAACTAATCCACTAAAATCAACAAAAGAGTCTTGAAAAAGAAACTAAATTTAATCACTCCCCTTGTTTTCAAGGAATAATCAGATGACTTTTTAAGCTTAGATTGCTACAAAAATTAATAATGCGGTAAAAATCAAAATCAAAATTTCTTTTTATTTAGTAATCTTATCATTTAAAATTAATTTCCTATGTTTAGATATCGCTTCTCAATAAAACACTCTTTCTGTATTCAAATAGATGAATAATGATAAGTATATCAGATCTTACATACTTTTCTCTAACATTTAAATTGAAAAAAAATGGATTTCGTACAAAATGAAATACATCTCATAATTTATAAAAAAATTCATGTTGTGTACCATAACATTAGCCAACACAGCATTCTGCACATGGTACAAATATGGAAGAAGTTACAAGGCTTTACGTAACATTGAAATAAGAAACAAATGTCAAATATCATGGCGTATGAGGCTTGATCTGCAACTTCTTTTGAGCTACTGAAATTTTATACTAATCAAGGGAAATCTAAACTTATATGTGAGTTAGTAAGACCATGAAGTACTTTATTTCGGACTAATCAACCTACTACAATATTAATTTAATTAAGGGCAATAGTAATCATGTGATTTGATAACAAGTCATTAAATATTCAAATAATTAATCATCATATGAATATTTCATGTTTCAATTAACTACTATTTTTCTGAGAATGAAGTTATGTCCACAATAATATAGCCTAATGATACTAAAAAGTTTTCTTCCAAAATATGGTGGTATAGATGACAGCCAAACGGTCGCGATTCTACAAGTAGTTTCATTTAATGAAAATTCCTTTAAGAAACTGATGTTTGTAGTTTGTTTTGGAGTAACCCTTAAATATTAGTTTCTTATCAATTTCTTGTTAGTACGAGATGATTTTATGTCACAAATAAAGGAAGGTGTGATTTTAGCAAATTATACAAATAAGTTAAGTAAACCATAATGAATTATTTTATTTCCCTATGAAAATAAATAGTTATATGTTTGTTAATTTAAAATTATTTTTTCAGCCAATATTAGAATGAGATGGTTATATAGTTTGGGTATCATTTACTTTTTTTTTGCCGTTTTCTTAGACCAACTTTTTATTGTTTATCTTTCCTTCTTCACAGTATTTGTAAATTGTTGTTAATCCATTTGCTACAGTATTTAATTTGAGTTCGCACTTTCTATTTGGTTAAATCAGAGAAGGTTGATAGAAGAATAAAATGCTGTGTAGGTTGAAACTTTCCCGGAAAAAAGTAAAAATTCCGAAGTGGAATTTAAAATAAATTATAAAAGAGCACAGTATATAGTAATAAGAGCATTTTCATTAGAACTGTTTAAATACAACAAAGTAAAATAGTTGAGAATCAAATGGTTCTTGAAAACTGAAAACTGTGGTTCCAATTCATAAATTCAAATCTTATTGTGAGCTTCGATGTATGTAATTGTTCGAAATCAAGTTTAAATATTAGGTACTGGACCATTCATAGCCCCAATGTACAAAAGATTACTGTTTAGCTAAAAATTAACCAAATAAGCTACAACCAAGTATAAAACATAAATACTAATTAAATGTTTTTAAAAATCCCATATTTATTTGATATGAAATTATTTATCTCGTTGCTTTGTCATTCTCCAATTGAAAATAAGGACTATAACTCCGAATGCGAATTAGAGGGATTGAATTGTGCACAGTGCGACAAAGAAACTTTAACACCAAGAAGGAGTGGCTAGAAAATTATGCAAATTTCAGTGTAAACGCACCTTACCTAGTTATGCAAATGATGCGACAACGGAAGATAAGGAATAAAGTGAAGAATCGGCAGAGTGCGTAATATTTGCGATTTTATTGTTTATTGAATAATCAGTGTAAATTTTTTCTTATCCCAAAGCACGCCTGTAACATACAGACTACCAGGCCCTCTAAGACGGAGGCAGTCCCAGCTGATAGATAAGTTTATGAGGAATATGTTGATCACATTGAAATGGGAAGGCTGGTAATCAAGGCAGATCGCAGCTGACAGACACCTTTACGCTTTCACAGTTAACCGTCTGTGGAGATTATTATTGGAAAAAAGAACTGTGGAACATTTGCGAGGTACGAGTGCAATCAGATTGACATCAACACGCGTAGATCGACGAGTCGGTTGGAAGGTGGTGGCTTGTGCAAAACACTCTACATGCTCGTATATCAAGCAAAGCCATTTGCTGTCGTTTGGTTGCCTCATAGCGTCTGTTAAAAAAACTGCAATTGAACTCATAGCATTGAACCAAGGATCTGGAGCCGAGCTGGCAGCCAAATGGTTAGCGCTCTAGCATTCGGTTCAACAGTTCATGGGTTCGAATCACACCTTTGGCATGGATGTTTGTAGTGGTTCGGAATACACTTTAAGCCGTAGGTCCTGGTCTAATTAGCCCTCGTGTGATAAAATGACCGTTGAGCAACAAACAAACCAAACCTACCAACCAAGGATCTGGATTGGTGCCAAATGAGAGCGATATGGATGACGGAGTGGCATAGGTTCGTCTTCTCAGATGAGTCACGTTTATGTTCCTTTAGTGATAGTCACCGTTTACGAGTGAGGAGTCCACGTGGAGACAGGTTTCATTTTGCAGCAATTTTTAAAAATTTACCACATCACAACGCAGCCTCATTACTTCGGGAACCATTGTGTATAAAATTAAATCTCATATCTTGCTCGTATTTACGACACTATGACAGCCCAATGTTACATAGATGATGGGCTGCGGGCGGTGACTCTTACTTACCTTCAGAGTATTTTCAATACCTTTTAAAAACAGGATAAAACCCGACTTCATTTTGCTCGCAATCCGTTCACATGCTCTTCAAGGTGTACAGATGTTTCTCTGGCCAACGGACTTCAACTCTCATCAATCGTACAATTGTGGGATATGAATGGATGCCGTTTGCAGACACTGCCACTGCCTTCTTCAGATGATGCACTTTGGCAAATGGTTGACAGGAAATTGAGAGTCATTCTTCAGGACACCATCCGTACTTCCATTGACTTTTTTGCCAAGATGTGTTGTTTCGTGTATCGCTGTTCAAGTTGGTCCAATAAACTACTGACTCGATCCTGTTCTCACCCCTTATTATGTATATCATTTCAAAATACATATCATTTACTGATCATTTCAGTCTCTCTTTGTTTGCCGAGTTTGGACACTTTCTGGCAATTCCGGTATGGTGTTGAATTTTCACTGTCGGGTACTGTAAATGTAAATTACTGTAACACAGTCTAGGATATGTTGTAACCATGCAAATATTTTCTCTAAAATTTTGATCTTCATTAATTTTTGTCCAAACTGAATTAGCTATATATAACATACATATTAAAAATTGAGCTTAACGCAATTCCAAAATATAGTATTTTATTTATACTATAGTATTTTTATTTAATAAAGATATGAAAAGAATTTGGTTATACTGTCATAATAATAAAAATACTGATTTTGTATCTTGATTAATTATCACCTTAGGCATATAAAAACTTTTCCCTTAAAATACAAGGCACTTTGTGTTACACTAAGTTAGAAATGCATACATTTTATTCATAAAATATTAATGTCTGAATTTACCGTGATTTTTATTTTGTTGAGGCTCTTAAATTTCAAATTTATTTAAAATTTCCTTTGTATTACTACATTTTAGTTAAGTTGCACAATGAAACTCAAAAATACATTTCTTTAATTTTTTGCACCCCTCCTTAGAATTAGTTTGTCGTTTAAACATTACGTATTCCCTAAAAAGGATTCATTTCCCGCGAAAAAAAAGTATTTTCATATTTAATGTTTTTAATAAAAGATATAAAACAAAGGAAGTTTAAATAATTATAATTCTTATTTCGCTTATTAATTATATTTCATGCTTATACCTCAATTTCATTAAAACACTGTTAAGTAAGCATGTTTAAGGTTATAATTTTTGTTTTTTGATAAAAAACTGTTTTTTCTTTTTAATTTGATTCAATAAAACAACTCTCTTTATATTTTTCGAAAACTGGCTTTTATATTATGAAAAGTGTTTATTTCCAAATTTTCTATATTTACCGAAAGTATGAAAAACATGCCGGATACACATTTATATGAATTATTAAAATGCTTTTTCAATCTGAAACTGAGAAAAAAAATTATAATTGTTGTGAATTTCAACATTGAGAAAAATGTATTATTGTAGGAGTTTCATTAATGAAATTCACTATTACTAATTTATATTTATTTTTTATTGTTTACTTTTGTAACAATATTTGCAAGTATTGTTTACCCATATTTATAATCATTCTGAGTTATAACTTGGAGAGCTAAACATTGTTTTCTTAAAGTCTTCGTAAAAAACTGCTTTTAATTTCAATGATGTGGTTTAAAAACTTGAGGAAATGGTTTACTGCTTGCTTATTGGGCAGTGATTATCAGTGAGATGAGTGGGGAGTCTCGCTTATATATTTGAGGGACGTCTCAGTCCAAACTGATTTAACATCAGGCAAAGGAGGCACTAAGAGGAAAAGGTGCCCTGAGAAACCACCTCGGCCATCGGTGGGAAAGGGGGCAGACGTTGAAATGCCACCGAAAAAGATGATGAAATTTTCGGCTGCCTAAGCATCGAAAGGTAGCAAATCGCAAAGTCTTTGTTTTAATCAAAATTGAAGTATCCAAATTCTCACCAGAAACGTTAAAAAAAAAAAAAAAAAAAAAAAAAAAAATCACAGAGAGTCTATCCATAGTGAGGCACGCAGACTACTAGACAACATCAATAATGGTTAAAAGTTGAAATGGAAATACCACTGTAAAATGAGGATGTGCTGTTAGTTTAATAATCTAAAGGTCATATATCACCAAGCCTAATGCCGGAAAAAAGATAAAATGATGCGTGTCTTTAACGAAGCTTTATAATATTCAGACCACCAAAGAGCATCAGAAACTGAAAAATAATTAAAGCAACTTGTGGGAAACAAGACTATGCTTTTTGAAATGTTTTTAAATAAACTCTAAACAGAGAAGCGTATTTATTTATCGAAAGAGTAAAAACTGCTAAGGATGAGAAAGAATTTGAATTGTTTTTTCAAATTGTCTAAACCAAAAATGTGTAAAAGTTACATTCGTTTTACATGAGAAAATACCAAAACAAACTTTAAACTAACAAGGATTCCATATCTGCAGAAATAAAGTGATAAAGGCTTCAAATATTTTGATTTGACTCACATTAGACATCTGTAAATCACTGAAAATCAATTTCATATAATAAAATTGAATCCTGTTTTACAGAATAAAATATTCAATTTTTGTCTCCTCAATATTCTAGACTATTTATATTTTTTGCCTAAATAAATAAATAAAAATCAGTATAAAATTTTGTCATTTTTGTGTGCTCATAAATAATTTCAATTACCTTGGATAAATTTAAGATTCATGAAATTTTAAATTATTGAAAAAAATAGAATGCTGATTATTAATAGCTGAAAATTTGCTGTAAAGTGGTACAGATGCAGTATAATCCAGGATGTCAAATTCTGAGATTGATGATTTTTTGGCAGATTTTCTTATGTATTTAGCAAAGTGGTTCTTTTTGCGTCATATATATAAAGACCTATAAAAATTATGCTGTAGAAACATTGGAATTTACGTCATCGCGCACTTCACAATTCAGAATTGGGAATCCTGGATTATAAGGCATCATTGCCTGCAAATGCACAGATGACAGGAATGAAAAATATAATGATAATATATAATTAAATGATCATGATTAAAATAATAATTAAGCGATTGAGTATTATAGATTAACAAGTGTCGCAATCGCATAATAAATTGAAAATCATATACACAATGACATGAATGGCTTCTATCTTCCTCACTAGAAGGGGTACTTTATCATTGATATAACGCTGCATCTGTTCATTTTTCACTTTTCTCAAGACCAATTTCTCGCCAAACCCTTCGAGAACGCCACCATCCTGCTTCTCAAGATCTTTCTCACGAATTCATCATTTGTTTCTGGAAGAATTGATTTCTATTCCAAGACAAACAAAAAAGAAATTTTACGTAAATAAAATTTTGCAAACGAAATTTACATTTATATTTTTATATGAACCATTTATGGAATTTATTTTTAGTATACAGTCATCATAAAATTATTTCTTCATAATACATTTTGTTTATTAAAATTAAATTTCTCCAGTATTCTTTCCCATGTCTGTCGGACTTCTAAATTAGAAATGTATTATTTGCAATGCATTTTTAATTTAGAAAAAGCATTAGAAGATTCATTCAGGGGTACTGCTTTAAGAGGGAGTAAAGCTATTCACTCGAGTACTTGAAAGCAATATGTGAATCCTTAAAACTATCGTCAAATACATATATAAAGGGTGGGAAAAAGGACCGTGTGATATCATGGAATTATTTGATAGTTAGCTCTAAAATATGTGTTTCAAAATATCATCATAAAATAAGCATCTATAGCTATTGAAAAATGCATATATCCATAAAGGATATCCATATAAGCAATGGTAATTATAGGGAATATTTTCATTGTCTATAGCGCTACTTGATGACAAAATTTCAGTAGAAAATGGCAACAATAAATCTGCGAAAATTCTGAGAGCTTGGAAATGCACATGAATAAATTAGGCTTCCTAAATGAAATTTAAGAGTATTCGGTAATAGAAAAGTTATGCAAAAAAAAAATTCTTGGTATATGAGAAACAACGTAACGATATGATATCATTTCATCAAATAAATAATTTCTTAAACACTATTGCAATCACAATTATATTAATTTACTTTTAAATTTAAGAGTGGGTTTTTAAGGCAAGAATAACATCTCTAGATTAAACATGTAAATTTAATATTTTGTTGCAAACATATAGTCAAGAACACCAAATTGAAGTTTTATCAATTTCAGGAGTATTATCAATTTCATTAATTTTTTTATATTCTTCATATCACATACAATATAAGCATATATATTACATACACACACACACACACAATGGCAAGAAAAAATGCATTTCATTGCGCATTTGTGTACAAGGCAATTTAATTATATTTTTATAATAATAAGTTTTAATAAAGATTATTTTAAATTTTGTTTCTTAAATATTTTCGATCAATATTAAATACTTAATAATTAAGATAAGAAGTTTTAATAAAGGAATGTCTAATTTTTATCTAAAATAATGTGGAAAGCATAATCAAAGACAAGTAAATTATTTATTTAGGAAGCAGAGAAAATTTGATAAATATTTTTATTTATAATTAGTTACTATTTTCAGCAAAGCAATTGGGCTATATTAGCAGTACAAATACATAAAAATATTAATTTCATATGTGTATTATATCAATTCTGATTTGTTGACAAGGACTGCTTGTGAAAGATAGCTATCTTTTTACATATAATTAGATCTAATGCCACAATAATATTTGTGATGTCACCTCTGTTGCATCAGTGGCTTAATTTGCACAATCTGAAATAAGTTTTTAAAATCATTCCTTAAACATGCTATTTGTTTCATGGTTTTACTTGACAGTCATTCTGTTCCATTTAAAAATTAAAAAATTTTACGAGACACATTTCATGATTACTAAAATTATTTACCGAATTAAATATTGACATGAATTTTATGATTGGAAATTTTAATTTATTAAATTTTGCATAATAAAAAATAATTCAAAGGTAACAAACGGCTTCTAAGAATAATTTTATTTGTATTATTTAAATGTATATATTTAAATTTAGATATAAATTTAAGTTTACATAAATATTTCTGCAATTTTTTGTAAGGAAAGTATCAAATCTTATAAATAAAATAAAATTAATTTAATAATAGCCATAATAAATATTTATTATTACATGATTTGTTGATATACTTTTTTATACTGCTGAGAAAGTTACAATTTTATTTGCTGACTCTAAATTAAGCAAAATGAACAGAATAAATTGCCTGTTTATTGAGTTAACATGTTTAAATTTCATAATATTTTTGTGTACCCCATACAGAAATATAATTTTCAGTACTTATGAATCTATAAAAAAGATTACAAAAATATTTTACAAGGTTATTTCCCATTATCGAATTCAGGATTTAAGAAAAACTTCAAATATGGCTCTTCAAACAATCTACACAATCAAGTATAATGTTTTTTCTCTAAAAAATATAAATTAAGTAAGCGACTGATAACTTCGATTATAATCATTCCTTTCTGCTCCCATTTTGAATCTAATTTAAAATTAAGATTTATTTCAGTTGTTTTTCTAAGAATCTTTAATATCCGTAAAATTTATATTTTTGATTATGCAATTGTTCATAGCAGTTTTGAAATAAAATCTTAGATTTTATTTCAAATAATGTGTGTAATATAACAAAATCATAATAGCACATTTTATGGTATTTCAATATTTTTTATTAACAGTTTTATTAAAAAAAATATGATTTCTTACCATTCCAAATTTCTTGTTTTTAATAAAATTCTTCAAAATGTTTGTTGTTATTTTTAGTCTATCAGAAATTGATGGTTAAATTTGTTTCAAGAAAAATTTTTTATTTTTTGAAGAATACTGTTTTATGATAGAGAGAAAGAATAAAACCCATCTAAATTTACAAATTCTTAAGTTTCATGCCAAAAGTGTTCCAAAGACTGAGAAAGATTGAATATACTAGTAAAAATTATCGTTTATCTTATATTAATTGAATATTTAACCTATTTATACATTATCTTAATATTATAAAAATGATTTTCTTTTTTTTTAGAATCTCTTTAAGCAGGACAAAAAGCCATTGCGTTGGAATTTAATGGAAAGATACGTCGAACCAATGGAGAAGTGGTAAATATTATCTTAAAAACACAAGCATTTAAGTACTCTGTGATTCATTTATAGAGAGCATCTAAAATTTACACTCAATTTTGAGTACTATCTTAAGGAGTAAAAAAACATCTAATATGTCGCCTATTTCAATAATTTAGTGAAATCAATTCATTAAACATTAATATTATTGCTACATTAAAAGGCAAAATCTGATAAACCCTAAAATTTAATTTTCATTTTTGAAAAATGTATATAGGTAAAAGTTTAAAGTACGCTCTAATTTAATTCCTTTTCTACTTTTTTCTCAAGACTTTATGATAAAGCCTAGGATTACGAACACCTTCTGATAAAAGTCCGAAAATGTTATTCATGATAGGATTTTCACAGATATATCATATAAAATGCGTTACAAAAAAGTTCAAAATGTATTTTTAGTTTTATTGTTTATAATACAAATTGTACAAGTGATAAAAATAAAGTGTAATTTAATATTTTGTCACCAAAAATAGTTTACTATATATTTCTCAATGAATTATTAAGATTATATTCTTCAAAGACTTGATAACAGGCTGAAGCGGATCTAAATTAAAAATAACACCGAGCATTTACCAAGACACTTTTGCAAAATCTAGGTTTTTCAGGTAAATGTAAAGATTTAGGAGATTACTGATGTTTATAACAACATCAATATTATGTAATAAATAATTTTGTGAAATTATTTTATGAATAAGGAACATTTAAACTCTTGTTATCGCTATGATAGTAGCACACTTTATTGTTACATTTATCTCTTTTTTCATTATGCATATTGTAGTTCCTTTCATTTTAAGAATAGAATAAATACTTTTTAGACAAATCAGTTCATATTAACAAAAAAAAACATGTTTTATAAATAAATGCCGATAGTAAGTAAAATCGATGCAATTGTGGTAAATAAATGTTGTATAATGTTAAATATTTATAGAAATATTTTGATAAACATCTGAATATACGTTTTGTTTTGAAAACAAAATGTTTGGCATTATTTATTTTACTCTTTGCAGCATGAATATTTTATTTCTTCAAATAAACCCTACTATAACTAAACCAATTGTCATTCTTTCAAATTAAATGATTTATAAATTAATGCATAAATTTAAATTATAAAAATGCTATGCACACTAAAAATAGTATATTATTTATTAGAAAATGATGCAGAAGTTTCTAAGCTTCTAATCGCTTAACATACAATAGTTAGCAATGAGACATTATTTCCCTATCCAAAATGTTTCTGTAAATAATATTTCTTAATGATTTCAATAAGGTGAGTAACTATCATCCCAATGAGTGTAAAATTATTAATATGCGTGAAATCTATTCCTTAAAAATTAAGTATGAATTTGAACAGTTTAAAGAATATATAACAATTTAGTAAAATTCAGTTTCTTAATAAATACCTAAATTTATGTGATATTGTCACTTGTGCAAAATTTCCATTAACACAATCTCTAGGATAAAGGAAATCTGCCCAGAATGTAGAAATTTGAATTCGATATCTTTTAAATTGTGATGATTTTTTTTACTTATGAACAAGTAATATACAAATGATTTTATATTTTCGAAATTATTTTGGGGATATGCTACTTACTTTTTTGTAATCATATTCTCTAAATGTACTAGAATATGTGACACGTCATATTTAAATCATAAAACTTCTTCTATCTGATTATTATATTTGAAACTCTTCTTTTAATCCTTAAAGTATTACCGTATGCTTACAATATTCTTAATCTTTAAAGTATCCATTTCCTCAAAACATCTTTTAATTTTTAATCGTTTCAGGGTAAAAATAGCGTGAAAAGATCATTTGTGTTTTAACTATTAAGAAGTTATAATAAAATATTTTTTATTCTGTTATCGTTAGCACGTTTGCAATTGAATAGCATCATTGTAAGCGAATAAGAAAATTGGTAAAGCAGTATAGAGTCTGCCACAATCAGTAACCCCAAATAAAATGATTTAACATTGACATGTGTTAATCCAAAACCAATTTGATATTTATTCAGATGAGAGATTGGTTTCAATATACTAAAAAATTGCCACTGAGCATGCACTAAACTAAGCCGGTGAGTAAGGACAAATAAAAAGCCGTTTGCATGCTACTGAATTATTAATATAAATTTTTATAAGAAAAAAACTTTGCGTGCGTGTAAAAAACATGTTGATCGGAATAAAATTCACTAAGAAGCACGAAACATTGCAAACAAATAGAGGTAATTTGGAGCGAATAATCTAAACATAGCTTCCACAGATGTTATAATTGATGATATTTCCATCAGAGTCAAAAGATAAATTGTATATTAAACATTTTATGAATACCTAACTGTAAAAAACTTGGAAACTAAACGGTAATATTTAGGGAAACGTTTTACCAAGATGGCTTCATGCATTTCGTAAATTTTATTAGGAATGTAAATCAAAATATTTAGGACAATACTTTAGTATTTGAACCAAAAATAATCTAAACAATACTCCAAAATGTTTAAAAGTTGGTTAAAAACAAAGAAAATTTAAATTTTGAAGTAGCAACGTCAATAATTATCTGATCTTAAAGCAATTCAACATTTTTGAGAATCTATTGGTTGAAAAATTGGAGTTTCAAAGTATTGAAAGCAAAACTACTTCAGAATCTTTTATCGAAATAGGTGAAAATCCCTAGGCACACCATTCAAATTCTAGATAACAAACTATAAGCCTTAAACCAAAAAAATATGTAGTCAAATATTATATTTTATTGCATGGCATTCCTCTGAGACAATTAATTTCAACCGAAGTTTTAAAAAGTATATCTTTGCTAACAAAACTGCTGCGTAAGGAATTTTTTTAAATTCCTAGTTATTTTTTTTATTTTATTGTTAATTTGGTCTCAAATGTTCTGATAGATTTTATTGAGATTTAAAAGAAATAAAAGTTAATATTTAGTTCCCTAAGAAAATTTGCGTACATAAAAATTTTAAGGCGTAAAAATGCATTTCATTCAATATTCACTAAATTTATATGCGCTTTTTTAAATTATGACAAAGCAGAATTTTTATACAATATACAAAAGTCATATAATTTTTGAAAATGAAATGTTACATATAGTTCATATAGAATGTTACATATATAATTTTTTCCCTTTATAGTAAAAAACTTTCTCTGAAATTTAGTTTATATAAAAAATGATATTTTAAAATTTTTTCTTATACTTTAATCTTCAAGAGTAATGAAGCAGATGATTTAGAGCCGCAAAAACCACTTCCTCTCAAAATGCCGAAGAAGACACTTTTCCTGAATCAACTACTGATGCGACCTCCGAAATTATACAGTAATTTTCCATATCCATTTAAATTATGTTGACAATATCATATCTACTTTTTTCAGTAAACCTGTTTATAAAGAAATCAAATATCCAGTTGCAATTTGAATGGTTAGTATTCATCTGAACTGTTCGTACATTCTGTACCAACAAGATTAATTTACAGTGGCTTATAGAGAATGTTTGTAATATCTTGAAACCCACACTTTAAATTCTTGATCTATGTTAAAATAACGCACATATACATATTGCGACTTTAAAACATTAAGCAATTCAACTGCTTTCTTTGAGCATTTCATTTCTTAATTTAATTAAATAAATAAATCTTGTTAATATTTTTGTCCGCTAATAATTTATTTTATTCCTCTTGATTTGTCGATTTAATAAAATAAATATCAAGAAAATAGTATCACTTTTATCTACACACAATTTCACTTTAAATGAAGAACACCTTCATTAAAAAATTCTTTTGAGCACTTAATAACAAACTATATGCACGTAAGGAACAACTGCTTTTGTTATTTTTAAATAAATGTTTAAATTCGTAATCAAAATACTTGTTTTTGTTTTTTAATATCAAACTTTTCTGAGCTTTTATCAATTTTATTGAGATAAACATAAATATATGTTTGTAAAATAGGAATCATTGTCATTTCACATTATCAAAAAAAAAATTTTTTTAAAAACTTAGAAATTTTGTTAATATATATATCCAACAACAACTAAAAACAAATTTTTAAAGTAGGACTTGTTAAATCATAAAATTTGTTTATAAATAGTATTTATTAAAAGCTTTTGCTGTTCTAAGGTTTTATTTAGTATTTTCAATATTTAACTTCCCAGGTAGACTATTCATTCATAATGGATAAATTTTATTAATATACATGGTAGAAAGAAGAAAAATTCAAAAATAACCTAAAGAAAGATAAAAGGACATAGGATTGTATAAAAAATATAATTTGATGAGTAAATATACGCAATTTTCAAAGTTTGACAATTAACTTTTCTTGGTTTCTTTGAGCTTTATATATTTACTCACACATACATACATACATGCATACATATATGCATACATACATACATACATACATACATACATACATATATGTATATATATAAATTAATACACCTGAAATTTGCAACAATATATTGAATTTACATGTTTAATCAAGAGATGTTCTTGCATTAAAAAGCCACTGTTAAATTGGAAAAAAATTAACATAATTGTGAAGGAGATAGTGCTTTAGAAGTGATTTAATTAATGAAATGATATTATTTCGTTTCGTTGTTTCTCACATTTTAAGTTCGTTGTTTCTCACATTTTAAGTTCGTTGTTTCTCACATTTATTTTATCATAACTTTTCTATAACAGATTAATCCTAAATTTAATTTAGGAAATCTAATTTATTCATGTGCATTTCCAAGATATCAGAATTTTCACAATTATAATTATTGTTGCAATTTTCTACTGAAATTTTGTTATCAAGTAGCCATAGACAATGAAATGATTTCCGCTAATTACCATTTCTTATATGGATTAACCTTTATGGAACTATGCATTTTTCAAACGCTGTAGATGCTTATATTATGATGATATTTTGATATATATATATATATATATATATATATATATTAGAGCTTACAATTTAATAATTCCATGTTATCATAAGGTCTTTTTTCACACCCTCTATACATGTATTTGATGATAGTTTTAAGGATGCGCATGTTGCTTTCAAGTACTCGAGTGAATTGATTTACTCCCTCTTAAAGCAGTATCCCTGAATGAAACTTCTAATACTTCTTTTATATTTAAAATGTATTGCAAATGATACATTTCTAATTTAGAAGTCCGACAGTCATGGTAAATAATACTTGTGAAATTTAATTGGAATAAATAAAATGTGTTATGGTTAAAGAATGTTATGATGGCCATATATTAAAAATATATCCGATAAAAGCTTCATATAAAAATATAAATGTAAATTTTTTTTGCAAAATTTTATCTAACTAAATTTTTTTTGTTTGACTAGGAATAGAAATATATTCAGCCAACATCATGCGTTGGGTTCGTGAGATAGATCTTGAGAAGCAAGAGTGAGCCGTTCTCCAAGGGTTTGACGAGAAAGTGGCCCTTCAGAAAAGTGAAAGTGAACAGCTGCAGCGTTACATCTACGATCATGTACCCCTTCTAGTGAGGAAGATAGAAGCCATTCATATCACTGTGTCCAATGATGACATTTCAGAGCTTCAAATTCAACTAAACGATACCGATCATACAGTCGTGGTGAAAGACCAGTTTAAAATGGCTCCTCTACATCGAGTTGTGATCATGAACAAGCCGGAGACATTAGCCTTCCTGACAGAAAGGTAAGGATTAACAGTTCAATATTCAATCTCAAATTATTGACTTCCTATCTTGTTCTCAATACATTTTTATTTTATAATTTTCAATTTATTTTGCAATTGTGACACTTGTTAATCTATAATACTCAATCCCTTATATATTACTTTAATCATGATCATTTAACTATATATTATCATTATATTTTTCATTCCTTTCATCTCTTTCAGTAAAGGAACAGATGGCGAGTAATCCAGGATTCCAAATTCTGAATTGTGAAGTGCGCGATGACGTAAATTCTAATGTTTCCAAAATAGAATTTTCTGCATAATTTTTATAGGTCTCTATATCTATGACGTAAAAAGAACCACTTTGCTAAATACATAAAAAATTCGGCAAAAAATCATGAAACTCAGAATTTGACATCCTAGATTATACTTGATGTGTACCACTTTACATTTGGATTCAGTAAATTTTATTTTCAGCTATTTATAATCACCTATGTATTCTGATTTTTTCGATAGTTCAAAATTTCATGAGTCTTACATTTAACTAAGATTAATAAAATTATTTATTATCACACAAAAATGACAAAATTTTATACTTTTTCTTATTTATTAATTCAGACAAAAAGTATACACAATATACAATATTGAGATGACAAAAATTGAATATTTTATTCTGTAAAACAGGATTCCTTTTATTATTTGAAATTGATTTTCAGTGATTTAGAGATATCCAATGTGAGTCAAACAGTTCTTATAGTAATATTTTTCACATCAAAATATTTGAAGCTTCTATCACTTTATACCTGCAGATCGATCCTTGGTGGTTTAAATTTTGCTTTGGTAATTTCTCATGTAAAACGAATTTAATATTTCCATATTTTTGAGGGACACAGTTTGGAAAAAGAACTCAAAATCTTTCTAATCTTTACAGCTTTTACTCTTTAGATAAATAAATAAGCTTCTCTGTTTATAGTTTATTTAGAATCATTTTGAAAAGCATAGTCTTGTTTCCCACAAGTTGCTTTAATTATTTTCCAGTTTCTGCACTTTGGTTGTCTGAATATTATAAAACTTTATTAATGACACGTATATTTTTGTCTATTTCCCCGGCATTAGGCTTGGTGACATTGGTGATACCTTTAGATTATTAAACTAACAGCACATCCTCATTTTACAGTGGTATTTCCATTTCAAATTTTTACCATTATTGATCTTGTCTAGTAGTCAGCGAGCCTGAGTATGGATAGACTCTCTGTGAACTCATTTAATAATATTAATTAATTTTAAAGATTCTGGACATTTACATGTTCAAAATAACTGTAATTTTTCTGTTTTTTTTTTTTTTTTTTTTATTTTTTTTTTTTTTTTTTTTTTTTTTACGATTCTGGAAACAATTTTGAATATTTCAATTTTGATTAGAACAAAAATATTTGTAATTGCTTTCTTTAAATATTTAGGCAGCCGAAAATTTTATCATCTTTTTCGGAGGCATTTCAACTTCTGCCCCCTTTCCCACCGATGGCCGTGGTGGTTTGTCCGGGCACCTTTTCCTCTTAGTGCCTCCCTTGCCTGATATTAAATCAGTTTGGACTGACACATCCCTCAAATGTATGATCGAGACTTCCCAATCATCTCGCTGATAATCACTGCTAGATATACATGCAGTAAACAATTTCCTCAAGTTCTTAAACCACATCATTAAAATCAAAAGCAGTTTTTTATGAAGACTTTAAGAAGACAATGTTTAGCGCTCCAAGTTTTACCTCAGAATGATTATAAATATGGAAAAACAATACTTGAAAATATTGTTACAAAAGTAAACAATTAAAAATAAATATAAATAAGTAACAGTAAATCAATAATAAAACTCATACAACAATACATTATTCTCATTGTTGAAATTCACAACAATTATAATTTTTCTTTCTCAGTTTTAGATTGAAAAAGCATTTTAATAATTTATATAAATGTGTATCCGGTATGTTTTCCATACGTTTGGCAAATATTAAAAATTTGGAAATAAACATTTTTCATAATATAAGCCAGTGTACAGTAATAAAAAATATTTTTTTTAATTACGTCCTTATGTTGGCTCTTTCGAGCATAATAATTCTTGCAGTCCAATAAAGAAAAGATGTATCTTCAGGAGTGGAGAGCGTCTTGAAATGTGATGAAGAGCGGGCTTCCTGGAGGGTAGAATATTTCCAAAGATGCTCGCCATTCATGCCAACATGTTAAGAAAAAGACTGCAAGAGAAAGATGAAGGCTGTAACAGATTTAGCGTTACCAAGGGTGCAACACGAGAAGGCCTGTTACACTACACTCCGTAATAAAAAAATATGAAGAAAGTTATTTTATTGAATCAAAATGCAAATTTAGTTTGTTATCAAAAAACAAAAAGTATGATCTTTAAAATCTTACTTAACAGTGTTTTAAAAAGCCTGATGAATATGCTTGAAATATAAGTAATAAGTGTAATAAGAATTAAAAGTATTTATTTAAACTTTATTAATATGAATTAAAGTATTTTTTTTCCCCAAAAATGAATCCTTTTAAGGGGTATTTAATGTTTAAACAAAAACATATTCTAAGTAGTGGTAAAAAATTTAAAAAAATAGTATTTTTGAGTGTCATTATGCAACTTAACTAAAATGTAATAATACAAAAGTAATTTTAGATAAATTTGAATTTTACGACTCACAACAACATAAAAATCGTGGTAAACGTAGGCATTGATATTTTAGGAATAAAATGTATGCACTTCTAACTTTATGAAATATATACTGCCCTATATTTCAAGGGAAAGATTTATATATACCTAAGGTCATATATATATATATAGATATATATAATTAATCAAGTAACAAAGTCAGTATTTTTATTATAATGACAGTATTAACAAAAATTTTATGTCTTAGTTAAATAAAATGCTATTTTAGAATTGCGTTAAACTCTATTTATAAAATTTATGTTATATATAGCAAATTCAGTATGGATAAAAATTAATGAAGACCAAATTTTTAGAGGAAATATTTCTATGGTTACAACATGTCCTCAACTGTGTTATAGTAATTTACATTTACACTGCCCGACAATGAAAATACATCACCAAGCAGGAATTGCCATTAAATTAAATAACTCGGCACACAGAGAGAGACTGAAACGAAGAGTTAATGATATGTATTTTGAAATGATATGCATAATACAGGGCGAGAAGAGGATCGAGGCAGTAGGTTATAGGACTAATTTGAACGGCGATACGCGAAACAACACATCTAGGCAAAGAGTGAATGGAAGTACGGATAGCGTCCTGAAGAATGGCTCTCAATTTCCTGTCAACCATTTGCCAAAGTGCATCTTCTGAAGAAAACAGTGGCAGGGTTTGCATGTGGCATCCATTCGTGTCCCAAACTTGTTCAACTAACGAAAGATGTAGTCCGTTGGCCAGAGAAACAGCTGTACGCCTTGAAGGGCATGTTGGCTGATGCGAGCAAAATGAAGTTGGGTTTTATCCTGCTTTTAAAAGGGATTAAACACCCTCTGAAGGTAAGTAAGTGACGCCGGACGCAGCACATTTTCTACGTAAAATGAGGCTGTCATTGTGCCGTAAATACGAACAAGATGCGACCTGGAATTGTATACAATGGTTCCCCAATAAATGAAACTGCATTATGATGTGGTAACTCTTTCCAAAATTGTTGCAAGTTGAAACATGTCTCCACGTCGATGCCTCACTCGTAAGCGGTGACAATAACTAAAGTAACATAAACGTGACTCATCTGAGAAAACGAAAAAATGCCACTCCTTCATCCAAACCGCTCTCATCTGGCACCAAACCAGATCCTTGGGTCTATGCTGCAAGATCAATTTTTGATGTCACTCTGATTGCACTCGTACCTCGCAAACGTTCCACAGTTCCTTGTTCCAACTATCTTCTCCACAGACGGTTGACTGTGGAAACGTCCAGGTTCCAATCAGCTGCGATTTGCCGTGATTACTAGCCTGCCCATTTTAATCTGATCATCATAACCCTCATAAACTTGTCTGTCTGCTGGGTTCAGTCTTCGAGGTCTCCTTCTCTGTCTTCGAGGGCCTGTCCGGATTCTGTCTCCGTCTTCGAGGTCCTGGCAGTCTGTTTGTTACAGGCGTGCTTTGGGATGAGAAAAAATTTACAGTGATTATTCAATGAACAATAACATCGCAAATAATGCGCACTCTGCCGATTCTCCACTTTGCTTCTTATCTTCAATGCGTCGCATCATTTGCATAACTAGGTAACGTGCATTTACACTGAAATTTGCATTATATTATAGCCACTCCTTCCTGGTGTTCAATTTTCTTTGTCGCACTTTTTATAAGGCAATCTGTCTAATTCGTGTGAGCTGATATAGTCTTTATTTTTAATTGTGGAGAATGACTAAAAAAACAAGATAGATAATTTCATATCAAATAAATTTGGGATTTTTAAAATCATTTAATTAGTAACTATGTTGTATACTTGACTCTTGCTGGTTTGATTAATTGTTTGCTAAAAGGTAATTGTTTTGTACATTGGGGCTATAAATGATACTGGACCTACTACTTAAAGTTTATTTCGAACTATTGCATATATCGAAGCTCAGAATAATATTCGATTTTATGAATTGAAGCAAAGAACCACAGTCATGAGTCTTCGAGAACCATTTGATTCTCAACTATTTTACTTTGTTTTATTTAAATAGTTCTAATGAAAATACTCTTATTTCTATAAACTATGCTCTTTTATATTTTATTTTATATTCGGCTTCGAAATGTTTACTTTTTGCCGGAGAAGTTTTAACCTACACAGCATTTTATTCTTCTATCAACCCTCTCTGATTCAACCAAATAGAAAGTTCGAATTTAAATTAAATACTGTAGCCCATGGATTAACAAAAAGTCACAAATACAGTGAAGAAGAGAAGATAAACATAAAAGGGATTGGTCTAAGCAAAGTGGCTGTAATAAAGAAAAAAAATCAATGATACCCAATCTATACAACCATCTTATTCTAATACTGGCCGAAAAAATATATTTAAAGTAATAAACGACAGAAAATCATCTCGGATTAACAAGAATCAGATAGAAAATTAATTTTAAGGATTACTCCAAACCAAACTACAAACATCCGTTTCCTAAATGAATATCCAACTAATGAACCTACATGTAGAATCGCGACCGTTCGGCAACCATCTAAACCACAATATTTCGGAAGAAAACTACTTAATATCATTAGGCTGTATTATTGTGGACATAACTACATTCACAGAAAAATAGTAGTTAATTGAAACATGAAATATTTTATGACAAACCATCAAATCGCATGATTACTAGTACCCTTAAATATATTTATACTGTAGTAGGTTGATCAGCCATAAATAAAGTACTTCATGGTAACTTACATAACTAACTTACATAACTAACATTCATTACTAACTTACATAATAAGTTTAGAGTTCCCTTTATTAGAATGAAATTTCAATAGCTCAACAGTAGTTGCAGATCAAGTCTCACACCCCATGAGATGTGACGTTCGTTTCTTATGTCAAAGATAAGTAAAGCGTTGTAACTTCTTCCATATTTGTTCCATGTACAGAATGTTGTGTTAGCTAATGTTATGGTACACAACATGATTTTTTTATAAATTATTTGATGTATTTCTTTTTGTACGAAAACCGTTTTTTTAATTTAAATGTTAGTGAACAATATGGAAGAGCTGGTATCCTTATTATTATTCATCTATTTATATACACAAAAAGTGTTTTATTGAAAAACGATATCTAAACATAGGAAATTAAATTTAAATGATAAGATTACTGAATAAAATATAATTTTCATATTGATTTTTACCGCATTACTAATTCTTGTAGGAATTTAAGCTTAACAGGTCATCTAATTATTCCTTAAAAGCAAAGTGAGTGATTAAATTTAGTTTCTTTTTTAAGACACTTTTGTTGATTTTAGTGGATGAGTTTAATAAACCAGAACATAATTGAAAATGGTTTTAAAATATTGAGAAGCAACAACGAAAGAAATCGTTTAGAAACCAAACGTGTGACATTTGTATAAATAATTGGTTCAAGATGGTTTCATCGAGTCTATAAACTTCTAACACTCTGGTATTTAATCAAATCTATAATGTTGTTAATGGTTGGTGGTTTAACGGTGCCTTATACAATCCGACTAGGATATAAAAGAGAAAGTAAATTCTGAAATATTACAAGCATCTAAATTCAAAGTGAATAACGATTCCAAGAAGAAATTTGAATCAGAAGTCAGAAGCGAAGCTCTTAGCTGTTAGCAAAGAAAACACAAAATATTTTTTTTGAGAAATGTCAAAGAATGATGATGAAGCACATAAATACATTAAACTTTACATCTGATATGTGAGAAGTCAGCAGATTCCATATGAAAATATGAAACAATTTCAGTTGTGTGATATTTCACTTACCAAAATTTTAATAAGTATTAATACACATTAAGTTCCTGAGGATTTTAATTGAATTTTCACCAAACTTCAAGAACTACTGCACAAATACGAAAACAATTATTCCTAAATACCAAATGATTAAATTTATAGATTTCTGCGAAATAAGGTTCCTGCTGAAATCAGTAGCCAGAATTTTTGGAGTCCATTGCTGACACACACCTCGGTATTGATTCAAAGAGACTTTGGATGCATTCTTCGGGTACAGCAGACGAAACAGATTCCACATGTTGCCAAAGTTGAAATGGTGTGGCAGTTGAAAATGTAATCTGGGTCAGTCTTTGAGCAACGACGAGTCACATGTTTTCTATCGGTGAATGATCTGGAGAGCGAGCCAGCCCCGGAAGCATTTCAATCTGGTAATTGACGAAGATCCCTTGGATACTATGTGCCACATGTGGCCGCGCATTATCCTTTTGAAATAAGGTTATGGGCAAGCCTTGAAAAACATTTGCAAATGTATTCAAATTTAAAGAAAAACATTTTCTGCTATTATTTTCAGAGTTGAAAAAAAAGCACCATATTTTAAATTAGTTCCTTCGAGAAATATCTAGCACATAAAAATATGGAAGTGAGTTTATATAATATAAAATTATAATACAGTCATTTCCATAAGTTAAGCACGGAGATGAAAATCCTAATTTCTGGAAGACAATTAGAATTAAAGCGGATGCAAATCGCTGCAGAAGTACATGGAAAAATGCAACTATATTAGGTTACAGCCAGACGCGTTTTCATGTCAAGAAATTTTAGAGAAGGGCAGTCTTATAAGATACCAGCTTTATGAAGGGTAACAGAATCTTGTTGTAATTGCTGATAGAAGGTGATTAAAACTTTCGTACAATTTCGAAATCAGATGTTGCTCTTATCCCCGGCGTTCATCATTCTGTAACTTAACGTTTATGGAATTAATTTCAAACCACACAGACAGTTGTCCAAAGGCCCATAGCCGGTCGCCCAAGGTTTACAATCCTCCCGCGGAAGATTGATATAATCTGGTTTTAGACAAGCGTAATCGCAGAGTAACCTCCACACGCGTGACGTCTATGGTTACAGCATCCATTGGTAAGGTGATATCTGCAGCTATTGTACGCCGAAAATTACATATGAGTGTACTGTTTGCCCGGGCACCTCGAATTTCTGTTTGTCTATGCATCCAGTAAAGAAGGGCATGATTAAAGTGCTGACGTGAGCATGTCAATTGGACGTGTCTGATTGGGGCAATGTCATGTTTACTGACGAGTCAAAATTTGTTCTGGAGCCAGACGACAAACGTACAAGGATATGACGTGAGCAACGAACCCGTTTTTCTTTTTATTTGAATGGCATTTGCAAATAAATGTATTTCGTTGATGAAGGAATAATATAATTTTATATCAAACTAATTACTTTTGAAATAAGAATAATTGGAAACTAATGATTTCTCACTCTAAGCGAAAAAATTTTTAATTATTTAATTTAAAATTGAAATCAATAATAATGTATCTATTAAAATAGGTGATGGATATTTGTAGTTTTATAAAATAAATCTTTGGAAAACCCATTATTTTCTTTTTTAATCATATTGGACTGTCACTTTTATATACATTTCCATACATTTAAAATAATATTTTTCAATACAAATGCTCAAACAATGCTTATTATGCCTAATATCCTGAAAGAATCAATTCATGGCGTGTCAAAGATAAAAATTCTTTTAGAAAATTTATTTCATTTTTAAATAATACAAGCTGTAGAATTTTTTTTATTTTGAAACATAAACTTGCATAAAACTGCCCTTTATATATTAGACAAGTTATATTTAAATGATCCTACCTTGAAGTTTGCAAACAATAAAAGCTTAAATTCTGGTTTCGATTGTTATTTTTATATCTATCTATCTATCTATCTATCTATCTATATATATATATATATATATATATATATATATATATATATATATATATATATATATATATATATATATATATATATATATATATATATATATATATATATATATATATATATACACTACTGGCCATTAAAATTGCTACAACAAGAAGGCTAGATGCTACAGACGTAAAATTTATACGAAAGGAAGAAGGTGCTGTGATATGCAAATGATTAGCTTTTCAGCGCATTCGGACAAAGCAGGTGCTAGTAACTACACCTGTATTGTGTTTAAATGAGGAAATTGTTCAGCTGGTTCCTCATACACAAATTGCATTTGAAAGTTGTTGCCTGGTGAAAAGTTGTTGTGATGCCTCGTGTAAGAAGGAGAAATGCCTACCAGCACGTTTCTGACTTTGATGAAGGTAGAATTGTAGCATACCGGGATTGTGGTTTATCTTATCACAGTAATGCTACTTGCGTTGGTCGAGATCCAATGACTGTTAGCAGAATATGGAATCGATGGGTTCAGGACGGTAATACGGAATGACATGCGTGATCTCAACGGTCACCTATCACTAGCAGCCGAGAAGATAGGCATATTATCCGCATGGACGTAATGGATCGTGCAACCACGTCACGAGCCGTGAGTCAAGAAACGGTGTCGTTTGGAAGACAACAAGTGTCTGCACGAACAGTTCGACGACGTTTGCAGCAGCATGGACTCTCAGCTCGGAGACCATGGCTGCGGCTTCCCTTGACGCTGCGTCATAGACCAGAGCACCTTCAATGGTGCGATCAACGACGAACCTGGGCGCATGAATGGCGAGATGTCATCTTTTCAGATGAATCCAGGTTCTGTGTACAGCATCATGATGGTCGCATCCGTGTTTGGCGGCATCGTGGTGAACGCACACTGGCAGCGTGCATTCGTCATCGTCATACTGGCCCATCACCTGGCGTGATGATTTGGGGTACCATTGGATACACGTCTCGGTCACCTATTGTTCGAATTGATGGTGCTTTGAACATAACACGTTACATTTTTGGTGTGTTACGACCCGTGGCTCTAACCTTTATTCGAGCACTGCGAAACCATACATTTCAGCAAGATAATGCCCAACCGAACGTTGCCGGTATTATACGGACCTTCCGTGATACGGAACATGTTCGGCTGTTGCCCTGGCCAGCACGTTCTTCAGATCTTTCACCAATAGAAAACGTCTGGTCAATGGTTTCCGAGCGACTGGCTCGTCACCAAACGCCAGTCACTACGGTTGATGAACTGTGGCATCGTGTTGAAGCTGCATGGGCATCTGTACCTGAACATGAAATCCAATATCTGTTTGACTCAATGTCCAGTCATATAACTGCTGTTATTACTGCCACAGAGATGGTTGTTCTGGGTACTGATTTCTCAGGATCTATCCAGCCAAATATTTTGAAAATTTAATCACTTGTTATTTCTAGTATAATATAATTGTCCAAGAAATATCATTTTGTTATCTGCATTTCTTCCTGGTGTAGCAATTTTAATGGCCAGTAATGTATATATATATATGTATGTATATATATATATATATATATATATATATATATATATATATTATATATTATATATATATATATATATATATATATATTATATATATATATATATATATATGTGTGTGTGTGTGTGTGTGTGTGTGTGTGTGTGTGTGTGTGTGTGTGTGTGTGTGTGTGTTTTTGAACCAGTGCACTTCCTTGTTCATTAACACCAGAGTTTGGCTTTAACACATGTATATGTGTAAACATATAATTGATCGGATAATTCAAAGAAAGATAAAGAATAATTATACAAAATATGAAATGAAAAATATAAATTAAATAGGATGGTGTTCAATTTAAATATAATGTATTTTGAACGAGCGTTTTCAAATCACTTTTTTCATGCGAATTAGATATAACGATTTAAAAATTTTCTAAAAGTAGAAAATTTTAAACAACTCTCTTTAATCATTCAGATTCCCTGAGACCGTGAACGCCAGACACAAAGAGGAGCGCACTGCCTTCCATTATGCGACTGCCATGTCTCTTGAACCAAGGGGTGCTTCTAACTACTTCAAAATGTTGCTGGAAGTAGGAACTGATGATAGGATTCGAGACAATCAAGGTCGCTCTCAGGAGTACTACAGAACTCATCAAATGCACATTCCTCACAAGCTTAACCTGCTGCAGCGGAAGAAGCTGAGGAGCAAATTTGCACCACGGCCGAAAAACAGAATTAAGAAACTGCTAGGTGAGAATCATCTTATTGGTAACGATTTTGTAATATAGATATATAATGAAATAATTTGAATATAATTCCACTCTTCTTAGAAAATATACCCACGTAATTAATGTAATTAATTCCTGACTATTTTCATTAATTTATTTTACCATTTTTTTAGCAATTTATATAATTTATCATGTAATTTAATTAATGAAAAAATTTTTTTATTCTATAGTGTTTAATTTTATTCTTACTTATTAAGATACTTTGTTACCAGCATATGTTATATAATGTATAACTTTTTAAGAATTAATCATATATTTAGGAAACTTTCGAAATTTTTCTATATTTAGGAAACTTTCGAAATTTTTGTATTCCTTATAGGGTACAGTTTTTAGACATTTCATTTGAAAAACTGTATATATTATACATAAATATAGCACAAATTATTTAAATTACCAAAATTTTAAAACTGGCAAGAGTAAAGTCGTAATACTTTTGCTTACATTTTTCTATTTAAAGTTAAAGCTGCAATTTTGTTGAATACATCGAATACATAGATTTGTTTAAAGTCACGTTAAATCCAATTTAAATTTTGAATTTCAGATTGCATATTTATTTACTTTAAATTTCACCATATTTTTGAAAAAAATTAATATTTTAAAGATAAAATATAATTTTATTTGTTATCACAATGTGTTACAGAACTGCGATCAAGTATTCAAAGTTGGATGGTATAGTCACATTTTCACTATCTTTAGTCTTCGCCCGTTTTACTGCTCTTATTTCATAAATATTTAAACTTTTATATATACTTCCAATAATAATCCAATTTCTCTCAAAACATGGTTATAAGATGGAGAAAGCAATATATTTTTTGCTTTACTGAAAACCTATTTCTGAAATCAAATAATTTATTAATAAAATCTATTTGTATTTTCAAATTGAAAAAAAATTGAATTTTTAAATTTCAATTATTTATTTATTTATTTTTTGTATAATAAGTGAGATATTTTAATGAGTCAATCAAATTCTTATATGCTATTCTGAAAATTTCGTAGTACATCATTTTATCTCTCTATGGCTATGTTTTATGATTTTGGTAGAAATATCTATCTATATATATACATATATATATATATATATATATATGTATATATATATATATATATATATATATATATATATATATATATATATATATATATATATATATATATATATATATATCTGTGGTCTCGTTAATGAGTATTTTTTGTTTAAAGTGTGTGTTATAATTCATGAAATGTTTTTTTTTTTTTTTTTTGAAGAGTTTTAATTTAAAAGAAAATATTTCATGTTTTTATTTTACATTTCATTTGTCATTACACACATTTGTCATTTAACATTTCATGTTCATCATTGTAAAATTTTTAGAATTAAATACAATGCATAAACTAAATTTAATTTTTAAATTCTTTTACTCATTAAAAACAATCCAATATACAGTTCATTTATTTGATTCTTACAATTAAATAATAAAAATAAAATTATGAAAAATAATCTTTAATAAATCTTAAATTTAATTTGAGCTGCTATTATTTTATTTTTATTTTTGTTGTTTTTCCGTCAAATTGATAGAATTTATGCATCACTGTATCTGTTTCAAAATTTCGATTGTGTTTGTATATTATTATTGATTAGTCAATAACTATAAGAACAGAGATACCATGTTAATATTCATTACATTTTTGAGAAATTTTGCCATTTTATTATTTTTTATATTTATATAAGTTATGTAGATTATTCATTTAGCTCTATACTTATTATAAACTAACACGTTTACAACTCTGTACTTATAATTTTTTAACTTGCTGTAAAAGCTTTTCTTAAAACAATTTAACTTTAATATATTGTCTAACTACGTTAATTTCAGATGTTTGGGTGCCAGTTGTCTTTTCTTACTTTCAGGTCTTGCCCACAGCATTATTTCAAAAGAATAACGCGTGAACATTCATGGCGCGCATGGTCCAAGACTTTTTCGTTAATCCAATGATTGAATTACTTGCTGATGTAGTCTTAACTAGTATATAACTTATATACTAAGCAAATGAGGTTGTCAAATTTTTAGAAAACCTTATTTTACATAAGGATAAATTTGGTTCCATTAAATAAAAAAATCTAGGATTTATCCAATTCTGTTGTTGTTTCCAATAATTATTAAATTGCGATCCAATATCAATGGATGTTATTATCGAATTATATGGTACTCTCTATTCCTGCTTACTATTGTAAGCAACTAGTGTTAACAAAACATTTTATTTAGCAACGTTTAGCATAACGATTTTTATTGCTGAATTAAAGAATTTAAATATCTATCATGCTACGCAATAAGACCTTCTAATTTAATTAAAGATGAAAACTCACTAACTTTTTCCAATTAGTTTATTGCATCCAATATAAACGAATATAAATTTTAGTTTCTTGTTTGAAGAGAGAGAAAGAGATCACTTTTTATTTACAAAAGCAAATATGAAATTCAAAGCAGAGTGACTCACAGAAGTCTAGAATCCAGATTTTATTGGAAATATCTCTTATTGAAAGCAGCTTAATCTCGTATATCATTATTATTTAATAGCATCTTGTGATTTTCTTATTTCCTGGTTGAATGGTAGTTGATTAACATTTTGGTTTCTGTATTATTTTGCAGTTTGAATTAGAGTTTTTAAATTTATTTCTCAGATATATATATATTTAAATAATAATTATAAGACACTCACCACATACTTCAACACGTTATCCAAATATAACTCTCTAAACAAGCTGAGAAAATAAAATCCACTACATTTTCCTCATTATTCCTCATATCTAATAAACCATTAATCGAGCTGGTTGCATGGTAAAGGAAAGGGAGCAGTTTCAATTGGTCCGATTTCCTGGTGTATTAATGGGAGAAGACTGACTTAGCCTTTATTTTAGCTGGACATAATGGTTTTGACAAAATTACTCCTAGTAAGATTACCTAGCCTTCACTCCTAGGGTGGCTGTACCAGGAGTAATATCTCCTGGTGTACATGACCCATTTTGTCCAGGAATACCTTTCCGCCAGGATGAGGCAGCAAGCATTCATTGCATTGTATGAGAGTGATTTGTCACCACTTTCTTTGAGGAGAAACTTCTGCCTTACAAAATATTACAATAAACTTTATAGCTTCAGGGATTAGGATAGAACTTCTGCCTTTCTGCACTCTAGGCAAGACAATAAGTGCTTAAAGAAATACAGTTCTTTTTCTTTGGCTAGCGATTTGGGATTGTTTTCCAGTGAAGTTTACACCTTAGAGACCACATCTTTTCTCCTGCTTGCTCCAGAGCGTATACATTTCCAGAATGAACTCTTGATGAGGGTGTGTAAAAAGTCAGATATTCTTGAATTCACTTGACAGATGTCTCTTGAGACTATATAAGGCATCTCTCTCTCGGCATTGAAAATGTACACTGATGGTAACAGGAGTGACAGTGATGTATCTGGAAGTGGAGTGTATTTCGAGACTCCTGATAACTAATTGATCTTAAGTTTACAAATACTAATGTCTGTTTCGTCTTCAGATATGAACTTGTAGTAATTTAAAAGGGAATACATTTTATATTTATGATCTCTGAACTTGTCTTCAAGAATATTTGGATATTGTCGGACAGTCGTGCTTCTAAACAGCACCTCTCTCATTGGTTGATTTTGGGGATGTGACAAGCCTGGATATACCAGAACTTTTGAAGCAGCTTACTAAAAGACATATATTTTTTCAATGGGTCCCTTTCCATGTTGGATTGAATGGTTATGAGATGGCCGCTAATTAGGTCAAGGCTGCCTCTGCTGATAAATTTTAAATAATTTAAAATATATGATATATATATATATATATACACACACTTTAAATTACCTTAAATTATTTAGTTTGAATTAGGATCTCTAAAATAAAAACTTTAGATTAAATTACAAAAAAAAATTAAATTATTCAATAAGGAAGTGAGTATAATATAGTTAGCCACAATATCATTTCAATAAATTCCATTAATGTGTAAAATTAGAACTATTATTTCAAGTTATCAATGAAATTCGGGAATTTATATTTAATTCAATTAGACTTTAACCAAAGAAAGTATTTTCGTTCTCTAAATCAAAAATAGTTCCCTAAATCAATTTTCGTTCTCTAAATCAATCATCTGACTTAGACCTTGTCGCTATTAATTGCAATTTACTATAAATTGACTTTGTCATTTTTAACTTTAGAACCCTTTAAATCAGACGAGCAGCATTGATAACTAAAATTTCAAATATTTAAATGTTTGTGTTTCTTCTTACTTATTATACAATTCAAAATAAGTCTTTGGAAAAAAAGACTAAATTAGAGAGATAAATTTAAAAAAAAATATGTTTCACATTTTTTATAAATTACTCATATTTACTCGTGAAACTTCATATAATATTTACAATTATGATAATTACGAATGGCAACAAATAGCAATAGAAACAAAAAATGGATTCGCTGAGGTTGAAATGGCAAGATGTTTACTTTGGATTATATATATTAAATGAAACTTGCTTAAAACTTTCGAACTATCAAATAATGATAGAAATAAAGTATACAGATATGCATATTTATTACTGTTTAGTGGGTATAAATGTTTGGTAACGGACACATATAGGTATATTGCTACGTAATTTCTTCAAAGTAAACTCTTAAATTTTCGTTATTCGGTATTCAGTAATTACTTAAAAGATGTTTGATGCAATTGTTCATATTAAAAAGGTTCTCTTATACCATGAATCAAGAGTTGCCAAGATTTGAAAATTATATGGTTGTCTAATTATTTAGAAATCTTATGAAATTATGTTTAGAAATGTAACTAAAAAACAAAGCAAGTTCTAAATTATTATCTAAGATGTGTTTCTACAGGGATGTAAAAAAAATTTTTTTTAATAGTTTTTAACTAAATATTGGCAAAATATATTCAACAAGCTATTTCCGAAATTTCATTTCTTATAGTTAAACTTAACTAAAAAAAACTACTGCGATAAAAGCGAAAACAGTAAAAAATGGAATAGAAATCTGAATACTTAGATTGAATGCCACTAGCCAAGAATATAGAGACTATTGAAAAGTTCATCAAGGTATTCAGATTAAGTGAACTGTAGTTATTTAATTAAGTAGAATTTTAATATATAACTGGTAATCTCAGATTTCAAATTTAATAACATTTATTTTTCTAACTCATGTGTTAAGGAGGCTTTACATAACAAACAAATCTAAAGTAATGTAATTGTATATAATAAATCCATTTTTAAGAACATTTGCTTATTAATTCCTGTATTGGCTACTAAATACATTAAAACATATAAATGATTTAAAAAATCATTTTATTTTGCCTTTTCACAAATATTCAACAAGAATACTATCTAAAATAATCGATTAAACTAAACTAAATTACATAAAGAATTTAATCCAGAATGATGTGTGATTAATATATTACCTCACAACCTTTTCCTAAACAGTTAGAAAGTGTAAAAATTGTTTTGGATGTAATACACTCAAATATATGCTGTGTAATGTGAACCCTTCAATAGGTAAATTAATATGTTGTATGGCGTTTATAGATTCTTGTTTGCTCTATTGTGCTGTTTAATTTTTGAAATTTAAAGTGATGTCTTTAGCGTATTTAGAGAAACAAAAGCTCTATGAAAATATCAATAATCTAAATAAATTAAGGCTTTTATATATATATATATATATATATATATATATATATATATATATATATATATATATATATATATGAGCATTATGGAGGAGAGATTTTATAAATTATAAATTTGATCGTTTTCTTAAATCAAATGACATTGAATTTGTGTTAATAATTCCTTATTTTCCCAAATAATTTGGGTTAGATGAACATTAGAATAAGGTCTTAATTGAAATGGACTTTTGTACTTGTGAAATAAAGTTTTTTATTTATAGGCAGAACCAATAAAAAGTGGTCAATTATATGTGCATAATAGGTGCCCAACAAAATCACTTAATGGGATAACACCAAATTGTAGTTAATGTTAATAAGTTGAAATTTAATGTAAAACCACACGTCAGCTATTTTAAAACTTTTGGTTTCCCTGCAATATCTAACAAATGTTTTCACGAGGAACAGATTTCGTAGTAACCAAAAATGTTACATCAATATTACATTATTTTCTTATTTCTTATTTCAAACAAACATATAATATGCAGTATTGTTCTTTAGTTATTTAGAAATTTTGTAACATATTTTTCGCAGAAATTGAAATATTATAAATACACACATGTACTCAAACTGATAATATTTACTCCAGTAGAAAATTCATTATTTTGAAGAATATTTTAAGTCGTAATTTTAATTAAAATTTTATCTTTCAATGGTGATTTTGATTTTATTTTGAAATTCAAGCAGAATTAAAAGACTGATATGACTCTAGACACAGTAAAAGATCTGTCTTCATTTATACTAGGTGAAGACAGATCTTTTAAATGTTTTAATTAAATGTTTTTAAATAAAAACTAAAATACAATAGGTGATAGATTGAAATAAAATAGGTTTTTAACAATAAGGATTCTTATTGTCCCTCCCAAATAACTGAACCAAATGCCATGATGAAAATAAGATATTTCAATTTATATTTAAAAAGCATATTGCTATAATCACAGGTGTTTTAAAACAAAAATGTTTAATATATTCCGTATGGAATACATTTCCCTAATTCATTTTGAGAATTTAAAACTTGCAACATTTAATTTTAAAATTCAATGAATCGAAATATTTTTTGATAGTTAAATTATGTCAGTTAATTTAATGCAAATTGTGTATTGTGCTTATATATAATTTTATATATAAATATATTGCTAGTTTTATGAACACTTTAACGAAATATATTAATATCAGTTTTGAATTATACAACAATTTCCATGGAATATATTTATAAAGTTTATCAAAACATATATTTCTCGAGCATAACTTAGTGTAAATATTATCAACAACGTAAATATTTATCATGATCATATTTTGGCTTACAATTGCATTTTGCGTCATAAAAATGCGTTTCATATTGTACTGCGTTTCTTGCACTTAGGAAACGATAAAGCGAGATAAACTAACATTTAAATTTTCCTACTAGGTTTTTATGATGAAATTAAGCGTATTAATATTGGTTCAAATTTTTGAAATCTTTCACAATTTATGACGATGGTTAAAATACTCAACTTTAATTTTTTAAATACTTTATAAATTTTATAAAGTGCAATTTTTTGTATATGTGGTAAGACATGTGGCTTTCGATACTATTCAATTAATGTAAATTTCTCTCTGCATTAGCTTTAATATAATTTAAATTGATTCCAACATAGTAATAATTTAAAATAAGCTTGTTCCACAGTGTTCTTAATGTACACAAAGCAATTGTTAATACTTTTATTAACTGTGGAATCGAAACAGATTTCTTGCTTTATTAACGATTTACTCCCTAAAAACTTATTACAGCTATTGTTCTCAACGTATGAATCATGTCAAAATAATCACCTATCTCCAATTTAAGAAAACATTTGCGTCATTTTATTTCAAATAAATTCTTCTTAAGGGTATTTTACAAATGATTAAGTTTGATTTCTGACAACAGTGCCAAAATATGATATTTAAAAGAAAAATTTTAAATAAAAATAGGTATAATTGTAAGTATCCCTTATAACGCTATATTTATAATCAGATATGTTTGCAACTTGTCTTATTCAGTTGACATACTCATAACCTGTTTTATGTTTTGCTCAATGTGGGAATGAATACAATTGGATTTCTGGTGACGTAAGAGTTACGACTATGAACTTTCATTGAGAGAGTAAGCCGTAATATCTTAGCTAAATTTTGCACAAACAAATATTGTTCAAGTTTTCAGAACTCTTTTTATATTATAAATATTTCTGGTTTCGATTATCATTTTAATCCATGCATTTACTAGTTTCGAAATCTGATAGAGGAATTAATATCTTAAAATGATAATTATTAACAATATTAATTAATTTTTAGAAGAATATTTTCAATTTTATAGTGTTATAGAGATTGACCTCCAAATTTCGGGAATAATTTTTGACTACTATTGATTTCACAACTTCATAATTTTTTCACATATAATTCTAATGAATAATCATCCTAATAATGTTTATAGTCTAATGTGTCAAGATGTATATGAATGAGTTAAATCCAATTAGAAACCATTTTATAAAGAAAAACGTTAAAGATAACAATATAACAGACGTACTTCGCCATGCAAGATAACGAGAAGAGAAATTACAAAACAGAAATGGAAAATCCTTTTTCGGAGAGTAAAAACATTCCGAAGGTGAAAGTTGTAGTGGTTTTTGCACAAACACCACCACTTTTACATAGATACCGCGGTGACCATTGTAAGTTTCCTAAATAGTAATATTTTTGTTAAAGTAAAATTAATGTCATAATTATAAAATGAGGCGCATTACTTAATTAAGGCATTCGGTTTCATGATAAAAATTATGGTATCAATAAGTTTTCCAAGACCATCGACGATGATACTATTTAAAATATCAAATATTATACTAATTAGAATATCAGATATTAGACTATTTAAAATATCAAATATTATACTATTTAAAATATCAAATATTATACTAATTAAAATATCAAATATTATACTATTTAAAATATCAAATATGGTACTAATTGTAAAAGTATATAATTTAATGCATGAAAATATTATCAGCAATTACATGAAACATGATAAACTTGCTTCTAAAACGTCTGTAATGAGTATAAAAATAAAATAAATAATACATTATTTTGTAAATAAAAACTTTTAAAAAAATTTTTTATTTTAGCGAAATTTTGTGAGATAAATAATAATATAAAACGCATAAAAATTATCTAAACGTCTCATTAAAGTATATATTTATTCTTTAGCTATCCAAAGAGTCTCTTCAAAAAATAAGGAATTAAATAGGGATAAAGAGGTCAAAAATCTTATAAATAAAATTATTATTCATTAAAATCAGAATTCTTTCTAAAAATACTTCAAAAACATTGAGTATTCCAAATTTGATTTTCAACAGTCAAAACAATGAAACAATAAATTCAGTTTTAATATCCATAAAACATTACGTACAAATAGCAGGAAACCTTTTTGCAGATGTAAACAATTTTATCATTGCATTGAAACTAATTTTATAAGCAGGACCAATTTTTTGTCATCCATTTTGGGTTGATAAAAATGTTATTTTAAAGTATATTTGTGAAAAAAGTAATTCATATTTATGAATGTCACACCTTTTACAAAGTATCATTAATTTAGCTGTCGAAAATCAATGCATTTAAACAATCTGGAAATAAGGGAATGAGTCAGTTAATCTTTCATCTTCATTATAGTCATTTCGACTTCAGACTATCCTTCAGTAATTCGACTTTAATTTAACCAACTTGCATAACGTCCTCAACATTTAGCATACTTTAACAGGGTTTTAGAAATTCGTCACAAGTCGTGATACAGTTAGGTTCTTCAGAAGTTCCTTCTTTGTTTACGTCATAGATGTTGCCTCGTTTAACTTTAGTAACTTTGTAAGGTCTTAAATATTTTGGTTTTAATTTTAAGTGCAGTCCAAATTAAGCTCTTTAATAAGCAACCAAATCGATTACTCCAAAAGATTGTAATTATTTTCTTCTCAAATTATATGTCTTCCAGTTTCCTTCTTGGATCTTGAAAATATGTTGTTTTAGCATGCTTTCAAAATTCATTTCTTTTAGCCTCAAAAGTAGCTTCAAATTAAATTCCAATTATTACTTTTATCTTACAAAGACCTCCAACATTCATTTTTGTACTAAGAAGCAACTCAAATAATACGGTATCTATGCTTCGCTAATATGTTGAATTAATTATCTTCTGTATTTAGTTCGTAAACATATACTACTGAGCCTTATACCACATGGCTTTGAAAGAACTTATATGATTGTTTGGTTGAGGCTTACAACTTGCCTGTTATATCTTGGAAGACCTTTGGTTATTAAATTTTGTTTAATATTCTTTTTAGAACAATAATCTTCAAATTTGCTGATACTAGCTTTCATGAGTTACAAATGATGTGTATTTTTTACTACCCTTGTTTACATCTATACGGAAAATAATCGTTTTTGAGATCAATTGTACTAATTTTAGATGCGAATTTCGCAATCTGTCCAAAATATCTTTAATCAATGGGAGAGGTAATCCATCTTTTAAATATATATATATATATATATATATATATGATGTATGTATATTTATATACATCAATATAACAATAGTGGTCAAAAATTTAACTTCTATTTTTTGCAAATTACAAGGTAAGATTATTCAAAATAAATTAATATTTGTGTTATTAATAGCAAGAATAAATACCTTAAAATATTTTTTATCTTTGACACGCCATGACTTCATTGTTTCAGAATATTTTGTATAATACGCATTGTTTGTGTTTATGTAAGGAAAAATATTATTTTAAATCTAAGTAAATGCATATAAAATTGCCAGTTCAATATGTGTAAAAGAAAATATAGGGTTTTCAAAAGATACATTTCATAAAATTGAAATAAAAATAATCCATCCTCTATTTCAGTGGACTCATTATCATGAAATTTAATTTGTAGTTAAATAATTAAAAAAATTCATCGCATAGAGTGAGAAATTTTTAGTTTCCAATTATTCTAATTTCTTGAAAATAAATACATTGAAATGAAATCCGAGTATTAATTTATCAAAGAAATATATTTGCAAATTTTATTCAAATATGAAGAGAAATATTTTCAGCTATTACTTTCAGAGTTGAAAAAGAAGCACCATATTTTGAAAATAGCTCCGTCAAAAAATATCTAGCACACAAAAAGTATGTATGAGAGTTTATATAATATAAAATATTATGATATATATATATACTCTCTACCAAAAGTTAAGCACGGAGAGAAAAATGTTAATTTCAAGAAGCTAATCAGAATTAAAAAGGATGGAAATCACTACAGCGGTAGATGGAAGTATACAAATATGTTACGTAATAGCCAATATCGTTTTCATGTCAAGGAATGTGCAAAAACGGCAATTTTATAAGATAACTTCATGAAGGGTTACAAAAGTTAATTGTAAGTGCTGGTAAAGAAGGTGCTTTAAACATTCGCACAATTTGTTTTTAAGACATACGTGTTTCTATAACTTCCAGGAAACGAATGGAAGATTCTGAACACTGGCGTACTCTGGGGCGCATTGAAGCAGTATAGTCTACTGCAGATGTTGCTATTTTTTAGCGTTCATTATTATGCAATTTTACGTATATGAATACAATTCAAAACCTCACAGACAGTTGTACGAATTCCCGTAGCATGTCGCCCATGGGTTACAAACCACGCAGAAGATCGATATATTTGGATTTTAGCCAAGCGGAATCGCAGAGTGACCTCCATGCGTGTGACATCTATTGTTAGAGCGTCCATTGGTAAGTTGATATCTGCAGCTACTGCACGCCGAAATAATGTAGACATATGAGACATCTACATATGAGTAGACTGTACGCCTAGGTGCCTCGAGTTTCTGTTTGTCTATCCGTCCAATCATGAGGGGCACGATTAAATTGGTGCCGAGAACATGTGAATTGGACTGTGTAAGACTGGGGTAATGTCATGTTAGTCGATGAGTCAAGATTTGCTATGCAGCCAGATGACAAGCGTATAAGGATATGACGTGTATAACGAACACGCAATGAATCCCAAAACATAACCTTACATCTTGCATTCTGAGGTGGAAGCATTATGGTGTGGAATGTTTTTTCTTTAGTATATAGCAGCAACCTTCACATTTTTAAACAGGGTTCTGTGACTTCTATCTGATATCAAGATGAAGAAATAGAACCTATTGTGAGATTGTACGCTGCAGCAGTTGGCCATACTTTTATTAAAATGGACCATAACCCATTTCCCCATAGAGCTGATATAGTAGATGTCTACCTGTAGATTGAAAGATTTCGCGTATGTCGTTGTCTCTCTCAGCATATTCTCCTGACCTTAATCCCTTTGAAAAACTATAAAAGAAGAATGACTATTCCTTAATTCTGCAGTGGTTCACTACCTAATTGAAAGCATGGTCACAAGGTGTAAAATTTATGTACAGATGAGGAAGATAACATACCCTATTAATGTCCTTTTATTCATTTTATACTGTTTATTTTCACTTTATAAATAATTCTATTTAAATCTCCAATATGACATTATTTGATAACTTACATAAATTTAATATTGATTTTATTTGTGTAGATAATTATTGATTTTATTTTATGCATAAATATGTATGATAATTTCCTGGCATATTTTGTGTCACTCAAAGCAGTATTTGCTGATTATTTTGCATTTTACATCTTGGTGATTAACTTTTGGAAGAAATTGTATAGAGAATATAAAATAGTTAAAAATATAAAATTAGGCTTTGAATGTGTCGAATATAAAAATATATTCGATTTAACGTTTTTAGAAGATTAAATGTGATATGATGTTACTTAATATATTGTAACTTAATATTCTACGTAGTTCATTGATGACACACATGGTTTCATTGATGTAAATCTATTTATCGTTTAAATTTTCTTAATTCATTTTAACGATATGTTTATTGATATTTAAAGACGTTAAGGGATGATTAAAATAAAATGAATGCCAATTTTGATTAAAATTTATTTTAAAGAGTTTCTCGAGAGCTTAGGGCAGGACCAAATGGTTTTTCTGGATACATATAATGTATGGAGGACTGTAAGGTAATTTTTTAAAAAACGATATCAAGCATATTTTGAGCAATTTATTATATAATATTTGAAAATATGTTTCAGATAATGTTCAATAATTTACAAAGCAAGCTTTCATGTAAAAAATTAGTCTTATTTTAAAAATTTTGCTCATTAAATTTTAATTGAATTATTTGACTAAGAACGGATATAATATTTTTGGAACTTTTCAGAAAGAAAAAGAGAAAAAGAAACTGAAATTACATTCTGTTAATATTGATATTGACTAGAATTCGAAATTGTAATCATGTAGATATGATGAAAGTAATCTAGAAATTTATGGAAACTAAATTAAAAAGAAACTCTTGATAACAAATCCTCAGAATAGAAACGAATCTCTAAAATACAAAGAGAGTTTATTTTGTCGGTGAATCAGTAGGTTTCATTGATGAATAAAATCACGTCAGCTTTATGTAAATTATATGAAAGTACATAATGAAATAATTATATATTTTTGATGGATAGCTAAATTTGTAAAATTGCCTTTCTCAATACAAAGCTAAATTTTCCCGAATCATTATTTTTGGATTAATTCAAGTCTTAGAATAAATACTTATTACAGTTTAAATTCTCCTCAATCTGTAAAAGTAGCTTGAAAATTAAGTAACCTCATTTTTTAATTTGGTTTTGTTAAATATAATTTCCTTATAAAAATTATAATAAAAATATTTATTTATATTATTTATTAAATGGAATGATAGTAAAAATACATTTTGAAAATTATAAATATATAACAGAAAATTAACAACACATTATTTGCAAATATTTATTTATGATAACTTAGATCTCATTTAGATGATATTTAGTTAAATCGCGTATCAGTATGACTTAAGAAAAGCTTCGAAATTATTTAGTTCATCCGAAAATTAACATAACGTATTTAAATAATATTATTAAATATTACTGTCCTTTCTAAACAAAATAGTACTTTTGACAAATATAAGCCATTTGTATCATTTGGCTTACCAAATTAGGCAAAACACGAATACGTTGGATGACATTTTTACTTTTTGAAAGAATATCATAAATATTTAAAAAAATAAATTTAAGAGAATTTTCTTCAATACAAGAATAATAAAATATAATAATAATATTTGGATTATTGAAATATATTTAGTTTTGAACGCTATTTTTATTAATCCAGTTTTGTTTAACTTTCAATGTAATCTTTTTAATAAAATCAATATTTGTCGTGTATATTAATCTTTGCTAGAAAATTTAGAGTATTACTTTAAAGCAAAATTTAATATAGTAATAATTACTTATAACTAATTTTTCATCTTACCACGAAGGATACTCTTTTTAGCACAGTACCAGAACTTGTGTATAAATAATAACCTTATAAATCTTATCCGGATGTGACTCAAAATCAAAGCTGTCTTGCCGTAACTCGAAATCAAGCAATGTTTATAAAAGGTTCCAATTTTCCCGATTAAAGTTCCAAGAGGCTCTGGATTGTGAAAAAGGCTTGCATTTAGGAGTTTTAAAGTCAATATTTACTATGAATTGTTGATGCCCAGATCCAGGATCACTTACTACTGTAAGTGTTGTTGATTGCATAATGTCAGATGTCACTAAGAGGATTGGTGCAAGAACCATTATAGTGTAAGATAGAGGAAGGATTTATTCCAACAAAAACCAACTCGAAAGGGCCAGTATTTAAAAGATCTTGAATAGCCTCGTCTCCTGTGTTAACTTAGAGTGATAATTATTAATGACAAAATGAAAAGGTAAACCTCAAACTTTGATACACTGCTCAAAACAATTAAATTATATTGCGGTTTTAGGTGGATCTTGTGGCTGGGAAACTTTTTAGCTGATTAATAGGTGGTCGACTGACGTAGTAGGTTATATGAGAATAAATTACACATGTTTGTTAGGAAAAAATGCATTTTATTGCGCATTTGTTTACAAAAGGAAAAAGACATAATTTGTGCATATGAGAAAAAAGGAAAAAAAGGGTGTTATTTTCAAAGGAAGTCATTTTCAGAAGGGAGTACGGTTTCCACGGATGGCCAGCAAAGTTGTTCACCTTTCAGATATGGAGTCAATGAGGCTATTAATCACGAGTTGGGGTGTTCTGTCCCACTCTTCCAGAAGAGGACTTTCCAGTTCTTGGAGAGGGCCTGGTGGTATTTGCTGGCCAGCAACTCGTCTTTCTAGAGCGTCCCAAACGTGTTCTACTATATTCTTGTCTGGAGAAGACGCTGGCCATTCCATTCGTACGATTCCTTCCTTAAAAAGGAAATCCTCCACCGAATTAACACGACGTGGCTTGCAGTTATCGTCCATTAAATTAAAGTCATATCCGATTGATGCAGCGTAAGGGACTACAGTATGTCTGAGGATCTCATCCCTATATCGGCGACCAGTCAGAGGTTTATCTCGAATGATAAAATGATCTATGCTCCCGTCAATGAAGATGCCTCCAAGCACCAACACCCTCCCCCACCGCCAAATCTTATACTTTCGTGAACGAATGCTGGAATATTCCTACTGCCACCGTCCCTCCAGATGAAAATACGCCTATTATCAGGATGAACAGAAAAACGGGACTCGTCAGAAAAAATAACATTGCTTTATTCATTTCTCCTCTAATTCATATGCTCTGTTGCCCACTCCCTGCAGTCGCGACGATGACTTGATGTTAGTTTAACACATACCATCGGTCGGCGAGCATACACACCTACACCATGGAGCCGGTTTCGGACAGTCTGAGTTGAAATCGTGGTGTCAGTAGCCGAGTGAAGGTGTTGTTGAAGAAGAGTATCGTTAACATTTCGGTGTCTCCGAGCCGTTAACACTAAATAACGATCGTCATTGTGCTTTGTTGCCCGACCACAACCTTGCCCTGGTCTTCGGCCTGCACTTCCAGTCTCCAAAAAACGGTTCAAAATCCTGAAAATCACACTTTGTGACACTCCAATGACTTGTGTTACTCCGGCTTGAGTTTGGCCATTTTTAATCTTCCAACAACTCTCCAAGCTTCTAAATCGGTTAAATGACTTCGCTGAGGCATCGTACTCATCGAAAGAAAGCAGTCACTGAATACTGGTCATCCTTGTATTCATTGTGTTTTATGCAGTTGAAAATAAAATTTTATTCTTTGCCGATGAAGTGACGTCGAGTTGAAAATTATCATACTCCACAGTTTGAAAATTTTCCATTTGTGATTCTCTTCTTCCATTTTAGTCAAAAAAATTTCGTTTATATCTTTATTTTATGTCAAAATTTTAATATCATTTTTACACACACACACACGAACAAACTTTGAGCAGTGTATTTTAAATACTTTATTAGATAAAAAAACAAATAAATAAATAAAATTATTTAATGATTTCTCTCAGTAAGATAATTTTGCATAAAGTTTTGCAAATTTAACCCTATCCCTTTCTTAAAACATTATTATGATAGTCCTGAAATGAACATTGGTTTTAGATTCTTCGAACTTTTAACCAGAATGTTTTAACATAAGGACTTGCAGTGAATTGCCAGAGACTAATTTTACCTTTATATTAACGTGGAATTTCGAATGTGAATAAAAAGTCGTTATGTATTCACCAACACTCCCTCTCCGACGAATCTGATACTTTCGTGCACGAACGCTGGAATATTCCTTCTGCCACGGTCCCTCCAGATGAAAACACACATACATACACACACACACGAAATGAATAATTGTTTTAGACTCTTCGAACTTTAAACCAAGGAATTTTTAACATAAGGACATGCAGTAAATTGTCAGAGACTAATTTTACCTTTAACTGAAAGTGGCATTTTGAATGTGAATCGAAAGTTTATATGTCATTATGTATTCATGTATACAGTGATTTTTTTTTCATGTCGATAATGTCGATATCAATGATTATATATTTTATATAAAATAAACTAAATGAATTAAAAATATAAAATAATATTTACAAATAACTCTATATTGATTTAAAACTTTGTAAGTGCATAAAATTTTGAACTGATGAGTAGAAAAGAATTTTAAAAAAGTTTGATAAAATGAGTATTATTTAAGGTATTCTTTAAATAGTCTGATAGAATGAGTGAAATAAAAGCAAATGCACTTACAGAATAAAAAATATTTCGACATAATACTTAAAAATTATCTTATTAAATTAAAAGCAAATTCCATAATATATTTATAAAATATATTGTGTGCATAATTTTCTCGTATGTATGTATGCATGCATGCATGCACAAAATCAGTTAGTTCTGTTGGTTATTACAAAACTCAATTCATACAGAATAAAGCTTAATAACATATTCAAATTAATTTTTATTTACTTTTTACAGGAACCTTTTCATTTACTTTCAAGTTTATTTTGCTCCATAATCTATTTCTATTATGTTTGTGTGTCAATCAACTGTCAGTTTTTGCACACGAGACTAATTAGACCAGTACCCCTACGGTTTAAAGTGGATTCAGAAACTATAAAAACACCCATCCCTAAGCAGTGATTCTAACCCACAAACTGCTGAATGGAAGACAAGAGCGTTAATCATTCGGCTGCCAACTCGGCTTTTTTCTGTTTGAATTAGTGAATATTTCTGTTCATTTGTACTGAATCATCAGAGGATTTTTCTCTGAAAACCTGATTAAAATTTCAATATAAATTTTAGATGCAAATTTGCACTTCGTCATTTTAAAATAAGCTATCAGGAAGACCTAAACCCCTCTTAATTTACGAAAATAATATCACCATTATTTTGAAGACCGGAAAACGAGAGGGCAGACTACCATTGGCTGACTGATTCTGTCACGGTTGATAATTTCATCGTATATAATTTCTCTATCAAGGTTGTTCAGCAGAATATGCAACCAGCTTTTATATGAAAAATAAAAAAGCAATTGTATTATTGCTTCCAACTAAATTTTAAATTTTACTATATATTATGCTCGTGAGGATTTTTATCTAACTATCTTCTACATTCAAGAACTACTCAACAAATTCAAAAATACCTGAATCATAAAAATTCCTTTGAGTGAGCTTATGGTTTGACAAATATTTTCCGGTTGAATCCTCAATTAGTAATGTAATTCATTTTGTAAATCTTTTAATTATATATCCTCGTAATCTGTTTTTATTATAATTGTGGTAAAGCGTACAAAAATTCGAAGAAAACATCTTTAGTTTTAATTTTGGGATTATCAAATAATTCTTTTAGGGCTTCTAGAAATGTTTTGTTCATTTCACTATCTAAATATGGATTTTATTCAGTGCAATTATATTTCCATCTCAGAATAATCTTAGTTAATTCTTCATTTTTGTTCAGTTATTTTAGAAAAAATTATTACTGAGCACTGAACTTGATTACAATTTTACCAATCGTTGACATTTATATGGAAATAACAAGGAGTTGTTGCCACCAGCGTCAGTTTAATTGATGTATTAAGATTACACAATTGGACTATTAACGATATCTACCCAAAATACTACCGCGGACCCTGATTTTGCTCATTATTTGAAATTATATAATGTAGTTCGTATTTTACTGGATGTATCTTTGCAAGATTTACAGCATATGTTCCTATCACGAAATTCATATTTTTTTTATGAAATTTGAAACTAATTATAAAATTGGAAAAAAATTTTTTAGAAAAGTAAGGATTTCTAATCAATGATATACACCCGTGTGTCATTCGGCAAAAACAAAAATGCAATATTTTCACCTGTTTATATGGTTGTAAATATGCCAAAATATTATATTTAGATTATCATCTGTATTTTCATATCAATTCTAAAATATTCCATGAAAAAGATACGCATTAATTAATCAAATCCTTTCGGTATCTATAATATGTTGGTAAGGCAATCCCTCTATTAGACGTACCTGTAGATGACAGGAACACAGATTCTTTTTTTGTTTAATGACTTGAATTGAACTTGAAACCTACTATTTCGAAGAATGTAATCTAAATTACTAAAACATAGTTTTGCTTTTATTGTTTTTATTATCTTTTATTTAATAGACCATGCATAATACTTGGTTAATTCATATAAATTTTGAACTAATTTTCAGTAATATTTAGCAAGCTAAAACACGCCTTTATCTTTTTGTTTTGCTTATGTAGATACAAAAATAAAATTTACTTCTCTCCGATAAATTAAAAATCGGTGATGAACTATTTTTCTAATATTTTTCATAACATTCTCTTTATCTGTTGCAAGTATTAGCAGAGAGAAAGAGAATACTATAATGAAAGAAAATTAATGAGAGAAATCTTTCATTATTATTCATTTGATGTAATTTTAAAATTTTCTTCTATGAAAAAATAGAGATAAAAGGAAATTTGCAAAGTCTAAATGCTTAAAAATTTTATTTTATACACTATTATTAAATAATAATTTTTCAGATATCCTGAAAAGAATTTTTAAATGATTAAGGAAATTTCATAATAGTTACGGGTAAATTTGTGAAATTAGAATCTGTCTTTCCGTATGACGACAAATATTCAAATATGCATATTCAATGAGTAAAGTTCAGCAAAAAAATCTATCACCAAGCAAAAGTACTCTTAAGCAGAAAAAGTCAAAATATTCAAATTTTTTAATCCATCCTTACCCACTCACATCCAGAATCATTTCATGACCGTTTTTTTAAAATATTGTTTTACTTTTAACTTGATATAACAGACAAATCCAAACATTTCCCGTTATTTTCCTTAAGAAACTTTTAATATAATAATACTTAAATATTTTAACAATGGTAAAAAAATAAATGTTTTTGTACAAACACTAATGACAACATTGTTTATTATATTTTTCTATTTATTTTTAATAAATTATTTTACAAATAAATTCTGAATTTTTAAAATGAGTATAAAATGAAAGTTGCTACAGTCTGTAAAAAATCTTGTTAAAATCACTTGAATCTTCAATCATCTGATTTTGGATAATAAGTTATGGATTAAGCGATAAGAAAATACTGAAGTGGTATCAAAAGTCGTTCTTATTCTTTTCAATTTTTGAGAAGATTAAACTTGTTGAAAATGCTTCCAACGAACCTTGCAACATCAGTGAAGTGGCACAAGCAAAAATAGTAAATAAATTATATACAGGAGGATTTTGTTTGTGAAGATTCATGTCTACTATTTTGTTCAAATATTGGAAATTGGCTGTTATTTTTGGTCTGAAGTAATGAAATTTTATATTAGATTTCATTCCATTAGTAATCTGCAGAACCAATACCAAAATATTTTATCTGGAAGGATTAATTTTGACTCCTATTACAAAGTTATGGGGTTTGTTGTTATTGATTGATTAATCAGTTCTCACACAGAATTTATATTCATCAGCTTATGAATTTTATTCAGAACTTGAATACCAAAATGTGTAATGGCTTGGAAATTCCTTGATACAGCACATCTTGTTCGAATTATACATTTTGGGAAACACAATTAATTTCAAATGTAATTAAATTGATGGTATTCATATGAGTATGAATTCCTCCTTGGATATCCGCATTTTCATTGAGAATGTGTTTATTATATCATTTTGAAGTCTTCAATCTTGTCTTGCAATCTAACTTTGGTGATTTTTGTAATCTTCAGATGTTTTGTTGGATTTCTTTTGAGGATTTTTAACTTTTCTTTCTTTTTAACGATGTTTCCGAAATCGTAACTTCATTTTCTATATTTAATTTTAAAGATTTTTGACATTTACATGTTTAAAATAAGTATATTTTCTCGTTATATTTTTTTTTTTTTTATTTTTTAATATCAATATTATGGTTATTTCAATTTTGATTTTCTTAAACATTTCTGGAAATAATTTAGAGATTTTAATTTTGCTTAGAACTAAGGGTTTTATGAGCTGAAACCTTTATTTTTTTCATAGCTCAAAGTTTTCTCATCTTTTTTGGAGGCATTACAACTTCAGCCTCCTTTCCCACCGATGGTCGTGGTGGTTTATCCGGGCACCTCTTTCTTTTAATGCCTGTTTTCCCAGATGTTAAATCAGTTTGGACTGATACGTCCCTCAAATGTACGAGAGTGACTTCCCAATCATCTCCCATATCCTCGCTTCCACAAATACATGAAGCAAAAATTGATCTCAATTCTTTAAACCACATCATAGAACTTTCAAACGAATTTTCTATAATAGCTCTTAAAACGCAGTTTAGACTCCCTAAGTTTTAGCTTAGAATGACAATAAAATTTTTCTAACAATAATTTAATATATTGTTTCACAAATACAAACAATGGAGAATTGTACAAATATTATTTCAACAATAGTGAATTGATAAAATGTTTCCTATAACAATGTTTGAAATTAATATTATTGAAAATTTTACAGTGCTTTTAATGAAATTTTTTATAACAATGTTCAGATTCAGTATTACTAGAAACTTAACAATTGATATATTTTTGATTTTAAATTATACAAAAATTATATTTTTTAATAATTGATATACATAATATTATAATAGTTCTGCAAATAAAAAATATTTTTTGAAAGAAGTAAATAAAATTTAAAAATTATGTATATATATATGTGTGTGTGTGTGTGTGCGTGTGTTAAATTATTTCTAATCCCCGGCTGTTGCTAGGATCAGTACTACGAAGGGCACAAAGGATGTTAATTTAATTTACATATGGTTGGTCACATGCAGTGTGTGTGTGTTTGCGTCATACGCACTTTTTGGGGTTAGACAGATATGAGTGGGTCTTGGTATTTTAGAATAAGGGACCAAACAGATGATCTCAGAGTTAAAATGCCATTTCACATGTAGAGCTTTGTTACCGCTATATATTTTGTGTTCTCTAGGCACCTTTACTAAATGCTACGAATCTTCAGTTGGGTTAGCTTTCGAAGTCAATACCTTGCAATAACGAGAGCGAACACCCTATCCAACCAGACCATAGGGACTACTTTTAAAATATATAAGAAAAGTGTAAAATTAAAATGTATGTACAAAATCAGACGTCATCGAGATTACTAATATTATTATAGGACTTATATCAGATATTTATTATTTATTTTTTAATTATTATTTAATTATTTTTTTATCAGATATTTTTATCTATTACTTTTTATTATTCTTAATTAAGTGGGTTTTATGAAAAACAGTTGAAGTCGAAATTTTAAAAGAAATGCTCATAAACAATTTTATGTATGTTTTTTTCTATTAATTTATTTATTTGCAAGATGTATTCTTTACTATCATTCCACTTAATAAATAAAAATTGTAATAAATATTTTGATTACAATTTTTTATAAAAAAAAATTATATTTACAAAACCAAATTAAAAAATGAGAATATTTGATTTTCAAGCTACTTCTACAGATTGAGAATTAAACTGTATTATATATATATATATATATATATATATATATATATATATATATATATACATATATATATATATATATATATATATATATATATATATATATATATATATTTTATTATATATATATTATTTTATATATATTATATATAATTTATATATATATATATATATATATAAATATATATATATATATATATATGTATGTATATATATACTTTTCAAAAACTTGAATTAATCAGAAAATAAAGAGTTGGAATAATTTAACTTTGTATTGAGAAAGTCAATTTTTCAAATTTAGCTATCCATCAAATATATATATTTATTTCATTATGTACTTTCATATAATTTACATAAAGCTGACGTGTTTTTATTCATCAATGAAACCTACTAATTCACCGACAAAATAAACTCTCTTTGTATTTTACAGATTCGTTTCTATTCTAAAGATTTGTTATCAAGAGTTTCTTTTTAATTTAGTTTTCATAAATTTCTAGATTACCTTCATCACATCTACATAATTACAATTTCGAATTCTAGTCAATATCAATATTAACAGAATGTAATTTCAGTTTCCTTTTCTCTTTTTCTTTCTTAAAAGTTCCAAAAATAGTATATCCGTTCTTAGTGAAATAATTCAATTAAAATTTAATGAGCGAAATTTTCAAAATAAGACTAATTTTTTACATGAAAGCTTGCTTTGTAAATTATTGAACATTATCTGAAACATATTTTCAAACATTATATAATAAATTGCTCAAAATATGTTTGACATCGTTTTTTACAAAATTACCTTACAGTCCTCCTAACATTATATGTATCCAGAAAAACCATTTGGTCCTGCCCTAAGCTCTCGAGAAACTCTCTCTTTAAAATAAATTTTAATCAAAATTGGCATTCATTTTATTTTAATCATCCCTTAACGTCTTTAAATATCAATAAACATATCGTTAAAATGAATTAAGAAAATTTAAACGATAAATAGTTTTATATCAATGGAACCATGTGTCAACTTTGAGCTACACAGTATATTAAGTTTTTCTTTTTATTAAGTAACATTATATCATATTTAATTTTCTAAAAACGTTCTATCGAATATTAATGAGTGACATTCGGTGCCTAGTTTTATATTTTTAACTATTATATTTATATTCTATATACACTTAGTTCCAAAAGTCAATCATAAGATGTAAAGTGCAAATAAATCAGTAAATACTGCCTTGAGTGACAAAAAATTTGGCGAGAAAGTATCATATATATTTATACATAAAATAAAATCAATAAATATGTACAGAAATGAAAATATATTAAATTTATGTAAGTTATCAGATAATGTCATATTGGAGATTTAAACAGAATTATTTATAAAGTGAAAATAAACAGTATAAAATGAATAAAAGGACATTAATAGGGTTTGTGATCCCATTCACATCTGTTTACATATTTTACACCATGTGACCTTGCTCTCAATTAGGTAATCAAACACCGCAGAATTAAGCAATAGCCATTCTTCTTGTAGAGCAGTTTCCAGGTCAATAAGAGTGACTGGAGGTAAGAAAAGTGAAGATACATTTCGGCCGAGACCAGTTGAAATAATTTCAATGGGATTAATGTCGGGCGAATATGCTGAGAGAGACCACGCCATACGCGAAATCCTTGCGACATGTTACGGGCATTTGGACAACTGTCTTTGTGGTTTGGAATTGTATTCATATACGTGAATTTTTATAATAATGAACACCAACGAAAATAGCAACATCTGAGATCGACTGTCCTGCTTCAATGCGCCTCAGAGCACGCCAGCGCTCAAAATCTTCCATTCGTTGTCTGGAAGTCAAAGAAACACGTATATCTTGAAAACAAATTGTATGAAAGTTTTAAGCACCTTCTCTATCAGTTCTTACAATTAACTTCTGTAAGCCTTCAAAAAGCTGGTATCTTATAACACTGTCCTTTTTGTATATTTCTTTACATGAAAGCGCTATTGGCTGTTACTTAACATATTTGCATACTTCCATCTATCGCTGTAGTGATTTGCATCCTCTTTAATTCTGATTGGCTTTCGGAAATTCACATTTTCCTCTCCGTGCTTAACTTTTGGATGAGAGTATATATATATATATAATATTATATTATAAACTCTTATCCATATTTTTTGTGTGCTAGATATTTTTTGACGGAACTATTTTTAAAATATGGTGCTTCTTTTTCAACTCTAAAAATAATAGCTGAAAATATTTTTCTTAGTAGTATATAGGGGTATATGAAACACTCAAAAAATGCAATATTTTTTGCAAAATAAGACCTATTTTGCAAGTTTTATAATTGTGTTTTGATAAAAATTTGCAAAAATAGAGCATTTTTAAATTTCTAAAATTAAAAAAAAAGAGTGTTTTTCATTAAAAATTGATGATTTTTTTTACTATAAATTTCAGTATTTTTATCTTTTTTTAAGTGTTTTATGATAAAAAAATTGATAAAAGTAAAGTTTTTTATATCTAAAATTTAAACGAAATTTTAGATATAAAAAACTTTACTTTATCAATTTTTTAAATGAAATGTGATATTTTTGTAAGTTTTTTTTAAAAAAAGAAGACATAAGCCATTGTATGTGTTTTTTTAAAAAGATAAAGATTTAAACTTCTTCAAACTCGTAATCATAATATTTATCATTTCTTTTATACCTTTGTAATTGAATAGATATTTGTTTTTATTCATTTTTAATTGCTCTTTCAGATAAATCAGCATGGCAAGAACTTAAGTAAAATTCTTTTTCATTACCGTTTACTTCTAGTTTTGCAATTAATGAAGATCCAAATTTTGTTTTGATTTTTTTCAAAGATATCAAATTGTATTTTCCAACTTCTAAATCTCTCAATTTAAAAGTTTCAGGATATATATTCTTTTTGATGTTGTTGAATTCATCCATTTATGATATTTCATTTTATTAAATGATTTTACGTTTTCAAAAATATTTTCTGAAGATATTTATTTATTATGTAATATAAGATGAAGATCATCTACTAGATCAAATGTTTTTCTCTTATATCCTTATTTTCAACTTTTACTCTGATTTGATCAATATATTTCATTATTAAATCATCAATTCCATATCTGTCATGTATTTTATTGATTTCAATTAGCTCGTTTTAATTAGTTTTGAATTCTCTATTATTTCTTCACTGATATCTAAGTGTTTTATTTCTTCCATTTATTACAAACTATTTTTGAATGCATTTCTTATATTGACAACATTTATATAGAGTGCACATAGGACCTAATATTCTAGGACATTTAGGTACATCAATATCAACAGCTGGTATATTTAATTATTCAAATATTTCTTTTTCAATTGTTCCTTCTTTATAAGCAAATCTACCACCATATTCATCATATAAATATTGAATATAATTTTTAACATTTTCATACTAAATTTTTACTAATCCATAAACTTTTATCATCTGAATATCTTTTAAATCTCAGACCGTGAATTCCATGAGTACATTTACGAACAATTTTCATTTCTTGTTCTGTTAATTCACAATTGTGTGTAAATACTTGAATTGTTTCAGCAATTGGTTCTGTTAAATGTGTCCAACTAATTTCTCTGATGATTTTTTTATCTGGAAGGATAAATCCTTGAATATTGAATATCAATTATAAATCAGTCATTTTATTTTAAATGCGTTTTTATAAATATTTTTAAAAAGATATAAAATATGAAAGATATAAAAAGTTAAGAATAAAAAGTAGTAAAGATATAAAATATGAAAGATATAAAAAGTTAAGAATAAAATGTATTAAAGATATAAAATATTAAAGATATAAATTTTTAAATATATAAGATCAATATCCGAAAGGTACTGTATCATAGCTATCTAAAATTCTTCGTTTATCGTAACCAAACATATATCCTTAATTTATTTTATTCACTGTAATAGATCTATCTTTCTCAATTTTAAATTGGTAATAGGATATTTCTAAGTAATCAGTTTCCCCTGTAATATATATAACTTTCATTCATTCTTCAAACTTTAAAACAATTTCGTTTTCATAAGACATTTTAAATCCTTTAATTTTACCTTTTACACTCCCATCGCTTAGAATATATCCATAATCTTTTGGAGGTCAAGATATCCACATTTTCATGTATTTATTTTCTCCTAATTCATCTGTCCAATCACCTAGCATGCAACCAGTTTCGATTTTATTGGTTCCATCATCGATATATACCACACTATCCGTATCATAATAAATCACTTTATCTCCTAATTTATCAAGCATTTTATACAATCTGATTCTTGCAGAACTCGTAGCAAATATAGCCACATAAATGTTTGTACTAAAATTGTTTTTAACGTATTGATCTTTCATTTTATAACTCATTTCCACACACTCATCATTTAAAAAATTTATGTTTAACTCCTTAATGTTATCATCTAATATAATTCTATAGAAATCATCCAACTTCATAACATATTCTTTTTGAGGTAAGTTATTTCTTTGGCCAAACTTACCCCATAAAGAATTCAAACATATTTTTGATATAAATCTCATACCAGGATTTTTTTCTTAATTTTCCTAATTTTATATCCAATTTATCTTTTACCAGTTTTTTATATTTTTTATATTCCTGTTTAGTTTTAAAATCTTTAGGACTTTTCAATTTATCATCTGTTTCCAAATTAATCCTTAAGAACATTTTAACATACTCTTTAAATAACTGATTTGATTTCCTTTTGAAATTCCAAACCTCGTATATTTAAAGAATTTTATATCCTTTAGTAATTGCTAATTCCATTTCAGTTGTAGTCCATGTACCTACAAGACATCTTTCATCATCACTATGTGTACATTTTTTGTTTCTAATTTCATAACGTTCTTTACATTTTTTCTTTTCCATTAGATCTTTAAAGTGTTTACATTTAACGATTTTAGAGCATGATTTACATAAGAAAAATAATAGTTTTTCACCTTTGAAAGGTAATACAGGATTATATAATTTTCTAGGTGGAAGCACCTTACATTTAATTAATCCAAACCAGTTCTTATCATATTTTTCAGGATTAAATATCTTGTCTGGATGACCAATGGGATAATAATCAAAATAGTTAACAGTTGGATATAATGTGCAAACATCAATATACCTGTCTTTTTCATTGTCCTTGAATTCATATATCAATTTGGTTGGTTCAACTCAATCACCACTGAAAACATCTCTAGGGCTTAAATGTTCTACAAAATCTCCAGACCATTCTTTTTTCATATATCTCATCATTTCTTTATTATTATCAAAATCACATTCCCACATCTCAATTAATTCATATTCATTCTTTATTATTTTTTAATTTATCCTTTTTGTAGATCATATAAATCTTTCATGCATATTTGATTTTGTGGATTAATAGTTGATTCTCTATAACACCTAGGACATCCATACCAGTGACAACCTTGAAACTTGTATTCAGTATTTTTCCAAAATTCATCAACTTTATAATACTTATTTCCTAATTTCAATTTTTTCTCTCCACCAGTTAAAGGATGTTGTATATTTATATTTTCATTCTTGGAAATGAAATCTAACCATGCAATAGATTTCTTAGAATATTTATGTTTTTGAAATGTATCATTATCAACGACAATCGTTTTTTCTTTTAAAAACTTATCTTTGAATATGGCCATACAAACACCTGCTAATGTAACGTATTGAAATGGATGAATATTTGCAATTTCTGAAACATTTTCTCGTAATTCTTTACAACCCCTTCTTAAAATATCTACGTCTGATTTACAATAGCTGATGAATTCTTTTTTGAAAATCAAATGTATCATTTTTTACTGTTTAATACCATTTTAAGAATTCATTTCTTTCTTTGGATTTCATAGAATTGTAACCAAAGTATTCCTTATCTGGATATTTACCAGTATAATTCTGACTTTCTTTTGTATTAAAATAATGAGGAAAAAATCCTTTTTTAAGTTCTTCTAATTCAAATGTTTTAGGAAAATCTCTTAACGGTATCATTGTAAAATTAATACTATCGATGAATTTAATATTGTATTCAGATGCTTGCATGTAATACAGTTTGTTTCCTTGATATATCGTAAATACTTTAATGTGATTTTTGAAACAATATTTAGCTAAATATTGGAAATCAAATCCTTTATCATAGTGAGCTAATACAGTATATCCAAAGTGATTTTTGTTTCAAGTGTACAACATTCTTCATCATTATCAAATGTAAATGTGTACCCTTTATAATTCTGACATATGACAAGATTAACTTTATGATTTCCAGTTTCTTGATTAGTTTCAACATGAAAGAATAAATATTTTTCAGTATAATTATTTTGACAAAACTCACACCATTCTTTTTTAAGTGATATATTTTTTGGGCAATCATTTTTACATTTTCCACCTTTAGAATCTCGATGTTTCATATAGCATTTGTGATTATTTAAAACCCATTTGCAACAATTTTTACATCGTTTTTCACCACACTTATGATTTTCTTTTTTCCTCTCAAAACTGTTGATTATTCGTTTACATTTAATACATTTATATAAACAGTGACAATCACTAAAACCTTTATCATTTTTCATTTTATGATATTTATAGCACTCTTTACCTTTAAACGATCGATTACATTTCTTACATAATTTTTCTTCTACATCACAATGTTTACTATTTTTTGTGAAACATCTATCATATTTCAAAGGAAATCTATGGTGATTACTTTTTTTATAACTTATTTTACAATAATCGCAATAATTTTCTCTACCCAAAAATCCTTTAATAGATGTAATTACATCAAAATGATCTCTGTTCTTATATATATAAATACATGTAGGTTTATTAGAACCACTATATATTCGTTCATTAAAATTCTCTCTGCAAAATATATTTATTTGAATATCTAAGAATTCTTCAAATATTTTAACATGTTACAAGTTGCAAACTTCTAAAGGAATATTACAAAATTCATGTAATTTCATAGCTAATGTTTTCTGCAAAACTCTACCCATTTTAATGTAATTTATTTGCATATTTGTAAGTTCTTCACAATTCAGTTTTTCACATAATAATTTTGGATTTTGTAAAGATAGAGCAGTTACAATACTTCTTGCTAAACATATATTATCATCATTTTTAATCTGGTAGATACTTCTTTTATTTGTAACATCAGCATCTGAATGAACTTTTAATACTCTACTTCTACCACCTTTAAGGAAGGGCTCGTACTCTAGAACGAGGAAATAAAAAAAAAAAAATACTGGGATCGAGGTGTAAAAAGTGTGGTGGACTATATGGTCTCGAGGTGTAAAAAGTATGTCTTCCAGCACCCCCCAAAATAAACATTATAATTTCAAGCTGAAGTCCATCACATTGAAAGGGCCGTTTTGCTATTTTTTTCTAAATTTATTAATTAAATATTAATTATTAAATATATTAATATTTAGTTATTTAATATAATTTTCAAGAAACCAATTTTAAATTATTAATATATTCATTAAATAAATTTTAAAGTAATTAAAATATAAATATATATAAATATTTTTCTTTTCTTATAATTTTTTTAATTCGTAAAGTCTTAATCTATAAACCCAAACTTCTAACAAATTACAATTATCTTCAATTTCTTTAAATATATATTTAAATATTAATCGCTTGAAATAATGTAATTTTAATATTCTTTTTATATGTAATTCCATTATCCTCATATTATCATAACTATCTAATTTAAAATCTGGTCTTTCAAAAAATACAGCTATGTAATGATTTCTATGTCTTAAATTATCATATTCTAATTCTATTCTAAATTTAAATAGATTGATATTCAATAGTAATACTTTTGTAATATTTTTTTCTCAAACATATTTATTTAAATATAAAATAGCGTCCTCTAATAGTATAACAAAAATTATGGCTATGAAAAATAGACCCCGCTTGAATTCCAGCGGGGTCATATCTAATATTAAAGTATCTAAAAATGAAGATAATATAGATAATAAAATTATATCTGGATTTTATGTTAGAAAGGAATTAATTTTAAGTATAGCAATATGGATATTAAATGATCTGACAACAGCCGGAATTCGGGCCACTGTCAGACATGAAATAATTTATTGATAATTATTGGTATGGACTGTTTGGAGATTTTAAATAGGTAATAGAAAAAATACTGGATTATTTAATGCTACTAAGCTATGTAAATCTGAAGGTAAAAGATTTAAAAAGTGGTTTCAAAATAAACAATCTAATGAATTAATATATTATAGTAAAAAAAAGTGATAGAAGGAATTCCGTCCATCACTTTTTAGATGTTAAAAAAGGAAATAAAGATGAAAAATACAATAAAATTATCATTTTAAAGGGGTGGGTGATTTACTCACCTTGAATTAAATCTTTTTTATCTATCCAACTATTATATTCTTCTGGATAATTTAACCACTTTACAAATAAATTGTTTCCTTTCTTTTTTATTATTTTTTCAATTTTATATACATTATCATTTATATCATATTTAACTAATTCATTCTCATAATAAGTGCCTTTGATTTTTTCGTTGTTTAAATATCTTATTCTAAAAGTAATTGGATCTGTTTTTAACACTTCAGATATTATAAAAATTTCAACTATAAATGAAGGATGATAACCTCTTGTAAACGTTTCTTTATATTTTGAAATTCTTACTTTATCACCTTCTTTAAATTTTCGTTTTTTGATTATTTCTTTAACATTTAAATTATTATATACAATATTTTCATTTTCTTTTTTATTTGCTTCTGTTGGTTTCATTTTAATAGATCTATGATAAGAGTTATTATAATTGTAAACTAATTTATCTAATACATCTATATATCTTCTTGTATTGTTACCTGCTAAATATTTTTTTTTATTTTTACATTTAAAGTTCTATTGAATCGTTCAACTACTGAGCATTTAATTTCTGTATTATTAGTACCAAACCACTGAATATTATTTTCTGAAAACAATCTTTGTATTAAAGATGATAAGAGCAAAATTTCTTCTGTATCTCATATTTATATTTACTAAATCCAACATAAAGAAATCAAAACGTTTTTTGAATTGCTTTGTATAATTTCTTAAATTCTTCATTAGTAAGATTTCCATCAATTTCTCTAATTATCTGTTGGATTTCCCTTGGTTGTAAACTAAAGAAAATAAAATAATTAAAATTCTTTCCTATATTAATAGGAGTAGAATAATATGATTGACTCAGATAAATAATGGATGCATTTTTCTTTCTTCCTCTGATAAACAATTCAGCTATATCTCTGATCTTTTTCAGTCATACAATCATCAAAAATTACTAGATTTTTCATACATGGATCTAAATCATCTACTTTTATGAATTCTTTGGACTCAGAAGAAAATAATACTTGTTCTATTTTATATTTATATTACAATTCCAACAATAATTCTTTTCTCTTTATGTTTTTACAATTTAGAATATCTTCTCTTTCTATGACATCAAACATTGTAAAATTTCCTTCAAGTGTAATATATTTTGGTTCATAAATGTCTTTAGCTCATACAAACAAACCATGAAATTTCAAATAATCATATATTAAATTAACAAGCAAATTAGTTTTTCCTGATCCTGAACTGCCTACAATTAAAAGTCTAAAAGGATGTTTTAGTAATGAAGGATTTTGATTTTCATCTGTAAATTCTTCAGGTTCTGTGTAATCTTTTATTTTTATCATTTATTATTTTTAAAATATCTACTAGAAGTAAAAAATAATCTACTCGTTGTAAAAAAATAATCAACTCGGAGTAGAAAATTATTTACTGATAAATAAATGGATATTATTGAACGTGAAAGAAATAAAAAATTAAAACAACAGATTAGAAATGAGTTAGAATTAATAAAATTACAATCTGAAAAAAGAAAAAATAATGAAGTTAAACTTGAATCCGATTTAGGTATTGAAAAATCATTAAGAGAATTTCATAAACCAGCAATTAAAACATTACAAGACCAGGAAATTTCAAGAAAACAAAATCTTGAAAGTATTCAATATGCTATAAAAGATTTAACAGATAATATGTCTTTTTTACCTCAACATGAATCATCTAAACATTTGGAATTAGACTCTTCTTCAGATGCCGGAAATTTAATGGATAAAGCTGAAGGAATAATAAGATTGAATTTTAATAAAGATTTAGATTTTGAATTACTTAAAAATGAAGGATTAGAATTGCCTTCTGAGCTATTAAATAAAACAGATGAAGAGTTGGATGAAATAATTAGTATATTCGTATATAATATATTCATTTACTCAAGAACCTAGTATTTCCAATGAGAAAATTGTTACTTATAAATAAATGAAGTACCTCATTTTAGATTCTAAAAATGCTAGTAAATCAGAAGATTTTACAATTGAGTATTCCAACCCTTTTAATTTTAAGGAAATAGTTCTTCAGTCATTTTCTATGTACATTTCTTGGAATAATATTACTGACAAAAATAATAAATTTTCATATTTTGATGGCAAGATATGGATAGATTTCACTATTGCAAATGGTCATTACAGTATAAAAGGTTTGAATCGTTACATGGTTAAATACTTTGGAAATGATCCTCCAATATTATTTGGAATTATAGAAAAAAGACACAAAGATTTGCAATTAAATTGAAAGATCATTATAAAATTGATTTATCCAAAAAAGAATTGTACAAAGTTTTAGGATTTTAAGCAAAAATATATGAAGATGCAGAGCAAGAAAGTAAATATATAGCAGATATAGCTAATGGAAATGATAATATTTATATTCATTGTGATATAGTAAATGGTGCTTATATAAATCACTTTCAATCTGATGTGATTTACTCATTTACAACCACAAGTCCTCTTGGAAGTTTATATTCTAAAGAATTTGAGAAACCTATATTTTTTCCAGTTAAATCTGATTCCATACATAGAATTAGAATGAAAATTACAAATCATCGAGGTGAATTAATTGATTTAAATAGACAAGAAGTACAGTATAGATTTATAGCTAAATAAATGAATAAACACAGAATAAGAAAATAGAAGGAAGAGGTTTCTTTTCTGATTTAATAGAAAATGCTAAACCTATTATAGAAGAAAAATCTAAAGATTTCATAATAGAAAAATTAAATGAGATTTTATCAAAAAAGAAAAACCATGGTGCAGGATTGAAAATTTTAATCCTAAATAAATTAACAAAATTTATGATTTGACCGATACCAGTTATTATTATAATAACGAAATTGAAAGCTTTGAATATAGAAAAATTAAACATGAGAATAGAGATAAAAACAATCCATATGAAAATGCTACATATAATTCCTTTATAAATGATACAAATGCTAATATATTATATTCTGAAGGTTATCTGCAACAAGAAATCAAAATTGTAAAAGGTGATGGAAGCAATATAAATAATGAAAATATTATTTTTGTAAATGGTGGTGGTTTAATTAATTCGAGCAGATTAACAGCAGAAAATACTAAAATTGAATCTACTATTAATTATAAAGCAATCATGAATCAAGTATTAGGATTGATAAATTCCACACCTGATTATTCAACATTGGAAGCTACTAATATGTTTTTCTATATGGATACTTCTGAATATGCTGACAGAGATAATTTCAAATATAATGGAACTTTGGTTGATGCAACTAAAATTACTGATTTTTATAACTTCAAAATGAATGAAAAATATAATGATGGATTTGCAAAAAGATGGAAATTCACTAAATGTAGTCAAACTGTAAGAATATGGATACCATTAAAATATATATTTGATTTTTTCAGAGAATATAGAAAAGTACTTACAGGATTTCAAATTAAAATAGAAATTCAAAGAAATAATAGTAAAAATATGTTATATACATATATTCAAAATCCTGATTTCAAAGCAGATGTTGAAGGCCTATCTCTCTGGTTACCATATGTTAGATTTAAAAATTCAGCTGCTGTAAAATTCAATCAACTAAAACTATCTGATACTCCAATAGAAATAAATTGGGATCATTATAATATTATCAAATCAAATTTATTTAATAAAAATGCTAATGGATCTTATAATATTCCTGCAACATCTGATGAAGTTTTAAGTTTGTACGTCATTCCTCAATATGATGAAAAAAATGAAAATATGAACCAAAACAATATGATGTTTGATAACTTGGATACGACAGAATGCTGGTTAATGATTAATAACTTAAAAGTTCCGACAGTAAGTTATTTCATGGATTTTAATAAAAAACATTATAATCGAATATATACAGCTCTTTTAGAAGCAGGAATGAACAATATAAATGCAGAAACAGGTTGCATGATAGATTATTCAAATTTTAATAAATATCCTACAATTTGTTTCAATCTAGAAAACCATGAAAATTACACAAACCTGAATAATTTAATGATCGAATTCAATTGGAGGTTAAAAAATAATACTACCAAAAATTACTTTTTCTACTTACTTTTGAAAGAAAGGAACAAATGCTCCATGCATATGAAATCTGAAGAAATAACTATGATTAAAACATTGAAAGCATAATGAGTTTTTTACATTAATAAATGACAGCTTATTATTCTTTGCTTGATGATGAAATAAAAGAAGGACCTCCAGGTCCTCCAGGTGTAGGATTTAAATTAACAAACGATGGAAATTACGATATAGAAAAAAATAATTAAAGAAATGTAAATGAACCAAAATTATTGAATGATTCAGCTACAAAATCTTATGTGGATAGAATTCATAAGCATTTTAAAAATGATGTTAGAAATTTATCAAATGCTTCTCTTATTCCTTTACAAAATGATAACTATAATGCAAAACATAAAAGAATTTCAAATGTGTCAGATCCAATAGATTTACATGATACAGCTAATATGAATTATGTGAATAAAATTGTAAAAAAATTATAACAGAAAAGTTTAATACATTCAGTTCAAGGTAGTTTTGATGCTAAAGATAAAATAGTTGGCAATATAAAAGACCCTGTAAGTGACAAAAATGCTGTTAATAAACGTTACTTTGAAAACAATGCTTTATTTTAAAAGAAAGTGCTTTTGATGCTAATAACAAAAAAATAATTAATATTCCAACTCCTACAGATAAATACAATGTGTGTAATAAATATTATGTAGACAGAAAAACACTCATCAATAATAAAAAGAGTGATAATATATTAATAAGAGATAATGATGGATTATATGTACCTTCTTTAATTAAAAATGGTGTGTATAATTTTGGAAATGTAAGATTAACAAATGTTGCAAATCCTGTTATAAATAAAGATGTCGATTCTCAAAATTTCTATGCTGCTATTAAAGAGAGATATGCAACATATCATACAGGAGGTTTTAGACTTGTAGAATTCAATTTAATGAGCTCTAAACTACTAGAACCTGATTTAAAACTAGTAACTAATATGTATAAGAAAATTACAATTTTTTTGAAATCTGAAAATCGTACACATAATCCTTTAGTACAATTACAAATCGGAGAAGAATTTATAATTACTAGACCTTTAACAACTGATACCGAATCTGTTACATGTTTTGCATATTATAAAAGAAACGATCGTGTTAAATTATCAGTTGGTAGTGATGGACAATCAAATAAATAAAAACCTTTTTCTTGCAAATAGAAAAAATAGATTTTCTTTAAAAAAAAACACATACAATAGCTTATATCTTCTTTTTTCAAAAAATAATGAAGTACCCCTTTATTAATTTTTTTTCATTATTAATTAAAAGTTTTAAATTAATTCATTAATTTAAAACTTTTAATGAAGTACCCCTTCATTAAAAAAATTCTTTGGCGCACATAATAACAAACTTTATGCACGTAAGGAACAACTGCTTTTGTAATTTTTAGCCAAATGCTTAAAATTTTCAATCAAAATACTTGTTATAGTTTGTTTATATCAAACTATTCTGTGTTTCTATCAATTTTATTGAGATGAGTATAAATATATGTTTGTAAAATAGTAATCATTGTCATATCACATTATAAAAAAACTAAATTTCTTAAAAGCATAGAAATTTTATTAACATACATATCCAACAATAACTAAAAACACATTTATAAATTAGGATTTCTTAAATCATAAATTCGATTAAAAATAGTATTTTTTAAAATCTCTTTGCTGTCCTAATGCTTTATTTAATATTTCCAACATTTATCTTCCCAGATAGACTATTAATTGATAATGGATAAATTTATTAATATACATGTTAGAAAGATGAAAAATTCAAAAACATCCTAAAGAAACGTAAAAGGATATAAGATTTTATCAGAAGGATAATTTGATGAGTAAAATATACTTAATTTTCAGACACATTCAAATGACCAGTTTGGCACTTAACTTTGCTTTCTTTAAGCTTTCTATATTTACTCTCTCTCTCTCTCACACACACACACACACACACACACACACACATATATATACATATATATATATATAATGTATGTATGCTTATATTGTATTTGCTATGAAGAATATAAAAAAAATTATGAAATTGATACACCTGATACTGATATGTTCAGTTTGTATTCTTGAATATCTGTTTGCAACAAAATATTGAATTTACATGTTTAATCTAGTGACGTTTTGCTTGCCTTAAAAAGCTACTCTTAAATTAGAAAGTAAATTAACATAATTGTGATGGCAATAGTGCTTAAGAAATTATTTATTTCATAAAATGATATCATATCATTACGTTGTTTCTCACATTTAAGAATTATTTTGGCATAACTTTTCTATAACAGATTAATCTTAATTTAATTTAGAAAATCTAATTTATTCATGTGCATTTCCAAGCTCTCAGAATTTTCACATTTATTATTGCCATTTTCTACTGAAACTTTGTCATCAAGTAACCATAGACAATGAAATTATTTCCTATAATTACAATTTCTTATATGGATTAAGCTTTATTGAACTATGGAATTGTCAATCGCTATAGATACTTATATTATGATCATATTTTGAAGACACATATTCTAAACATAACTATCTAATGATTCCATGTTATCACATGGTCCTTTTTCCCACCCTTCATATATGTATTTGACGATAGTTTTAAGGATTCACATGTTGCTTTTAAGTACGAAAGTGAATAGATTTACTCCCTCTTAAAGCAGTACCCCTGAATGAAACTTCTAATGATTTTTCTAAATTAAAAATGCATTGCAAATAATATATTTCTAATTCAGAAGTCCGACAGTCATGGGAAAGAATACTAGAGAAATTTAATTGGAATAAACTAAATGTATTATGAAGAAAAAAATGTTACAATGGCCGCATATTAAAAATATATGCGATAAATGCTTCATATAAAAATATAAATATAATAAATTTTGTTTGCAAAATTTTTCTAAATAAAGTTTCATTTTTGTTTGCCTAGGAATAAAAATCAATTCTGCCAACAAGAAGCATTGGGTTCATGAGAAACATCTTGAGAAGCAGGAAGAAGCCGTTCTCGAAGGGTTTGGCGAGAAAGTGGCCCTTCAGAAAAGTGAAAGTGAACAGCTGCAGCGCTACATCTACGATCAAGTACCCCTTCTAGTGCGGAAGATTGAAACCATTTATATCGCCTTGTCCAATGATGAGATTTCAGAGCTTAAAATTCATCTTAAGGATACTGATCATATGGTCTTGGTGAAACACTAGTTTAAAATGGCTCCTTTACATCGAGATGGGCTGATGAACAAGCCGGAGACATTTTCCTTTCTGATAGAAGGATTAGGATAAACAGTTCAATATTCATTCTCAACTTATTGAATTCCTCTTTGTTGTTCTCAATACTATGTTATCATAGAGTTTTCAATTTATTTTGCGATTGTGACACTTGTTAATCTATAATACTCAATCCCTTACTTAGTATTTTAATCATGATCATTTAATTCTATATTATGATTATATTTTTCATTCCTGTCATATGTGCCTTTACATGCACTAATGCCGTATAATCTAGGATACCAAATTCTGAATTGTGAGGTGCGCCATGACGTATATTCTAATGTTTCCAAAACAGAACTTTTAGCATAATTTTTATAGGTCGCTATATCTATGACGTAAAAAGAATCAATTTGCTAAATGCATAAGAAAATCGGCCAAACAATCATCAAACTCAGAATTTGGCATCCTAGATTATGTATCTGTACCATTTTACATTGGTATTCAGCAAATTTTATTTTCAGCTATTAATAATCAACTATGTATTCTAATTTTTTCAATAGTTTAAAATTTCATGAATCTTATATTTATCTAAGATCATTGAAATTATTTATGAGCACACAAAAATGACAAAATTTTATACTGTTTTTTATTTATTTATTGAGACAAAAAATATACATAGTCTAGAATATTGAGGTGACAAAAATTGAATATTTTATTCTGTAAAAAAGGATTCAATTTTATTATTTGAAATTGATTTTCAGTGATTTAGAGATGTCTAATGTGAGTCAAACAGTTCTTATAGTATTATTGTTGACATCAAAATATTCGAAGCTTCTATCACTTTATACCTGCAGATATGAAATCCTTGTTGGTTTAAAGTTTGCTTTAGTAATTTCACATGTAAAAAGAAATTACCTTTTCATATTTTTGGTGGAGACAATTCGAAAAAACAAATCAAATTCTTTCTCATCCATAGCAGTTTTTACTCTTTCGATAAATAAATAAGCTTCTCTGTTTAGAGTTTATTTAAAATCATTTCGAAAAGCATAGTCTTGTTTCCCACAAGTTGCTTTAATTATTTTCCAGTTTCTGATGCTCTTTGGTTGTCTAAATATTATAAAGCTTCATTAAAGACACGTATCCTTTTGTCTTTTTTCCGGCATTAAACTTGGTGATATATGACCAATAGATTGTTAAACTTACAGCATCCTCCTTTGGCTGTGGTATTTCCATTTCAAATTTTACCATTATTGATGTTGTCTAGTAGTCAGCGTGCCTCACTATGGATAGACTCTTTGTGACTTCATTTAACAATATAAATTATAAAGATTTTGGGTATTTACATGCTTAAAATAACTGTAAATTTTCTGGGTTTTTTTTTTTTTTTTTAACGTTTCTGGTGAGAATTTTGGATACTTCAATTTTGATTAAAACAAAGGCTTTGCGAATTGCTACCTTTCGATTTTTAGGCAGCCGAAAATTTCATCATCTTTTTCGGTGGCATTTCAACGTCTGCCCCCTTTCCCACCGATGGCCGTGGTGGTTTGTCCGGGCACCTTTTCCTCTTAGTGCCTCCTTTGCCTGATGTTAAATCAGTTTGGACTGATACGTCCCTCAAATATATTAGCGAGACTTCCCAATCACCTCGCTCATAATCAGTGCTAGATATACACGCACTAAGCCATTTCCTCAATCTCTCAAACCACATCATTTAACTCAAAAGCAGTACTTTATGAAGACTTTCAGAAAACACTGTTTAGCGCTCCAAGTTTTACCTCAGAATGATTATAAATACGGAAAAACAATGCTCGCAAATATTGTTACAAAAGTAAACAATAAAAAATAAATATAAATTAGTAAGAGTGAATCTCAATAATGAAACTCTTACAACAATACATTTTATTCATTGTTGAAATTCACAACAATTATAATTTTTCTTTCTCTGTTTGAGATTGAAAAAACATTTTAATAATTTATATAAATGTGTATCCGGCATGTTTTTCATACTTTTGGTAAATATAGAAAATTTGGAAATAAACACTTTTCATAATATAAAAGCCAGTGCGCAGTAATGAAAAATATAAGGAAAGTTGTTTTATTGAATCAAATTAAAAAGAAAATACAGTTTGTTATCAAAAAACAAAAAGTATAACATTAAACATGCTTACTTAATAGTGTTTTAATGAAATTGAGGTATAAGCATGAAATATAAGTAATATCTGTAATAAGAATTATAATTATTTAAACTTCCTTTGTTTCATATCTTTTATTAAAAACATTAAATATAGAAATACTTTTTTTTCGCGGGAAATGAATCCTTTTTAGGGAGTACGTAATGTTTAAACGACAAACTAATTCTAAGGAGGGGTGCAAAAAATTATAGAAATGTATTTTTGAGTTTCATTATGCAACTTAACTAAAATGTTGTAATACAAAGGAAATTTTAAATAAATTTGAAATTTAAGATCCTCAACAAAATAAAAATCACGATAAATTCAGACATTAATATTTTATGAATAAAATGTATGCATTTCTAACTTTATGTAAAACAAAGTCCCCTGTATTTCAAAGCAGAGGTTTTTATATGCCTAAGGTCATAATTAATCAAGATACAAAATCAGTATTTTTATTATTATGACAGTATTACCAAATTTTTTTCATATCTTTATAAAATAAAAACACTATACTATAAATAAATTATTATTTTAGAATTGAATTAAGCTCAATTTTTAATATATATGTTATATATAGCCAATTCAGTTTGGATAAAAATTAATGAAGATCAAAATTTTAGAGAAAATATTTGCATGGTTACAACATGTCCTCAACTGTGTTACAGTAATTTACATTAACACTACCCGACAGTAAAAATGCAACACAAAACAGGAATTGCCAGAAAATTACCAAACTCGTCACACAGAGAGGGACTGGAACGAACAGTAAATGATATGTATTTTGAAATGATATACATAATACGGGGCGAGAACAGAATCGAGCCAGTAGTTTATTGGACCAACTTGAACAGCGATACACGAAACAACACATCCAGGCAAAGAGTCAATGTAAGTACAGATGGTGTCCAGAAGATTGGCTCGAATTTTCCTGTCAACCATTTGCCAAAGTGCATCATCTGAAGAAGGCAGTGGCAGTGTCTGCAAACGGCATCCATTCATATCCCACAATTGTACGATTGATGAGAGATGAAGTCCGTTGGCCAGAGAAACATCTGTACGCCTTGAAGAGCATATTGGCGGATTGCGAGAAAATGAGGTCGGGTTTTATCCTGCTTTTAAAAGGTATTGTGTGTGAAAGTACTCTGAAGGTAAGTAAGAGTCACCGCCCGTAGCACATCATCTATGTAACATTGGGCTGTCATAGTGTTGTAAATACGAGCAAGATGTGACCTGTAATTTTATACACAATGGTTCCCGAAGTAATGAGGCTGCGTTGTGATGTGGTAGATTTTTCCAAAATTGCTGCAAAATGAAACCTGTCTCCATGTCGACGCCTCACTCGTAAGCGGTGACTATCACTAAAGGAACATAAGTGTGACTTATCTGAGAAGACAAACCTATGACACTCCGTCATCCATATCGCTCTCATCTGGCACCAATCCAGATCCTTGGTTGGTTGGTTTGGTTTGTTTGTTGCTCAACGGTCATTTTATGCACACGAGGGCTAATTAGACCGGGACCTACGGCTTAAAGTGTATTCCGAACCACTACAAACATCCAAGCCCTAGGTTGGAATCGAACCCATGAACTGTTGAACCGAAGGCTAGAGCGCTAACTATTCGGCTGCCAGCTCGGCTCCAGATCCTGGGTCAATGCTGTGGGTTTAATTGCAGTTTTCTTAACAGACTCTATGAGGCAACCAAACGACAGCAAATGGCTTTGCTCGATATAGAAGCATCTAGAGTGTTTTGCACAAGCCACTACCTTCCAACCGACTCGTCGATCTACGCGTGTTGATGTCAATCTGATTGCACTCGTACCTCGCAAACGTTCCACAGTTCCTTGTTCCAATAATAATCTCCACAGACGGTTAACTGTGGAAGCGTCCAGGTGTCTGTCAGCTGCGATCTGCCTTGATTACCAGCCTTCCCATTTCAATGTGATCAACATATTCCTCATAAACTTATCTGTCTGCTGGGACTGCCTCCGTCTTCGAGAGCCTGGCAGTCTGTCTGTTACAGGCGTGCTTTGGGATAAGAAAAAATTTACACTGATTATTCAATAAACAATAGCATTGCAAATAATACGCACTCTGCCGATTCTTCACTTTACTCCTTATCTTCCGTTGTCGCATCATTTGCATAACTAGGTAAGGTGCGTTTACACCGAAATTTGCATAACTTTCTAGCCACTCCTTCTTGGTGTTCCATTTTTTTTTCGTACTGTGTATAAAGCAATCCGTCTACTTCGTTTGCGGAGTTATAGTCTTCATGTTTAATTGGAGAATGACAAAAAACGAGATAGATAATTTCATATCAAACAAATATGGGATTTTTAAAAACATTTAATTAGTAATTATATTTTATACTTGGTTGGAGCTGGTTTGGTTAATTTTTAGCTAAACGGTAATTTTTTGTACATTGGGGCTATGAATGGTCCTATACCTAATATTTAAACTGGATTTCCAACAATTACATATATCGAAGCTCAGAATAAGATTTGAATTTATGAATTGGAACAAAGAACAACTGTCTTGAGTCTTCAAGAACCATTTAATTCTCAACTATTTTACTTTGTTGCATTTAAACAGTTCTACTGAAAATACTCTTATTACTATACAATATGCTCCTTTATATTTTATTTCATATTCCAGTTCAAAATTTTTACTTTTTCCCGGGGAAGTTTCAAGCTACACAGCATTTTAGTCTTACATCAACCCTCTCTTATTCAACTAAATAGAAAGTTCAAATTCAAATTAAATACCATTGCCGATAGATTAACAAAAATTTACAAATGTAGTGAAGAAGAAAGGATAAACAAAAAAAGGTTGGTCTAAGAAAACGGCAAAAAAAAAGTAAACGATACCCAAACTATATAACCATCTCATTCTAATATTGGCTGAAAAAATAATTTTAAATTAACAAACGTATAAATATTTATTTTCATAGAGAAATAAAATAATTCATAATTCATGTTTCAATTACTTAACTAATTTGTATAAATTGCTAAAGTCACACCTTCCTTTGTTTGTGACATAAAATCATCTCGTACTAACAAGAAATTGATAAGAAACTATTATTTAACGATTACTACAAACCAAACTACAAACATCAGTTTCTTAAATGAATTTTCAACAATTAAAACTACTTGTAGAATGGCGACCGTTCGGCTGCCATCTATACCACCATATTTTGGAAAAAAACTTTTTAGTATCATTAGGCTATATTATTGTGGACATAACTTCATTCTCAGAAAAATAGTAGTTAATTGAAACATGAAATATTCATATGATGATTAATTATTTGAATATTTAATGACTTGTTATCGAATCACATGATTACTAGTGCGCTTAATTAAATTAATATTGTAGTAGGTTGATTAGTCCGAAATAAAATACTTCATGGTGTTACTAACTCACATATAAGTTTAGATTTCCCTTGATTAGTATAAAATTTCAGTAGCTCAAAAGAAGTTGCAGATCAAGCCTCATACGCCATGATATTTGACATTTGTTTCTTATTTCAATGTTATGTAAAGCGTTGTAACTTCTTCCATATTTGTACCATGTGCAGAATGCTGTGTTGGCTAATGTTATGGTACGCAACATGAATTTTTTTATAAATTATGAGATGTATTTCACTTTGTACGAAAACCATTTTTTTTTCATTTTAAATGATAGAGAAAAGTATGTAAGATCTGATATACTTATCATTATTCATCTATTTGAATACAGAAAGAGTGTTTTATTGAAAAACGATATCTAAATATAGGAAATTAAATTTAAATGATAAGATTACTGAATAAAAAGAAATTTTCATCTTGATTTTTAACGTATTACTAATTTTTGTAGCAATTTAAGCTTAAAAGGTCATCTGATTATTCTTTAAAAGCAACGTGTATGATTAAATATAGTTTCTTTTTTAAGACTCTTTTGTTGATTTTAGTGGATTAGTTTAATAAACCAGAACATAATTGAAAATGGTTTTTAAATATTGAGAAGCAACAGCGAATAAAACCGCTTAGAAACCAAACGTGTGAAATTTGTATAAATAATTGGTTCAAGATGGTTTCATCGATTCTATAAACTTCTGACACTTTAATTTAATCAAATCTATAATGTGTGAAAGATTTGTGATTTAACGGTGCCTTATCATATCCGAATAGGATATAAAAATGAAAGTAAATTCTGTAATATTACAAGCATCTAAATACGAAGTGAATATTGATTCCAAGAAGAAATTTGAATCAGAAGTCAGAAGCCAAGCGTTTAGCTCCTAGCTAAGAAAACACAAAATATTTTTTGAAAAATGTCAAATAATAATGATGAAGCACATAAATATATTGAACTTTACAACTCATATGTGAGAAGACAGCAGATTCCATATGAAATTATGAAGCAATTTCAACTGTGTGATTATTCACTTACGAAAATTTTTTATAAATAATTATTGATACACATTAATTTCGTGAGGATTTTAATTGAATTTTCAAAGTAATATTCCTAACTTCAAGAACTACTCCACCAATACGAAAAAACTTACTTCTAAATACCAGATGATCATATAGCAAATGATTAAATATAGACTTGTGCGAAATAAGGTTCCTGTTAAAATCAGTAGCCAGAAATTTCGGAGTCCATAGCTGACACACACCTCGGTATTGATGCAAAGAGACTTTGGATGCATTCTTCGAATACAGCAGACGAAACAGCTTCCACATGTTGCCACAGTTGAAATGGTGTGGCAGTTGGAAATGTAATGTGGGTCAGTCTTTGAGCAACGACGAGCCACATGTTTTATATCGGTGAAAGATCTGGAGAGCGAGCTAGCCTGGGAAACAATTCAATCTAATGATTGATGAAGAACCCTTGAGTACTATGTGCCACCTGTGGTTGCGCATTATACTTTTGAAATATGACTGAGCAAGCCTTAAATAACATTTGCAAATGTATTCGAATATAAAGAAAAACATTTTCAGCTATTATTTTCAGAGTTGAAAAAGAAGTACCATATTTTAAGTTCCATCGAGAAATATCTATCACATAAAAATATGGATGTGGGTTTATATAATATAAAATTATAACACAGGCAATTCCAAAAGTAAAGCATGGGGAGGAAAATCCTAATTTTCGGAAGACAATCAGAATTAAAGTGGATGCAAATCGCTGCAGAAATAGATGAAAATATGCAACTGTGTTCTGTAGCAGCCAGACGCGCTTTCATGTCAGGAAATTTGCGAGAAGGGCAGTCTTATAAGACACCAGCATTATGAACTGTTACAGCAGCTAGTTGTAATTACAGATAGAAGGTGCTTAAAACTTTCGTACAATTTCGATCTCAGATGTTGCTCTTATCAGATGTTGCGTTCATCATTCTGTAACTTCACGTTTATGGAATTAATTCCAAACTACACAGACAGTTGTCCGAAGGCCCATAGCCGGTCTCCCAAGGGTTACAATTCTCCTTCGGAAGGTCGATATAACGCGATTTTGGCCAAGCGGAATCGCAGAGTGACCTCCACATGCGTGACGTCTATGGTTACAGCGTCCTTTGGTAAGGTGATAACTCCAGCTAATGAACGCCGAAAAATATATATGAGTAGATCATATGCCCGAGTACCTGGAATTTCTGTTTGTCTATCGATCCAATCAAGAAAAACACCATTAAAGTGGTGACGAAAACATGTGAATTGGAATGTGTCTGACTAGGGCAATGTAACTGATGAGTCAAAATTTGTTATGGAGCCAGATAACAAGCATACAAGGATATGACGTGAGCACAGAACGCGTTTTTCTTTTTATTTGAATGCCATTTGTAAAATTATTTCTTTAAAGAAAGAATACGATGATTTTATATTACATTATTTACTTTCAAGAAATACGAATAATTGTAAACTAAAGATTTCTCACTCTATGCGATGAATTTTTTTTAATTATTTAACTAAAAATTTAAATTAATAATAATGAATCTATTGAAATTGGTGATGCATATTTGCAATTTTATGAAATGTATCTTTTGAAAACTCATTATTTTCTTTTAATTATATTGAACTGGCACTTTTATATACATTTACTTACATTTAAAATAATAATTTTCAATACAAAGGCTCAAACCATGCGTATTATAATTAATATCCTGAAACAATCAAGTCATGGCGTGTCAAAGATAAAAACTCTTTTAGAAAATTTGTTAAATTTTTAAATAATAAAAGCTGTAGCATTTTTTATATTGAAACATAAACTTGCATAAAACTGCCCTTTATATCTTAGTTACGTTATATTTAAATGATCATTCCTTGGAATTTGCAAAAAATAAAAGCTTAATTTTTGGTTTCTATTGTTATTTCGATACATACTTATATATATATATATATATATATATATATATATATATATATATATATATATATATATATATATATATATATATATATATATATATATATATATATATATATATATATATATACATACTTATATATATATATATATATATATGTATGTACCCCTTAACCAGAGTTTGGCTTTAACACATGTGCATGTGTAAATATAATTTATCAGATAGTTCAATGAAAATTCAGAAAATTCAAGTATAAATATACAAAATGTGAAATGAAAAATATAAATTAAATAGGATGGTCCTCTATTTTAATATAATGTACTTTGAATCAGAATTTTTAATTTAATTTCTTAATGCGAATTAGACATAACGACTTAAATATAATATCTAAAAGTGGAAATTTTTAAACAATTCTCTTTATTCATTTAGATTCTCTAAGACCGTGAACGCCACACTCAAAGACCTTGCCTTCCACTATGTGGCTGCCATGTTTTGGGAGCCAGGGGGTGCATCCAACTAATTCAAGATGTTGCTGGAAGCAGGAGCCGATGCCATGATTCGAGTCCTTCAAAGTCGCTCTCCAGAGTACTACAGAACTCATCAAATACGTATTCCTCACAAGCTTTACGTGGAGCAGCGGAGAAAACTGAGGAGCAAGTTTCAACCGCATCCGCAAAACAGAAATAAAAAACTGCTGGTTGAGAAGCATTTTATTGGTAAAGACTTTGTAGTATAGATATATAATGAAATAATTAGAATATCATTCCACTCTTCTTAGAAAATATACACACGTAACTAATGTAATTAATTCCTGACTATTTTCATAGTAATTTTTTTAAAAAAACTTTTATAAGATGGAGAAAGCAATATATATTTTTTCCTTTACTAAAAACCTATCTCTAAAATGAAAGAATTTATTAATAAAATCCAATTGTATTTTCAAATTGAAAAAAATTGTATTTTTAAATAGATTTTTTTTTTTGTAAACAGAGAGACATTTTATTGAGTCAATAAAATTCTTAAATTTTATTCTGAAAATTTCGTGTAGTACATCATTTTACCTCTCAATGTAAATGTTGTACGAATTTGGTAGAATATATATTTATATAGATATATCTGTACTCCCGTCAATGAGTATTTTTTATTTAAAGTGTTATAATTCATGAAATGGCTTTTTGAAATGTCTTAATTTGTATAATTTTCAGAATTAAACACAATGCATAAAATAAATAAAATTTTTAAATAGTTTTAATCATTAAAAACAATCCAAAACACAGTTTATTTATTTGATTCTTACAATTAAATAATAAAAATAAAACTACGAAAAGTAATCTTTAATAAAACTTAAAGTAAATTTGATTTGCTATTAATTTATTTTTTTTATTCTTTTTCCGTCAATTTGATAGAATTTAGGCATCACTGCATCTGTTTCAAAATTTCTCTTGTGTTTGTATATTATTATTGTTGAGTCAATAATTATAATAACAGAGATACCATGTTAATATTCAGTCGATTTTTGAAAAAATTGCCTTTTTAATTTTTATTATATTTATATAAGTTATGTAAATTATTCATTTAACTCTATATTTATTATAAATTAAATATTTTACAACTCGGTACACATAGTTTCCTTAGTATCCTGTAAAAGCATTTATCAAAACAATATAACTTTAAGAAATTGTCTGGCTACGGTAATTTCAAAGGTGTAGGAGCCAGTTGTCTTTCTTTACTTTCAGGTCTTATCCACAGAAATATTTCAACAAAATAAAGCGTGAACACACATGGCAGGCATTGTCCAAGGCTTCATCATCAATCGGCAGATTGAATTTCTTTCTGGCAAGCTATCTCTCCGAATATTTAACTAATAGAAAACATGTGGGATATGGTTGCTCAATACTTGACCCATATTACATCCCCAGTTGCCATACCGTATGAATTTTGGCAACGAGTGGAAGCTGCTTGGTCACCAGTACCACAAGAGCACATTGTAGTTCATCTCTTTGAATCAATGCCGACGCGTGTGGCATCGGGGATCTTTAACAATGGAATTGATTCTGGCTGCTGATTTTGGCAGAAACCATATTTCGTGGAAATCGATAAATTTAATTGATTGGTGCTTGATCAACATGTTATCTGCAAAAAAAAATTGTTGTGATAGCTATTGTCTTTCTTAGTATTAAAATTTGGGTAGCTACCAGTGCATTATCAATGTTGATTGCTGAGGTATTTTTTAACTAGTATATAACTTATTGACTAAGCAAATATAGTTATCAAACTTTTAGAAAATCTGATTTTACATAAGAATAAATTTGGTTCCATTAAATTAAAAAATCAAGGATTTATCCAATTCTGTAGTTTTTTCCAATAATTATTAAATTGCAATGCAATATCAATGGATGTTATTATCTAATTATATGGTACTCTCTATTCCTGCTGACTATAGTAAGCAACTAGTGTTAACAAAACATTTTATTCAGCAACGTTGAGCATAACCATTTTTATTGCTGAATTAAATAATTTAAAAATCTATCATGCTATACAATAAGACCTTCTAATTTAATTAAAATTGAAATCTCATTAACGTTTTCCAATTAGTTTATTGCTCCCAATAAAAACGATTATAAATTTTAGTTTGTTGTTTGAATAGAGAGAAAGAGAGGTCACTTTTTACTTGCAAGAGCAAATATGAAATTCAAAGCAGCGTGACTCATAGAAGCCATGATCCAGATTTCATTGGAAATATCTCTTATTGAAAGCAGCATAATTTCGTCTATCATTATTATTCAATTTCCATCTTGTGAATTTCTTATTTACTAATTGAATGATAATTGATTTTCGTTTTTGTAATATTTTGCAGTTTGAATTAGAGTTTTTAAATTTATTTCACAGATATATATATTTAAATAATAATTATAAGACACTCACCACATACTTCAACACGTTATAAAAATATAACTCTCTAAACAAGCTGAGAAAATAAAATCCACTACATTTTCCTCATTATTCCTCATATCTAATAAACCATTAATCGAGCTGGTTGCATGGTAAAGGAAAGGGAGCAGTTTCAATTGGTCCGATTTCCTGGGGTATTAATGGGAGAAGACTGACTTAGCCTTTATTTTAGCTGGACATAATGGTTTTGACAAAATTACTCCTAGTAAGGTTATCTAGCCTTCACTCCTAGGGTGGCTGTACCAGGAGTAATATCTCCTGGCGTACATGACCCATTTCGTCCAGGAATACCTTTCCGCCACGATGAGGCAGCAAGCATTCATTGCATTGTATGAGAGTGGTTTGTCACCACTTTCTTTGAAGAGAAACTTCTGCCTTACAAAATATTACAATAAACTTTATAGCTTCAGGGATTAGGATAGAGCTTCTGCCTTTCTGCCTTCTAGGCAAGACAATACATGCTTAAAGAAATACAGTTCTTTTTCCTTGGCTAGTGAGATAGGACTGTTTTCCGATGAAGTAGAGTAGTACCTTAGAAGAGTACCTAGTATTAGTATTTAGTAGTAGTACCTTAGAGACCACATCTTTTCTCCTGCTTGCTCCAGAGCGTATACATTTCCAGACTGAACTCTTGATGAGGGTGTGTAAAAAGTCAGATATTCTTGAATTCACTTGACAGATGTCTCTTGAGACTATATAAGGCATCCCTTTCTCGGCATTGAAAATGTGCACAGATGGTAACAGGAGTGACAGTGATATATCTGGAAGTGGAGTGTATTTCGAGACACCTAATAACAAAATTGATCTTAAGTTTACAAATACTAATGTCTGTTTCATCTTCAGATATGAACTTGTGGTAATGTACAAGGGACTACATTTTATATTTATGATCTCTGAACTTGTCTTCAAGAATATTTGGATATTATCGGACACAGTCTTGCTTCCAACAGCACCTCTCTCATTGGATAACTTTTGGGGATATGTCAAGCGTGGATATACCAGAACTTTTGAAGCAGCTTACTAAAAAGACACTCTATAAGCTTTCAATGGGTCCCTTTCCATGTTGAATTGAATGGTAAAGAGTTTGCCAAAAATTTGGCCAAGGCTGCCTCTGCTGATAAGAACTATTTGGCCAAGGCTGCCTGCTGATTAGAACTATTATTTCAAGTGGCATAGAAATTCGGGAATTTATATATATATATATATATATATATATAAATTCCCGAATTTCAATGCCACTTGAAATAATAGTTCTAATTTTACACACACATTAATGGAATTTATTGAAATGATACTGGATAACAACATTATACTCACTGCCTTATATATATATATATATATATATATACTTTATATATATAAAGTATATATATATATATATATATATATATATATATATATAAGGCAGTGAGTATAATGTTGTTATCCAGTATCATTTCAATAAATTCCATTAATGTGTGTGTAAAATTATAACTATTATTTCAAGTGGCATTGAGAAATTCGGGAATTTATATTTAATTGAATTAGACTTTAACCAAAGAAAGTATTTTCGTTCTCTAAATCAAAAATGGTAACATCATCTGACTTAGACCTTGTCACTAATAATTGTCATTGAATATAAATTGACCATGTCATTTATAACTTAAGAACCTTTTAAATCTGACGAGCAGCATTGATAACTAAAATTTCGCTTATTTAAATGTGTGTGTTTTTCTTACGTAGTATACAATTCACAATAAGTTGTTTGAAAAGAAGACTAAAGTAGAGAGATAAATTTTTGAAAAAAAATATACTTCACATTTTTTATAAATTACGTATATTTACTCGTGAAACTGCATATAGTATTTACAAACAATTACGATCATTACGTATGATAACAAATACCAATAAAAACAAAAAAATTGAATCGCTGATGGTTCAAATGGCAAGATGTTTGCTTTGCATTATATATTAAATCAAACTTGATTAATCCTTGCGAACTATCAGATAATGATATAAATAAAGTAAACACATATGCATACTTATTAATATTTAGTGGGTATAAATGTTTGGTAACGGACACATATAGGCATAATTCTATGTAATTTCTCCAAAGTAAACTCATAACATTTCGTTACTTGCTATTCATTCCTTACTTGAAAGTTGTTTGGTACAATTGTTCATATTAAAGTTTCTCTTATACCTTTGAATCAAGAATCACCAAGATTTCTGAATTATATTGTTGCGTAATTATATATAAGTATTGTGAAATTATGTTTAGAAATGTAACAAAAAAACTTAGCAAGTTGTAAATTATTACCTAATATATGTTTCAACAGGGATGTAAAAACAATATTTTAAATACTTTCTAACCAAATATTGGCAAAATATATTCAACAAGCTATTTCTGAAATTTCTTTTTTTAAAGTTAAACTTAAATAAAAAAAAACTACTGTGATAAGAGCGAAAACAGTAAAAATTGGAAAAGAAATCTGAATACCTAGATTGAATGCCACTAACCAAGATTATAGAAAGTATTGAAAAAGTTCATCAAGGTATTCAAATTAAGTGAACTGTAGTTATTTAATTAAGTAGAATTTCAATATATTACTGGAAATCTTACATTGCAAATTTAATAACATTTATTTTTCTAACCCATATGTTAAGAAGGCTTTACATAACAAACAAATCTAAAGTAATGTAATTGTATATTATAAATTCATTTTTAAGCACATTTGCTTATTAAATCCTGTATTGGCTGCTAAATACATTAAAACATATAAATGGTTCAAAAAATCATTTTATTTTGTCTTTTCACAAACATTCAACAAGAATACCATCTTGCGCCATATACAGTTAATACCTACCTATAATATATATTTAATTTTAAAATAGTTTAATATAAGCTCGTATTAAAGTTAAAAAATCGAAAGAAATACGTATACATTAATAGTATCTACAATGTTGCTTAAATGATATAGTTCAATTTAAGCAATTAATAAGTGAAATATTTTAAAATAATTCAGTATTTAATTATATACATAGATGTGCATTCAATACATATAATAATAATATGATATAATATCTATTAACATTTAAATATATGTATATAATCATTTGTGTATCTAATAATATTTGCTAAATATTTATTTACAATTTTATACACTTGATCTATAAGATAATTGCATTTCTTTACTCTGACATGCATTCATAAAATATATATTCTCAAATATTTATAATCACAGTATTATATGTAAATAATACCAACAACATTTGTTTTTAGGATGTCAAACATTACAGGATGAAAATTTCAAAAAACTAAAAACATTACAAACACACTATCTTCAGAAATATTTTTAAATCAAAGAATTTTAAAGTTGCTAATTGAGTGCTATAAGCAAAGCATGATAATTCATTTTGTACTTCACTCTCTAATATACAACACTTTTGTACAAATAAGACAAAATAAACTCATGAAGATAGGGTGGGCATTTTGAAATTAACAGATAAATCAAAAGTTTGACTAAATTTAATAGAGGGGTGTTTTTTCGCATAAATTGATAAACTATAAATATAAGAAATCCTTTTAACAACACAATGAAAATATCCCAGTAACATTTTCAAAAAAACATTTAAAAAATATTGAAATAAGCAAAAACAAAGAGTATCGATCATAGGTTGCTTTTTTCTCATAATCTTTTTATCTTTTAAAATATTGCATAAATAATTGTAGCTCTTTGGTTATGAATTATTTAACATATAAATATGCAAAATGTCTTTCTTGGAAGCAGAAAAAAATTAATAAACTTCACTATTTTTTGATATTGTAACTGTTGTTACTTGAATGGTAGGAAAATTATACGTTTATTTAAACTTAACAAAAATCTTGGCATCAAAAATAATTTTTGTATAATTACCTTTTATTCAGTTTAAATAATTTTCATGATTTGGCTTTGTCATAGAACATTCCCCAATTCATATCTATAAATATTTTAATACATTTTTTACTTTAATATATAGGTGTGTGTGTGTGCTTGCAGTATTACTGTACCAATATTAATATATTTGCAGAACTAAAAATTCGGCACTTTTCCATTATAACGATTATCTTCAAAACGGAAAAAAGATAATCCCAAATTACTATCGTAAATGTTCCATTTGCATCATATGTTGTTTAAAAAAAATTTCCTTTCTAGAAACTAATAAAAATAATACAAGCATTTTATAAACTAAATAATCTTAACATATTGACAAATCTTATTTAAACGCCCATGTTTATTTCTGGCTGAATCTGTTTAGCAATCTCATCGGTATTCGATTGTAAAGTATAATAGTATGTAATGGTAATGTTTTTTTCAATCAAACAAAATTAAATTTTTCTGTATTTGGCGGTATTTTTTAATTTGTGATTTGTGACCGTAATGTTTTTTTTAACCGACAAAATTATCACATGAAATCTTTTGCACCAACCTGCTTTAGCTTGTTTGTTTACCATTGTTTATCACTTTTTAGTCAATTTTTAGATTGGTATGCATTAGATTTAAAATAAAATTTTGAACCAATATAATCATCATATCCATATTATATCGTGTTCACTCCTCCATAAGAAACATACTATTTCTTTAGGATCACATGCGAGGGGAGGCGGTTATAATGGAAATGTACCAAAATTTCTAATCTAATACAAAGTTTCATACTTACAATCAGACGTTTACAATCATTGATATTTAAAAATAAATTTATAACTATTTTATTTATTACTTCTTTACAAAAAGTACATAAATTTACTTCCATAACACTAAAAATATTTTAGTAGAATTAATATTAAAGCTTTGAATTGACGAACGTTTGAAAATAAATAATAATATGTGTATATGAAACAAATAGGAATATTTTAATGGAATATTGATAACAATTGATAAATTAAAATATTTTTTTATATTTCTTACATCATTTAAAATTAACAAAAGTTTACTGAAAATCGTAGTAATCTTAATTTTCATAATAAGCCTTTTAAAATTAGATTTATCTTCAAAACATGAAAAAATCCCCACAATTTTCTTTCTTTTTCGAATTTGTTTCCAACAATATTATGTATGAAATTGCATTTACTTAATCTCTCATTGTAGTGATGTTAATTTTATGTAGGATTAAAAAGTAAACAGATGAACTAAAAATGCTAATTAGGGCTTATTTTTTAATATTCACACATGAATGATTGGAAAAATAAAAGAATCAGAATATTTGCTTACAAAGAATTATTTCTTAATATATATTTAATAATTTCGTGTAAATGAAAGCTGAAAAAAAAAACACTCTGCATGCTGCGTTTTGCTCAAGTTAAGATACCATGAAACGAGAATATGATAATATTACATACAAGAAAAATCACTTTTTAAAATATAGTATGCAACCTACAGCAATTTTTACTAAAGTGATAAAACTATCTATCGTGATACAGTACGGTAAATAGATTCTGTATTATGATATAAATTTTGGTACAAGCTGAAAAATCATTTTACAAATAATAATAAAACGATAGATGTAAACATGAATCTACAATTCAAATTAAATGCGTTTGAAAAATATTTTACAATTTATAGAATAATTAAAATTAAATGATATGCTTATTGATAGTGATTTGGTGGAAGATTATATAAAATTTTGTATAGAGAAGTTATTGTGCGTGTAAGGAATATCAGTTATGTTTAAAATAGGCAGGTAATTAATCATATAAAACTAAGTAGATTGTATGCAGGAATTTGTTCTAAATTATGTAAACAATTTTATTTAGGAAATTCGGTTTATTTTCACAAGCCATATCAAATCAACTATGCGTAATTTTATTTATGGCATCTGTAAGCACGAATTTACTGCAATTTATTAGGATGATAAAATGCGTCTTCAATATTTTTTATTACTAAATACAAAGAATATAAAATTATTTTTGAAATAATTCCAAAGAGTATGAAAATAAAGCGTCATGATTTAACATTGTCTTAAACACAAAATACAAACTTTTCACTCCAACCAAGAAACTGAACTAGAATATGCCACATTCTGCTCCTAAAAGTGAATGTCACTCATGGAAAGAAATTGCATTAAAATTGAAAAAATGCATGGAACTAAAATACTTCTATAAATTTCTTATTTTTTAAGTTTAAAGTATTGAAGAATTGAATTATCTTTTTTTTACTTTAAAAATACAAATAAGACAATGAATACGGATAAAATCTTAAAATTCCTTGAAGCTGAATCTGTACTTATATACTTAAGAAAATACAAGTCAAGTAAATATCACTTTATACTGCCCTGATTCTGCATTGCTTCACATTCGGTACACAATTTCGAGAATGTTTATGTAATATTCTTCGAAGAATGCAAGCAGTCAAATTTAATTAAATTTATTTGTTAAGCATCCATTTTAATATCCTTGATATACTATGCCTGATAAACTTGTTGACTAGTCTGACCGCATTTTAATCATTTAGGCTCAGACTCTTTCTTAATTATTAATAAAGTTTATACGATTTTAAGATGGAAACTTGAAAATTCGTAAATACGTTTATATATGCTGAAAACAAAACACGATTGAAAACTCATTCCAAGCTCTGCCTTTGTGAACAGGTTTCTTATATTACTTCAGCTAAAATGTTTCCTCTCTCATGATTGTTCATTCTAACTATTTTCAAAGATATTGTGGATGACTAATTATTTTAATTTCTGAATGGTTTCAGTAACAATAAATTTACGATACCCTTGTAGTCCTCAACACTAATTACAACAAAAGAAGAAAATGTATCTGCTATTAAAAGATTATATTCAACAGTAGTAGGGTCGAATCTGAGATTTTTCACCCCAATGCGTCCGGGCTGACTAATGGGCCACAGTGAAGAGTTACTGCTTAGAACTTTAAACAACCCCAATCTGGTTAAACACTTAATTAGCTACACAGATTCCACAGGTGTTTCTGAAGATTAACTAAGCTAGTTCTCAATAATACTGGGAGATGATGCAAGTTAGCACCATTTACACACTTTTGATTTTAGTTTAGTTTATTTGTAACTGTGTGTATATTTACATAATATTTATTTCTTCTCAATAGTTTAATATTTAACTGTATGGTTTTTATCTGTAAAAATAATTACAAAAAATAGTTAACCATTATATAATTAATATTTGTTTATAAAACTAAATCTTTTTCCTATGACACTTCAGATGGAAGACCTATTTTTTTCTATTTGTTACCAGAGGTTATTTTTATGCATACTTTGAAGAAGCAGATTTTTTCATTTATGAATTACTTTTTAGTAGTTTTAAAAAATAAAATAAAATACTGATTGAAAAACCTACGCAAATGTTTTAAAATAAATAATTTGAAAACAAGAAATCCCAGTTTAAATGAAATCAAAATGAAATCATTACTATACATATATAATTGCTCAGACTTAATTGTTATTCATTAATTGTTCGTTGTTAGATGAATTTTCCGAAGGGATTTCTTTTGGAATTAATGATTCAAACAATTTCTAGAAATATAATTTTTTTCTGTTGTAGAATAATTATATACTATTTAATAATTTCAATATGTTTCCAAGTATGATTTTTAAGCCTAACACTTGATAAAAACTATTTCGAAAATTTTTAATTTTTATTCTTAAGAATGGTTTATTATTAGATTAATTATCTCAAAAATATTAATTTATAAATAAATTTTAATCAAAAGTCATCACTGTAAAGTAAAATTGATAAAGGTTTTGAAGATAAATTGTTCTATGTGACTTTAGTCCATCCTTTATTGCATAAGTTAAGTCTGGAAAAATTAATTTGTATACATTTAGTCTGTGACGTTAACTCTATTTTAGTAAATATGTTAAGACGAAATAATATTTTTAAGAATTTTTTTAACAAAAATTGTATAGATTTGTCAGTAACTTTTAATATCCAGTCACAAAAAACCAAAATATACTCAAAAATCATTGTATACATCCCAAGGAAGGAAATTAATACCCTATTCTTTAGTACCCTTACTATTATTATCATATACCAAAGACAAACAAAAAACAAATTAGCTTTAAAACTTTTCTATAGCGACCAAATCGCTTTAATTTGTATTTACCCAAATTACTAACATTTCTGATGTTGATATTAAATAAATAAGATAGTAAAAAATAACTCGAAACATGATTACAATATATGCCATGGTTCACCATATTTGCAAACAGAACTAATAGCAAATATTTGAGAAGAAATACTGTAATAACCATGAAACATATTTATGCAACAATAAATCGATTATAATAAGTTTTTATTAATCCTACAGAAATCATGCTTCTTTGGTCCTGAGAGTATCAACATTTGTGATCACTTTATGATGTCAATGGTAAAATTCTGAACTTTCTTTCAGGTGATGTTTTGTTGAAAGAGATAATTTTAATAAAATTGCTTACAAAATATATCAGTTTCTGAGTATCAATATATCAGTAATCCCCAGTGTAACGAAAAGAGGCATTTATTCCTGCTCCCTATGAAATATTACGATTGCAGGCATTGAGGAGATGCACTGCACGTGGTCTGTTTGCTGCTGTTGGGGAGAGCCTTCCTTCGCTACGGGGTCCACCAGCTATAAGACACTTTGGCGATCTTGGGAGCTGCCTTTCCCTTCATTTCTAGATTCTTCTTTTTCTTCGGTAAGTGGGCGAATTCTTGGAATGGTACACGTTTCTGTATGATATTAAAGTTTCATATTACTAAAGTAAGAACTATATATTTTATAAAATATTGATTTTTTCATTTAATTAGCTAGTGATTTTATAAACGTACATATTTATATTATTTTTTTAAATCTTTAAGTAAATATCTTCAATTGTTTAATGACTACACTCCAATCAATGAGATATATAAATGAATATTAATTATCAGTTTATAATATTGCCTATAATTACTAACTAGTTTCATTACAAATATTTTTATCAATCAAATAAATAAATATTCAAATAAAAATATATCAAATAAAAAAATCAAATAAAAATTTATAATTAAAAAATATGATGTATGAGTAAATAAAGAACGTTGTCGGATACTTGGAAACGTAGTAATTTGAAAGGTGGAAACAAAATTCTAAAAACTTGAAAATAATACAACTTATAATAAAAAATTCATATGGAAAAGTCTGTAATTGAAAATGTAATTATGAAACCGTAAACTACCTGAAATTCTAGTATTTATCTGAAAAAATTTATATCAGAATTCAGCCAACCAATAAACTGTTATCTTATATCAAATAGCAAGCATTTAATAGTTCTTTTATATCAGATAAACGTAAATTAATGTTTTTTTCTTAATTTCAATGTATGTCTAAATATACAGACGAAAATTTAAATGAAAAACTTTTCTGTTAAGAGTCAAACAAAATTTGTTCAATTGATTAATATTATAAAGAAAAATAATGCTCAAGAATTAACTGGTAATATAAATTTTACTCTCTAAATATTATAAAACCAAAAAAATTTATACAGAGAAACTTTGGAATGTATAAATATATTATAGATAATTACATTGAACTAACTTATGAATAATGTGCATAAATAATTCACGAGGTAATAAGTTTGTTGTTAGAAACTTTCGATTTGGCTTAAGACGAACTTGTTTGAAGTAGCGTAATCAAAAATCTCAAGAGAATTGGACAGTAAAATTTCTAAGGAAAAGAAGATAGGAGAATTTTTGCTTAAATCTTCAACAAATTTTACAGAACTTTTCTTTTCTGTACGATATTTTTTTTCACTTAAAGCTTTTGTCAGTGAGCCTTTGATTTATTTTAATGTCATGAAAATTTAAAAATACTAATTATTTTTATCAGATTATTTAATGTCTTTAGTTTGGGAAGCGTGCGCATCTTTAATAATAAACTAATAGTTATCTTATCGGAAACAATATATTTAAAAACATTAGCTTCAATGTTTAATAGCATGGATGAAGTTTTTTTTAAAAAAATATTTTAGTTTTGTTTTAGGGATATAAAATTTGATTAATATTTACGCCTTTAACACTGTCTTTTCAATGAGCATTATCCAAAAGCAAGCCTATTAGTAAACTTCAGTAAAAAATATGACATTTAAGGTTTTTTTAGTTAAAACAGAATGATATTTTATGGGGTTTATAGAACCAAAAATAGATATATTTTTATAAATTCTTAATGTAAATGGCTCTCTATGAAAAGCAAACGTAGCATTTTTATCTCTTTTATTTACTATTTAAAATTCGTGCCTGAAAATAAGAGTTTTTATTTTTGAGAAAATGTGGAATAATTATGTTTACATGTAAGTACAAAGAAATGACTAAATGAACCTGGTTTCTTCCAACATATGAGGATTGATTTTCTTGTAAACTTGTAATAACTCCAGTGTTTTCGAATTGCTTCTTGTACCTATTAATATTAATAAATTACTCTCTAAAAGCTGTTAAAAATACAAAATATAACTTTAAAAGATTCATTGAAAGCTATTAAAATACTCAGACTAATATCTATATTAAAAATTAACAAAACTGTTGTTGAAACATTAACAAAATGTATAATAGTATTTAATAAATATATTAATAAATTATACCTTTAAGTAAAATGATGGAAATAAGTAAGTATAATTGTTATCAATATCCCCAGTAAAAAGTAATCCCTAAGTATTAGTGAACAGAGATAAATGTTTTAGAATTTTGTAAAAAAGAAGTTGCGCGTTATGATTAATTTAAGTTTTTCCATGCTTATTCTCTTACCCACAGAATTCATACATTAAATATTACATTAACTTAAGAAATTTTATTTGATCTTAGATCTAAATATTTAGATATAACTGAATTTTATTTCTATATTGATTACAGTGTAAATTAAAAATCAAGCTCATTATTATGAAATTAAATCAAATTACGTAGTTTTTATAAATGTAAGGAATGTAGGCATATAGTGTATAATGTTTTCTATAACTATGTTGAGTTTCTGTCATTAAACTATCTTAAGAACCTTAAAATTACCAGAACTTAACAAGATGTAGAGTAATTACTATTCTTTTTATTGTATTGAAATTTTAAGATTTATTTTAGGTACAGTAACTAAAAGTTTAGTTTGATTTAAATGATTATCTTCACATTTGTCACAGACATATGAAAGAAAGTTGATTGCATTTTTCGTGTTTTCCTCTTTAACAATACATACAATATTCATATAATATGAACATTTTTTCACCAAGTATAAAGGGTGTGTGTTTAAAAAGTCTAATAATAAGATGGTGCATTTCCTTGTTATATTTGCAGACTTTTGTATTCGAAATATTCTCTGAAAAATTACTTATATTTTATTTTAATTTTGTTTTTACATTACATTTTGACTTGAACATTACATGCATGGCATACTAATATTTTGTAAACTTAATTTGCATGCTATATTTTAATTTTGCGCTATCAACAAATTTAGAGATATTGTTTATTCAATTCTCGCTCAAATATGACATCGAAGTATTCTTAAATACTTCTACTTGGACTATCTAAGTTTGTAACAGAACTCAAACTAACTTTTAATCCAGTTAAGCAAATAGTGATACATTTTACCACTAATATACACCTGTATAACTACAAACTGAAATTGTATTTTGAAGCCCAGAGAAATATTCATGAAAAACATTTGAAAAAAATGGTATTCATTCTTGATTCTGAATTAAACAGAAAGTATAGAGCATTTAATTTTGTAGGTCTGTAAACACCAATAGGTCCTTAAATAACTGACTGGCAGAGATTAAAAAACACATGGAATCTTACTTAAAACCAAACATATTTTCCTAATAGAACCTTTTCTAAAATATAGCTATTCAATTTATTCCTGCGCCTCAATAACTTATCTTCAGAAATTTGATTGTATACAAGAAAGCGACGTTCAAATTATTCTCGGACTCAGAAATAGCTGCCTTCTTAGTTTATGCCTCAGAAATAGACTCTTCAAACTCACCATACAGTCATTACATATTAGGAGAGTACCCAATTCAGTTTAAGTCTTCAAAAAATTATTTTGATATATGGCTCCAAAAATCATATTTTCTTTATAGCTCATACAGAAGATCATACAGTGCCGACGATATTTTTAATGGTACCTCCTGTGCAACTGCAATAAAACAATCAACCCTAACACTTACTCTGTCTTCAAGAACGATTTAATTAAAATTATAATTTAGAATAATTAAAAAATGAGGCTATCATATCTTATGATTGTGATTTTGAGTAACTATGGATTTCATCGAACAGTGACTGGTCATCCGCAAACTATGAAACAAACATATCTATTCTGTACAAGCTGAGGAAAATTTCTCAGATCCATGATGTTCTTACAATGTGAATCACATCAAATATTAACATTAGTAGTAATATGGTAGCTTACAGACTGGCCAAATAAGGTAGTGAGAATGAAATGACCATTCGCTCTCTCCTTTTCTCATAAAGAACTATACTCAAATGAAAAATCCAAACTCAATTTAATATGACATATTCCCCTTAGTTTCATCGGTACACAAGAGAGAGATTAAATTAAACTAATTTGTAAAAAAAATGCGTGCAATTTCACCAAATCATACTCTGAGCTACATTAGACTTCCTAATTTACTTAAATTCCTTTAAAATAATTGAACTGAATGTTAAGACTCCATTTAACATTTAATTCACTTATTATAATGATTTTTTAGGCAATCAACAATTTTATGAAGTCTTCTTCTTACTGATCCTTCTGATCTGGAATCAGATCAAATCCATGAGGCAGTCCACTTTTAATTTCAAAAGGGCTTCTTTAGGCGATCCTCACGAAATAGGCCAGTGCAGTCTAAGAGATGTTTGGGGCTGGCCTGTTCTCAAAGTGGTATTTAGTGCAAACTCGGAAGGTCTTAGCCCCATTGGAAAACAGAAGGGTTTTTAAATGTGAAAAACCAAACTGCTTTTTCACAGTTGAGCCAAAGCAGTTTGGTTTCTCCTGTCACCGATGAAGCCAATCCATATACTAGGACCCTTACTTATTTCATGAAGTTATTGGGACATATATCAGATCCTTTGAGAATCAGCATTACTTATATAATATTTTTTATTTCTGATTGAATACTTATTTAGTGATTTAAAATTACTTCAGATGGTTTGTGTTTATTGGAAAAAATTATTATCAGAAACCCATCTCAGATTTTTAATATTTCATAATTAGTTGTGAAATTCCACAAGCAATCGTAAATACGACCACTAAAATTTTGTTTTTAAAAATATTCAGCATATTGTAACATGTTTTTATAATTTATTTAAATATATTTAAATTAAGATGAAATTTTGTAATTTAAACAGCAAGAAATTTATTTAAAGACTTTGAAAATAGCTGCTTGCTTAAAGAATCTGATAATAATTCTTTGTTTCATAGCTTATTTTTCTCAACAATAAATCAAACACACTTTTAAATACATGGTATATTCATAATTTAATTTTCAAAATTGAAAAAAAGTGTTTAATTTTAAAGCACTAGGCAAATTTCTAAAATTTATAATATTAATCATATGAAATTATATACTTTTAATTTGGAATTATTTTATGGAATAAGACTTTAATAAATGTAAATTTCCAAAAAGCATTTTTGCTTAGTAAAATAAATTTTTAATTAAATTGCAGTACCATAAAACGCAAAATCAAAAAATAACATTCAATAATAAGAAATAAAAAACTTTACAAACAGTATGGAGTTAAAATAAGCTATTCATACAATATGAAAAATAAAATATTTTTCCTGTATTTGATCTTTTTTGCATGTAAAATATAATGAAATTAAGGAAACGAACATAATTTAAAAATTAATTAAAAACTTAAATCAATTAGTAACGTGTACCTTTTACGTGTGGGCGGCTCCACTAAAAACTAAGAATTTCTGTTATTAACATTTTATCAAAACAATTTTCTGGTACTTTATATTAATGAAACATTTATTAACAGGGATTTCGTAATCATGATAGTGTTTTTCTTCTGACGATATGAACAAATTTGTTACAAAATGAATATTAAAAAAAATATTTAAATTTTAGAAATTTTATAATATTTTTCATTTGACCCATTAAATGTTTTTATTAAACCTTTTGGCTTAAAATTAATTTTTTTGTCTTTAGCAAAGTCAATTTAAGAATTATGGTTAAGAACTTAGTTATTTGCAAAATCTTTCAATACAAGTACCTTAGCGTGTTTTAAAAATGAAAAATAAAAAATGTATAATAAGAGATTCTATTTTAAATACCAATGAATATTTTCATAAATATTGGTCTTGTAGCATTATTCCATATGTTATTTATGATTATGTCCGAGTTAGTGCCAAGAAAATGATTGTGAAATTGCTATTTTGGTTAAGTTAAGTACTTTTAGCTTTAGAGATGGAAAACATTTGGTTTTTTATCTCGAAAAATGTAAATTAAAAAACTGTTAATTAAAACATATGTAGGAACTATAATGATACTGTTTTTCACATTTTTAAATGTTTTTAACTGCATCTATAAATGTTTTATACATTTTAGTTGCATATGTTGAGGAATAAATCAAAATTTCCTGTAAATATTTTAATATTTTTTTACCTATAAAGATTTTAAATGATTTTTAATTAGATCTATAAATAAGAAAAAAATTAGCTTATTAGAGAAAGGTTTTTGAAAATTCTAAATCCATTTATTTTGTATTTCTAAATAATTTATTAAATGTGTATTTTTGCTATCATATTTTCCATTTGTAAACTTTAACCTTATGTAATTGTAATTTTATGCCCTTTAATGTTATTTTTATAACTCAATAAAACTCACTCATCTTTTTTATTATTTTTAATGTCTCGGAAATTATTCTTTGTGTGCAGATATATATGTATATGTTATAAATTTCTACATATTTTATTGGAATTTCTATTTTGTAAAGATGATAGTCTCATACTATGAGTTTAAATATACCTAAGTTTATTGAACTACACCCGTTTTTAATATTAGATTATTTTAATGTTCATAAAGAATTATATTTGAACTCATATAGAATATGAGAGTAGCTATAACTCTCAAGTTATTGATAATGTAATTGATTTCTACTTTTTTAAAACTTTCTTTATAAATAAAAAATTAATGAGTATATATCTAAAGAGTATATTTAAACCTTAAACCTGTTTTATAGAATTAAGTCTTAAACGTATTCACATACTGTAATCGATATAATTTTTGTAAATACACCTTTATTGATTCATATTAATTTGATTATTATAAAATATTTTTAAATCAATAATTTTTTAAATTTAAATTAATTAAGTTAAAGAAAATTCTTATAATTGTTCACCATAGAATAATTATTTTTTCATGCTTTTATGTCTAGATATTTTTAGAAGTATATTCCAATAGATAAATATTGAGTTTTGATTTGTTTTATTTCCATGACGCATCATGAAATAAATAAACTTTTCTGTTAGTTACGATTTATTGAGCATAGAAAATATATTATTTTAGTATCTAAAGAGGCGATTTAGACTTTCTTTAATTTTCCATTTTTATCTACATAATTTTAATTTAATAATACTGGATTACAAAACAGTTCATTTATTTCATACAACAGAAAACGGGATAATTATGGTTCCTTTTCATTCTATTTCTCTGAAGTGATTTCTACAGACTACTTCTTAAACTATTTTGACATTGCTATATATTTTTATTTGGCATATATTTGTTATATTTACTTCTCTTTTAGCATATTTATTTTAGCATTGCCATGAAAATCAACAATACAGACAATATTTTTGTAAGTTTCTATACTAACAAGCAACCTATTCAAAATGATTTGAAAAAATATTTTCAGAACATGTCAAGTTCTATTATTCAGGTCAACAACTTAGAGAATGATTTACTCAATGTTTATTCGCTGTTCATTTCATTTTTCCTAGAAAAGTTAGCATAAAATAAGCCATTTGAATGGAGGATGAATGAAAAATTTTATGTAATCCTCGCCTATTTCCATTCACTCACTTCTTTGTTGAGAAAACAGTAGAGGAGAGAGATGAATAATCCTTGCGATGCACCCAAGATGTGCGCCGTGTATGCCCACGCAGCAAATTGCTCTGGCGTTCCCTCTATTGGACCCGGTATGACATCCATGATGTTTGTTATGCCTAGGAGTGGCAACAGCAGTAAAGCAGCACGGACAGCCTTCCTGTGAATCACACATTTTATTTTGCAGAATACATTAACCTTGCATGTTAAATAACATTAGATATAATGAAATATAATAATAAAAAGTTTTATCTTTCCTTCAATATCTTTCAAAAATTTTATTTCACAGTTTTCCTAATTATTCTGTAACATTTCATGTTGCTTTCAAGTTAATTATCTACTGAATAATTTGGTGTAAAAATTTTTAATATGTTTTTTACTATTTTGAGTAAAATGATCATTGAGCTGACGGCTTATTGATAAGAATCCTGATCGATGCCTCCACAAATAAACAATTTAGTTGCCGTTACAGGCATGAATAACTGCAGTGGTTTGAAATGTAAAAGGAGAAAGATCCAATTGACGTAATCCTTGTGTAAATAAAAAAAAAGTAATCGTAAAGCTGATTGCTCTACATCCATTTACTTTCATTAATTCAAGATTTTATTGTGGTTATGAACTATTGGAGACTAGCAAATGAATGATAAAATTAAAATGGTATATTTATTGCTTATAATAATGTGAGAGAGACTATTTTTATATAGCATAATTTAATGAACAGATATTCATTGAACTGAAATGTATCATAAACAGCTTTTTTTTTTTTTTTTTTTAATTGCTTCTCAAGTTGAAACACTTTTATTTTATTGATAACTAATGGTTTATTGATCATACAGTATCATTGTAAAAACATTTCAGGTAATTCATAACTAAATTTTGCATCAATATGCGAAAAAGAAAGGAAGAATTTGGAAAATTTCTTCATAAAAACTCGAGAATTATTCTAGTTGCTTAAAAACATTTTTATTTTATGGGTGACTGGAACAGTTGACATTTGAGGTAATAATTTGTATCATTCTTGCTAGGGATATATTTTATAATCTGGAATTTTCGGTAAGTTAACATTAATTTGTTGAATATTATATAACATATGTGTTCCTAGTGTTTTAAGAGCACAAACTTGTATTTTCTAAATTTTTTATTTATTTCCAGTTCTTTTAAAATCATAATGAAAGAGAATGAAAATAAAAAAGAAAATACGTGGAAGGAAATTGAAGTATTAATAAGGAGAATTCCTTTTTTATTGAGAGTTATTATTAGGGATAATGGAACCAAAAAAAAAGATAATACAATAATAAAATTTTTTGATGCGCACATTTTTCAAGTGTAGAGAAAAGGACATAAATTTTTCAGTTAATTTTAAAATTAGATGTAAATTAAAAACTGAAAACTAGTTTTAACTTGAATTTAAAGTTAGTTATTTCGTTTTGAGTAAAATCATATAAAATTAATTTTCTTGAAAACAAATTTCGAAAGAAAAAAAATAATTGTTATTATTTTAAGAAATAAGTGTATTTATTCTTATTTTTTCAAATAATTAAAAAAACTGTTTAAAATAGATCTAAATGAAAATAGATTAATTTAAACTTGCTGAATTCATTTAGCTCTGGTAAATAAAATCTTAATAGTTAGGAAGATATAAATGCAGATCAATAATTAAGTATATCAGACTATATTAGTTAATACTGAGGAATTTTAATCTAATACTAATCGTATATCATGAGAAAATGGAATATATTCATTATATTTAAAATAAAATACTTTTCATTTCAAAACCATTTTAAATTCAATAATTTTTTTCAAATTTCAATATTTTTGCAATTTTTGGAAATGGAGAAAATGTTTTACTTAAATAGATTTTTTTATTATGATACTTAATAAAATCCACTTAACATTTACTTGTATTAGTTTAAATTAAAAGTACGAAAAATAATTGTAGATATCAAATTAAATTAGAAAAAAAATATTAATATATAGATACAAATTACACAGTTAAAATGATGCTTTAAAAATATTTTACATTCTCAATATTTTGTTTATATATGAAACTATAGGAAAAAGATATTTTTGAGTTTTATTTGCTTAGAAATAAAAGAACAAATTATTGATTATATACTTTTGAAAATGTACGTCTATTTTTATTTTCAAACTTTTATTGATTAATTTAGTAGTTGCTTAGCAATAACGGAAATTGGATGTTTAATCTATTCACCAATAGGTACATTTCATCTCCAAAGGTGTTTATATAAAGCAATATTTAAATAAATACAAAACAACAGTTTCAAAGGGTTTAGAAAAAAAATTATGATCGATTTATATACAGTATTACACTCAAAACAAAAACTGTCTTATGTGGAAATTTTGACGCTGCAATTTGCTTCTTAAATTTTTAAAATGCTTGTACAATTGGTTCAACTCCAGTAAGGCTGCCAATGTTTGAACTGGTTCGAAATATACTAAATTCAATCGAATTATTCTTTATCAAATATATCCTTAGCACCTTGACATTATTCCTAAGAAATCAAAAGCATCCCTTAATATTTCTACGATGAATACCTTAAGTAAAATGTAAAAGAATTTTTTAAATTATTTTTGAAAAATAATTTTAAACACTGATTTAAAAAGTCATTAATGTGTTTCGTTGCATAGCAGGCTGTAAAACTGTTGTGAACAGATGATACATACCATGTTTTTCTAAACCTAAGAGAAAATTTCAAATTTTGTGTAATAAATTTTCTACAAATAAAAGTTTAATGTTTTCTAAATAATGTTGCATTACTCATTAGAATACTTAATATATCAGTTCATAATTAAGAACAAAATTATCAATACGATGCTCTTTAAAGAAAATCCATAAAATCTGAAAAAATTAAATATATAGAAAGATACATGCCAAATATAAAATAGAGAAACAGTACACATGTTAATTGTACTATTCTAATATTAAACAAATGTACTATTACTTGGCTTATGAAATACAAATATAATTCATAATTTGTTTGTAAGCATGTTAAAATTATTATAATATAGTGAAGAATGAATATTTTACTATTTATTATGAGATTTTTTTAAATTAATCATTCTATTATAATAAATAAAATTTTCGTGATTTAAAATTTACTAAAATAAATTCTAAACTAATGAAATCTAATGAAAAAATAATCTATTATAAATTTATTAGTTATTAATTATTATATAATATTAAATTATTAGATATAGTTAAAATAATTTATTATAGGATTTTTGTACACCAATTTCTTATAGTAAAAAAGAAAAGTTTGTAATTTTAAAATAGCTTAAATTAAATCTAAACTGATAAAGTTTAAAGTAAAACTTTTTTGTTTAACTTGTGTGATTTTATTTAAATTATAAGCGTGTTTATCTTCAAATACAAATAATTTATGAAAGTAATTTTCAAGAAAAATAATGTTTATATTTTTAATTAATAATGGAACATTTTTATCAAATGAACATAACATAAAACAAGATATGTTTTTAAAATCTGTATAAGTAACTAATTTGAATGTAAAGAAGCAATTTACAAATATTAAAAAATATTAATAAGAAAAATGCCTTGAAGTGATGAAATAAATCTAAAGAAACTATGTAATATCATTTTTAACAAAAAATAATAGGAAATATAATATTTAAAAAGCATATTTTTATAACATATATATATATATATATATATATATATATATATATATATATATATATATATTTCCTTCGTATAAGAAGTACTGTACAATTTAAAAATTTTTATTTAAAATTTATTTTCATATTTGTAGATTTTGTCCATATTTTTTATCAAATTCAGTTTCAGCTAATTTTAAATATTATACCTTTTTTAAAATTCTAATTTTTTAAATAAAATTTGACTTTACATAATGTGACTTGAGCTTTTATGTATTTAAATTTAAATTCTAACATTTATTTATGAAATTATTTAATTTTGAGTCATCACTGAAACATCAAATGAAAATTTGACAGCCAAATTTAGATTTGCAAACTAATATTTGAAGAAAAGCTGCAAATTTTTTATTTAAAATTTGTAAAATTATTTTAAAACAGGCTTCTTATTTTACTTGTTTAATTCATGATTATTTATGTCTCCTAAAGGCATCATTTTTGCTTTCCATCAAGCATCCAATTCTGATTTTTATTATATAAAGTTTTCAGACTATTTTTCTGAGCATAAATAATGAAGTAAGAAAAAATATTTACCTTTCTTTATATTTACCTTTTTAAAAGAGTACGATTTAAATTATCTTTATTAGCTAGACACGATTTTTAAATAAAACGAATGTTTCTTAATATTTGGCGAGTCTTTCAATGTTATTTAAAATGCAAAATCTCATTTTTATAGTTAAATATATACTGTCACTTTGATTTCTGTACTTTTCAGCAAATTTCCATGCATAAATGAATTTATCAGCATTTCTACAAGCATATTTATTAGCATCGCTTCAAACGCCTGCAGTCTTTTAGTTGAAATTTGCCTTTTGATAACAAAATAAAACATCTAATTGAAATGAATTTTTTAAAATTATCTTAAAATATATGACAACTGCATGATCAATAAAAGAAAGCCTTTTTGAAACTGATATTTCAATATATTTAAAGACTAATTTAAATTTACATGAATGGAATGAGTTGTTAAGTGTATTTTTAAATGGGACTCAACTTAGTAGTATTCATCTTAGAAAGGAAAGGAAATTTCATGAAAAAAAAAGAAGTATTTTTCTTTTTCACATTAATGAACTAGATCCACATATATATTGGACTGTTGTTGCATGTATTAATAACTGATTAAAGATCATAAACAGTTAGAACATTTGAATTTTGAAAATCTTAAATCTTATATTTAACAGCAATGCAGACAACAGCAATCTTCGAATCTAACCCTAAGATACTCTTATATATAACACAACTTTGCATTTAATTTAATTTTACTGTATATCTTGTGATTATATTTTGTAAAATAAATCTAATCTGATTCATAACAGATTGAAGTAGAGTAAATTAGACCGGGACCTAAATCTTGAAAGGAATTTCAAATCGCTACATACATGTAAAACCAAGGTGAGATTTGAACCAGGAACTGCTGAACTAAAAGCCAAAACAGTATCCATTCGGTTGCCAGTTCTGCATTATGTGGAGATAGAAATCCATAAATTATAAAAGATAATTGTATATACCTATATTTCGAGATAAATTTGGACAGATAGTGGGATTAAATCAGATTTGAGGAGCAAAAATTAAAAAAATTTACAGACTCTGCAGGTTTTGGCGCGATTTCAAATTTTATCGCCAAACGCTCTATATCTATGTCACCAACCTAAATTAGTCACTACGCACAATATTCGGCTACCACTACCGATCGCGTTCGAACTTCAGTATAGATATCGCGAGTATTTTCGCATTCCATGTATCAATATTTCGAATATTTCATTATAATTAAGTACTATAAAAGTTTTAAAATTCTAATAACTAGAAAAGAAAATTTCAAAACTTCAATTTTAATATACCATGCAATTACGCTCACCCAATAAAAACTTCAATGTAGCGCTACCTTGTACCGTTACAACCGGGCATTAAGGCTAAATTTCTAACTTTAACAAATTTAATTTTTTATTTAAACTGCATTTTAATATACCGAGTAATGGCACCCACGTTAAAAAAAAATCAGTGTAATGTTACTTACTACAGTGACAACCGGGCAATAAAGCTAAATTTCTAACGTTAACAAATTTCATTTTTTATTCAAACTCAATACCGTGCATATACTTTTAATATACTTTTCATAAAGATGTGGGTTGTTTTGATAAACATCTCTATACCTTTATTAAAACTTTTTTCCATTGTTATTTTAAGAAATTATGTTGTTTATTTTCATATATTCTCAATTTTATTTATGCATTATTTTGTATCTATGAGAATTTTAAAGAATGCTTCAAATGCATGATGTTGTTGTCCGATTCAAGTTTTTTTAGAAATATAACAATTGATAATTCTATTGCTATGTCACAGAATGCATTGCACAAAATATTTCTGCTTGTAAAATAAGAACAACTCATAACAACACGACGTTGATAATAAAGTTTTCTGAAAAGATAAACATTATGAATGGTGAAGTTGAAGACACATAACAGATAGCAAATGTTAAATAATTTATTAACCAAATTCATAAAGACACTGGAAGTGTATTTTATTCAAATAAATGATAAAACTAAATGTTTTGAATAAATTATATGTGTCAATTTCAAATAGTTTATGCGACTTAAAATTGGTATAGTTTGTTAATTACTCATTTATTTTATAATTGAACAAAACACAAGTTAATTACATTGCAATTATAACTACATGATCAAATTATTTTAACCTTACACGTTTATTATTCATTTATTTTAAAATTAAATTAAAAAAACATGTTAATTGCATTGCAATTTTAACAACATAATTAAATTATTTTCACCAAAGCTTCAAATTATAATAAGTTTTGCTGTTTTTAAAATATGTTTTGAATTATTCGTTATGCGTTAATGTCCAACGTTATTGTATATATATATATATATATATATATATATATATATATATATATATATATATATATATATATTATGAAGTAAAATTAATACAAGTATGTTTTTAGTTAATGCTTGCGGTTATTACTTTACACATATTGAAATTTGGAAATTATGAAATACTTTTTCTATTTTACTCATTTTCTGTAAACAAAGGAATATTGAAATTACAGATTATGTTTATAAAATTAATATTAAAGTTTCTTCCAGTTGTGCTTCATTGATTTTTTTTTTTTTTTTTTTTTTTTTTTTTACAGAAGAAAAAACAATGGTTGCTGTTGAATGATCAAACACAATAAACAAATAAAGTACATTGAAAAAATGAAAACCGCTTTCAGGCATCCAAAGTCTGATGGCATAAAAAAAGAAGATCAATATCTTCTTATAGCTTTAAAAAATAGCTTAAATTGTTTTTTCGCTAAGGTTCTTCAAATATTTTTCTTCATAAAGTTAAGGTATCTAATTTAGCAATTGGAAGATTGTCTTGTCAAGGAACATCTTTAGGTTACAATGATGATATAGATTGAATATATAATTGTTAATTAGCTGCTGATATTATTTTTAATTTTTGATCATTTTTAACGAGGATATATATATATAGTTATAGTTATCTTACATCATATTATTAAATATTTGTATAATATTATTCAGTTTATCATTCACATAATAAAAACTGTTAATGATAAAAATAAAATTTTCATACACAAATAAGATTATAGAAGTTAAATAAATGAACTTTTAAAATAGAGGATCAAATTCCCAAGCAATGCATATGGAAATTTCATTACAATATTATAAAAACGAATGAAGCTTATAGCAATTGAAAAATGGTAGGTGATTTTCTTTGTTTGGCAACATTTATCTATTAAAGCACTGTTACTATATCCAAAAAAAATAAACAATTAAAATCATCAAGTAAGAAGATTTGAATGATTTATGAAATAGAAAGTTTTTAATTCAAACGATTGAAAAATATTTTATAGTAAATCAATGCAGCTGAAGAATACTAACACTATTTCAGTTGCGGTTTTTTATATCTTTTATTCAATCTTTAGTTTATATGGGTTATTTTATTTCATTATTATTACAATTTGAGTATATAGTAAAGATTAAGAATTGAAAATGATGGCATATAGCAATCAAAAGTACAGTTTCTGTAAAATAGAAAAATAATGACTAATAAGATAAGTTATTGGTAAAATAACTGCCATAAAGTTGTTCAACTCTGCCAATCATAGCATTATGCCCTTGAGAATTCATGATTCCAAGTATCCAAGTATAAAGTATTAAGTATCAATAAATAACAGGTTATGAATGTGGCAGTTTGGTTTTCCGCGCTTCAGGTATTCTGTGATTATTTCTTGTAAGAAATTTCATGAGCTCCGTTTAAGCAAAATGGGAATGTGACTAATAAATCATTTTTTAATATCCATAAACAGTACTTTTCAAAAGTGATTGTTTAAGATTGCAAAAACATTAAAATTTAGCAACAAGTCATGTTAAGGACTTGCCGCATTACAAATTGCATTTTTATTAGTTGTTAAATTTAAATCTTACGTACCATTTAATAATGATTCTTTGAAACAAGCTTTCAACTTTTTCATATTGGTATGGTTTTTCCAATATTTTTTAATCTGTTCTTTTATAAGATTTTGACATAAATTTATTTACAGATTTATCTGTTTTTTTACAACCACAACAGATTTCGCAGAAATGCTTCGAAAAACATCTTAGGACTATTTTAAGTTCAAATGTATTTATATTTCCAGATTCATTTATTTTCTCCATTACCAAAACTTAGTTTTGTTTCTAAACCTACTTAAGTAAATTCACACTCTAGAATCAAGTTGATTCCTGCTTAATCAAAATTTTAATATTAAAATGTAATTTATAAAAAGAATGTTTATAATAACAACAACTGCATTGGCTTCACATAACTTTAAAAAGGGAGTTCTAATATGCAAAAATTCTTTACCTGATTTGCTGGAACTCGCTTGTTGTATTCACTTGGACTTTCATAACCACCACACGGACAATATTCAACAATATGATAAAGTTTATCTGCAAGATTAAACAATTTATTCCTTAGGATATATTCTAAGAATTACCACCACAATACTTTAAATTCATTAAAGTGTATGACAATTCAGGTTTCAAACTATTATATAATTTTAATCAAATAACTGAAAAATAAAATCCCAACTCTATAAATGAGTTATTGATTATTAATCATCCAATTATTTAATTAAAATAAAATAATTGCATATTTTATTACAACTTATTTACGGAGTTAGAATTTTATCTTATTTTTTAATTTATATTTTTATCCTGCAAAAAAATCGCTTGAATAATTTCATACTAGTAACAGTTTTTCCCAAGTTTTTTTATTGTATTATATCTATGTGTAATCTTTTATTATTAATTATACTAGATTTCCAAATTTATTTGGATACCACTGTAAAAAAGCAAATTATGGAAATCCCGTAGTTAAAAGAAAAACACTAGCATCCTAAAAATGTCTGTTAGATTTGAGAATTTATACACATGTGCCCTTACCAGATACCTTATCTGATAAATTTATAATAAATTCTTACATTAATGTAAAGAAAAATTTATTTAATACAATGCAGATGGTTATTTAATAAAATAAATCGTTACCCTCTTCAAGGAAAACTTATACTTGTAAATTTCAGAGATAATAAATAAAACACAGTTATACTGTCTACAAGTGATTTAAGTTAATTTTCAATAATTGATCTTTTCGAAGATCTATTATCGAAAATTACATAGTCGAATGTATTTTAACAATCGCCAGAAAAAAAATCAGATAGTTAAATTAATCAACAAGCGGTTGATTAGGAAGTGTTAATGGCACATAGAAGCGAATAAATAGGTAAATATTAATCACAATTTGCATGTCGATGATATAGAATTTTACTCGTTAAGAAAATACACTGTTAATATTATTCTGAGGTTTTAAATGATGAAGGAAATTAAAAAATAACGAAAACCCTCTATTTTATTATTTTTTGAACCCTATCAGAAGCGGTTATGGACGTTTGTTCATGTTTGCATGTAGGACAGTTTATAAGTCAGATAAATGAATGATCACATGATCTCTTTCAGTGATAAAAAGACATTACCACCAAGAATAAATAATTTGCAAAAATTAAGATAGTGTGCACATACTCAAATACATTGTTAAGTATAAAAATTGCAAGTAGGAATATAAGAAACCACTATGTGGCTGAGTAAACGGAATAATTACACCAGGACACAAGTTTTGATGCAACTATGTAACCCAGAATAGTAAATTAAATTAGATTATTAAATTAAATAGTAAATTAAATTATTTACGAAGAATAAAAACAGACTATTTCTACTGTAGTACATTACTCAGAAACACCAAAGAAGTTGCTACTAACAAATATTGGTGGAAACAACTTATTATCAAGTACTATTCGCGATCATTTGGAAACTCACAGACTGAATGTCATTGTTAGAAATGGGAAATGTCAGTGGCAGTAATAAAGATAACTACCGTTAATGAACTTTAAATTAGTCCTCGAGTATTAAGATGTTTTTTCCAGAGAGAAAAATCGAAATGGTAAAATTTTACTAGCCGGTGCGGTTTTGGCGCCATTTTCAGTTTTCTCATCGAGTGCTGCACATTTATCTCGCCAACGTACATTAAATCCTTTCGTGCAATATCCGGTTTTCAAAATCCCCCAACACGCTCAAACTCGAAATTTGAAAATCAAGTATGGACACTTCGAATATTTCATTAAAATTAATTACAGAAATATTATAAAATTAATACCAAAAACTAATTTCATAAATTTAACAAAGATTACATATCACAAAATAAGTATAAAACAACCATAAAAATTAAAAGTATTATACATATTTGGCCAATAATATACACATAATAAATTTGCATGATTATTTTCTATCCGTTAATAAAAATAATTAAAAACTTTATAAGCACCCCTTATATACAAAACAATACAAAGCCGGTATTGAAAACTTCCCAATAAATTTAAGTCATAGACATAAACAATATACATTTTTTAGGAAAATTTTGATTTTAATTAATTGTGTAGTGGCACTCACCTTGAAAACATCAGTACAAAAGCAATTTAGTACGGGAAACAAATGGGCAACAATGTAGAATCAATGTCGTAAAGAATATGTATTTTTATGAAAACTCGAGTTTCTGATTCACAAGCATTACAAATTATAGTAAACCTAAACATATATATGTCAAATATTTTGATACAATACTTATTAAATTGTGTAAATTGCATACAAGAACAATTTAATCGAATAACACCTAATCGTCACTTGGGAGAGAAAAAATAAATAAACGCAAATTCAATTCATCGGTATTAAAAATTTTCCTCTTACTTTTCCCAAAACTATAATTCAAATTTTTCAATTTGGCAGTTAATTTCATGCACTAATTTTTAACCACAAACAAGAAAATTTTCAAGGGTTACTAAAACTCCAAACAAAATTCAAGCTTAGATACATCAGGTTATTTCATAAAATTGCAGGTTACGCCATAAATCCATTCTGGTGTAATAATCTATACGTTTTTAGCGTATTTGACACCCATATCATCTCATTGGATTTATCCATCAAAACTCAGCCAATGGATAGAGAATTTACAAATAACATTCTGTATAGAAAATCATCCTTCAAAAAAATTCAGTTTATCTTTCATTTCCTATCATACAATTACATTAATATACTGTTAAAGTAAGGAAATTTTAAATATACTTTTAAAAGGATGCTAAAATTTAAGGAAATATATAAAATTTGTCTGAAAGAGCTTTATACGTGTCATCAATATTTTAAAGGCTGAATGTTAGAATTGAGTTATTAATTTTAATAGTTAAAAGTAGAATCATTGAAAAGTGAAAATATTATTTTATTCGATAGCCTTGGTACAAAGAGCAATTACTTATGTTCAAGTTAATACTTCTTGCTAAATCTTTCAACGAAATCGAAATAATTATAACTTTAATTTTAAACTAAAGGAGACATTTTAAAAGCATGATTTACTATCAATTAAAGAACTACTTAATCCCACTTAAATTTACTATTAATTACTTACTCCTTAAAGTTGCTATTAATTAATGTAATATTCATTTATAGTTTATAACACATTTTGACAGCAGGTTTTGTCACAAATTGTAAACGGTTTTGTTCAAATAGTTTTCTTCTCTTAAACGTTTTGATAAATTTTTATTAACATTTTAATAATTTCAATAATTTGAAAGAGAATTATTTAAATAAACAATTATTTTGTAAAGTAATTTATCTTGTTAATTACCTAATTCTCTTGATAAAGTATTATCTTTTATAACATGGAAATACGAATTACTAAATATGAAATTTGTTTCTACAATGTGCATTCGAAATACAATCTACGATTTACTTAAGTATAAATAACTTTTTTCTTTAAATTTTTATGTTTAAATATATATATATATATATATATATATATATATATATATATATATATATATATATATGATATATATATATATATATATATATATATTAGTTATATATTGTTGTTTCCATTAAATTGTTGATTGTTTATGACATAAAGTATAATAAGAAATATATACATTTCAACATCTATTACTTCAGTCAACAATCAAATATTTTTTTAAAGTAAAATTATCTGCAAGTTGAGTAATTTTGAAAGAAATGTGACAGATGTTATGAAAATCACTAAATAATAATTTAATCATTTTATTAGTTCATTTATTCATGACTGTTGTAATTCTAAGTATGTTATTATAAGGTACATTATACCCATGGAATATTATGCGTAATTACTTAAAAATATACAGAGGGTATTAACACATTTTTATAATGATTTCGGGGCCGTTTAATTATTATTTAAAATTTAAATACTATTTTTTTTAAATGTTCAATCCGATAGCCTTTTTTCTGGACTATAAGTCTGCATCGTGATTTCCATGCTAGAAAAGCTTTTCGTAAAATTTCCAAGGGTATTGCTTTCCATTCTTCTTCCACTAGTTTCCAGAGTCCATCTATCGTGATGGGTTAGCGTTTAGAAAGAGCACTTTTAAACAGACCAAAGGCAGAATAGTCCATAGGTGAAACGTCAGGGGACTTCACAGGAATATGTTGAAAAGGTATATATGCAATATCTGTATTGGTCTTTATTTTTTAAAGGAATGCTGTGGTAGTTTTCGAAGTATAACTTGTAGCTTTGTCTTGATGACGTTTTACTCTTTGAAAGTCTTTGGGATAAAGAAGTGGGATTTCTTCTGTAAATATTGGACATAAAACCTTCTCTTGATAGTATGATGAGTTGATTTTAACATTTTTTTCTACTCTTTTTATTTTTAATTTCTGACTGTAGGAGAAATTTTTTCTCCTGCAATTTTTATTTCAATACAATTTTTGTTGCACTCATTTAGGTAAACCCATGCTTCATCAAAGGTCACAATGTATTTCCGTTTATCTCCAGCTAAATGGTTTTCATACCGGATTCTACAAAATGTTTAGCGTTGAGCCCCATGCCTCGGTAAAAGTTGGTGAATATTATGTTTTTTTAGCTTTTTTAAGTTATAAATCTTGATTTATTATTTTATTTATTGTTGCTACAGATGTATCTACAGACTTTGCAATTGATTTCTGTGTTGGCGGATTTTCTTTTGTTACCATCGATTTCATTTTATAAACATTTGAAACAGTACGTACTTTTTTCGGATAATTGTTTGGAGTCTTCTTTCTTTGTAGAAATAATGATTGACAGTTTTTACCTGTCCCATTAATAATATTGCTTATTTTGCACTTAGAATTTTAATACCAAGCATTTCACAACGTTATTGAATCCTGGAATAAGAATATTTCTCTTCGGAAAGCACAAAAACATATCCTTCAATCCACAGCTTGTTTACATGAGACATTTTGAAAGAAGAATAAATTTAAAAGTAGCAGACGATATTTCTCAATCCAAATAAGAAGCTGTTGAAAAACATTTTTGTTCTAAAACATTTACTTTTTAAAATTCTTAATCGAAATCGTTTAAAAATGTGTTAATACCTTCTGTAGTTTAATTCACATAGATACGTTTACAATGATATTTAGAAAAAAAAATTATTCAACTTTCTTAAGAAAAAATAAAGTTATAAGACTTACTATTATAATACAAATTCTTGGCCCTTCCAAAATCCAATAATAAGCACTAAGAGCATAGCCCCACCAGCATCTGAAATTAAGTTTTATGAATCACTTTAATATATAATTTGTCAACGATGGTCATAGATTTCCATACTCTATTTTTTTTATTTATATAAAAGTATTTATCTTTTTACAAAAGTAATAAAGTTATTATTCATCCTTAATTAAATTCGAAAAATAAAGCAAATGCCTAACATTTTTATTAAATAAAACTTATAATATAAAAAAGTGAAATAAAACAAAAAAATATAAACAATGTGTTGTATGAATTGCTTTTTTATTTTATGTTTTGCATTTAATTAATATTTTCTTAAAAATAAAGAAATTGGATTATGTTAATATGAAGAGATATCTTTCGCACCACATATTTGCTTCAAATCATACATTCAGGGGAATATATAAGGAATTTCAAATTCCATAAGGTTGTAAAATAACAATACCAAACATTGTGACAAAAACGATCATTCGGATAATATAAATTATTTTGAATTATTCATCCAAAACACACACTTGCCAAACGCTAATATTTGGTATTAAACATCTAGGGATTACATTTTTCGATCTTAAAATTATAGGTATTTGTTAATAAATTATATTTTATGATTGATTAAAATTAGGTATTCTCAATATTAAAATTTTTATTCTGAAATATTTTGCATTTACACTTTTAATTACCTGTTTATTTTTAATTTGGAAACTTAAAAAACTAATGGATTGACTATTTTAATTTATTTAAAAATTTATATAAATGAATATTTTGAAGAATACTTTGAAATCTTAAGTGTAACTATATAATTACGTAAATTTAATATTAATATAATTAGAAAAATTATGCGAACATTTTATAGTTTTGCTTTTTATATATGTGTGTGTATATAATTAAATTATATAATTTAATTTCTAGGATTAGAAATTATGTGTTAGAATATTTCAAATTATAATATTAAAATCATAAAATATATATCTATTTTGTCTATACTCGAATTTATAGATTAACGATATGTTTATTTGGCGTATTTTAAACAATTTGGCCTTCATTAAATGTCGATTGAACATTTAAAAGTATCCAATCACCAACTAATTTTGAATCTTATTTAATGCACGAAGATGATACCGACATCATGCAACACTAATAGAGACAGATGTCATTCTATGGATATTTTAATAATCATATGTCCTTACAGAACATGTATCGAAACCATAACTTTATTGGCAATAAAGATAGCTACTATCTCTAAGATGTTAAATTTAATGACATTTGTGTGTTAAGAAACTGATGAAACGTTTCGCACTGTTGAATTCTGTATTATATATAACAATTATATAGAATTCAACAATAAATATTTCTATAATTTAGTATATTTCCTATTCCTTGAAAACTTTAAAATGAAATTATTTTTTCTAAATTTACAGCAAATTAAACCAATGAATACTCAATTTGAATTATTATTAAATTTTTGGAGTTATGTAGACCATTTATGGAACAGTAAATGAAAACCCATTTGAGAAAAAGTCAAAAAGTAATTTCGAAATCTCTTTAAGTTAAAGATTATAGACATTGAGGGTATTTTATTGCAAGTCCCTGTGATTGTCCTCTTGTGAAATGCAATTTGCTTTAATACACAGCTGGACAATTGCTAAGGACGGATAACATTATCATCCATAACAACCATAAAATGGAAGAAAGCAAAATGTGGAAAATTAGAATAAGTGCGGGATATAGTAAGAAGTAGTATGCGTATGCAAATTGTTTTCCACGTCTGTTCATCCCATGATTGCGTTCATAAGAGCTTTAAAGGTTTTAACGCGTGTGGACAGTTGTTGTTTCAAGTCAAAGTTTTATAGGAAAGATTTAACAGACGAACTTGAAATTTTTGGCATGTCTTCCCGACATCACTTAGATAATTTTATGCGTGGCCGAATTATTGGAAGGATCGAAGAAGGGCTAAAAATAACAGATGTTGCCAGGGAGTTCGACATCACTCACAGCGTTGTTTCACAGCTGTGGAAGTCATTTAAAACTACTGGAATGTGTTGTAGGTGGCATGGGGGAGGTCGTGTTAGAAGTATAATGCCTGAAGAAGACAAATATATCGTCCTATCATCTGCAAAAAGGAACAGGCTCACCCCAGCTCAGCAGGTGGCAAAGCAGTTTCTTGCTGCCTCAGGAAAGCAGATCTCCCGAAAAACTGTTGCCGGATGTTTGAGGGGAGGAGGACTATACGCCCGCAGACCTGTTGTGTGTGCCACATTCACCAGACAGCACCGTACTGCCCGTTAGCAATGGTGTCGTGAGCATCACAATTGGACTGAACAGGACTGAGCATGCGTATTATTCTCAGATGAAAGCAGGTTCAATCTGTCATCGGATTGTAGATGCCAACTTATCTGGCGCGAGAGTAGTACTGATAATCGTCCAGAAAATATCCAGGAAAGGGACCGATATCCGACATGCAGTGCCATGGTGTGAGCCGGCGTCATGGTCAAAGGCCGCACGCCCCTACATGTGGTTGCGAATGGGACTATGACGGGCCAACGATACTTTAATGAAGTTCCACTTCCTGTCGTGGTGCTGTCGGTGATAAATTTGTTTTTATGGACGACAACGCAACATGTCATCAGACACTCGCTGTTCAGGATTGTCTAGACAGCGAGGGTATTCAACGCATCCTATGGCCATCACGTTCTCCAAATCTAAACCCCATTAAAAATGTGTGGGATGCTTTGGGGAGGCAAGTTGCTGGTCGAAACTATCCTTCGACAAACAAGAACACCCTCATCCGTGCACTCACAGAGGAATGGGATAAATTGCCTCAACAGCTGCTGGATAATGTTGTGCAAATTATGATACGACGTGTGGAATGTTGCATCACACTCCACGGTGGATATATCCCGTACTGATACCTTTCTTAAAGGTGCCTGCTGATTTTTAGATGCATTGTTCCATTTTTTTCCGTATGCAGCATCAAATGAACTTTTTTTTTCTTTCAAATGTTTCACAGCTGTTGTACTTTACAGAACAATAAATATTCTTTATTCTAATGTCTGAACAGTTGGTATATTGAACAGTATATTTTATCCTACTAGGTCTCATGTCTCGCTTAATGTTATGCTACATTGCAATTTGTGATCCGTCCTTAGTAATTGTCCAGTAGTGTATTTATCTATTTGTGTGATATAAGTCGTAATTTGATGATTTAAATATTACAAAATTATTGGATTTACTTAGTGGTAATGGATAGAATAAGTAATCAAAAATGCATTGCAACAATTTAGCCAAGTAATTGAAATTATTGCTAAATAAGACAAATATAGATGATGATTCAAAGCCAACTTATGATAAATTTATTGTGAAATAGAAATTATTTAATAAATATTTAGCGAAAATGTAATTGTGAGAAATATTTTTTCCGTACTAAAAGTGAAACAAATGGTCAGCAAAAGGCCAGACTTGGAAGTAAATAAAGAATATTTTTCTTATGTGATAACATTAACTGTTGTATAATGAACTGTCTGGAATAATTTCAAGAGTTGTATAATAAGGTCTTATGAATTTTATGTGGCATAAACACAGATAGTTCAATGTAATATTATATGACGCAAAATAATATATTAAGATTAAAAAATCTGGAAATTTTTAGCTCATCTTGTTAACCTACAAACTAATTTAACTATAAATTTATTAAGCATTTGTGATAAAAATATACAACTAAATCACTTCTCAGAGCTTCCAACAGATGCTTGGACAACCACAACTATTAAGCGACTTGCATATATACTACATTGTTTGGTCAAATCGTTATTAGTAAAAATTAATTCAAATGTTTAACAACAAAAGCAGAGTATTTTAAAGGAAGGTACCTCCATATCATAATCTTCTGGTCCCACCAGAATAATAAGATTTACAGACCCTATCAGCAATATTTCGAATACATTTTCATTTATGATAAATTTTTCCATTTCGCTTACAATGAAAAGATTTTACAAATTTCAAAACGTCATACTGCTCACAGCAAGTAAATTACAAATGTAAGTCTATTTTGTGACATTCGGTGATTTAATGTATTGTTTATAATAAAAAATTTTTGATTTGTTCCTTTAATTTAATATTATTTTTGTGTGATACGATTAATATTAATATTGCTGTTTTTAAGGATCTTTCATGAAAATAAAGTTTAAAAAGATAGCAAATTAAATTGAATCGCATTGAACTAACATTACACAAAAAAACTCAAGAATATAATTAATTTATAAATTTAAGATTATTTTAAAAATTCTAATAATTAATATTTTAATTCTAATAATTAATAAAATGGCCTTAAACTCTAATATTTCTTATTAGAAATTTTCTATATCTATAATTAATAAATTGAATATACATGATTCATAATAAAACTTCCTTATTGTTCAATGCAAATGAATCGTAAGACTTCGAAATTAATTTCTCATCACAAAAGACAAAGACATAAATTTAAATCATTTGCTTCAAACGGGGTAGTATTTTTAAGTACTATTTTAAATGAAAAAAGATTTAAAACGCAATCATACTTTAAAGCAAAGATAATTCATTAAAGCTATTTTAAGATGCAAATTTGAGAACCTGAAATAAAATTCATAGGAGTCTGTTTTACCATAACAACCGAGTCGATAACAATCTCCAAGAGTCTCCAATAAAGCACGTATCGCTTCTTAAAGCGACATACTGGTAACACAATTGTTCCCATTCAGACTCAAAGTCTTGATGACAAAATGAACCGGAAGGGGAAAGCGAAGAAGACCCTGAAGGAAATTCAATCTGTACTTTCAGTACGCGAAAGAACAGTGTTTTGCCTTCGATAGGAATAAAATTTGACTTTTAAGTGTTAGACTGAATTTTCAAAATTTATATGGCTTTATGTGGCTATTTTCAATATTTAATGTCAAACAGCTTTCCATATAACTTAAAATACAAATATTTTAGAAACGCATAGTGTAAAAATCGTACATGTATAAAAATTTGGTAAAAATATAAAAAATAAAAAATGACTTAAGAAAGAGCTATATTTAAATAAAACTGATTTTTTTTTATTTATTGGTAGAGTTTCTTTCTAAAATTCCTGCTTTATAATGCAAATGTTAAAAAAATAATTATTTGCAAATATTTATTACTTTTTTAATAGTGACGTTAGTTGTTAGAAATATATTTTTAAATATTGATTGAAATGATAACTAGCAATGAACATCTGACACATTATACGGGACGTTTAATAATTTTATTAAATTTTTATTAAATTTTCACAAAACAACTTTTGTGTGTATTCTATTACACTTTATTACTGGTTATTTGTTAAAAAATAACAATAAGAAACAATGATGATTTAAATCTGGAATAAAAACCTAATTGAGATTTTTTCTTCACAATTTTTTTCCTTAACAAAATAGTCTAGAAGTAAAAAAATTAGTTATAAAGTTTAACTTAAATTAATAATTGTCAACAATTAATCATACTTCTTTTCTAAAATTCTAGGAATATGAAAAATATTTAACAAGGGATTTTAAAATTTCAACGAGTTTGTTCGGAGAAAATTTCATATGTTGTTGGCCTTTTCTCATTTTACTAAAATTATAGATCATGCTTTAGCTTAAAATATGAAAAATAAATTTTAACATAATGTTTATTAGAATGTTGGTAGTTGCTAATTACAGGATAATTTTATGATAAATCTACTTTTCCTTTAGAAGTATTTTTGGATAGCAGAATTTTAGTTACTTTGTTTGTGTCCTTTAAGGAACATTCCTCTAAATCCCTGGATATTCATATTTAATGAGAGGATATTTTAAACTTTTAAATTTGGCACACGAAACTTATTCTTGTGAAAAAATTTTTTTTCAAATGATTCTTTATAAGCTTTCTTCTTAAAACAAAAAGTATATTAAAGTTTCAAAAACTTTTTATTGAATGCATAATTTGTTATTAGATGTTAAAAGAAACTGGTTATACCTTGAAGCATTGCTTCTTTAAACAGCTAATTATGAGGATAAAAAAATGGAATTTCAAGATATTGGTGATCTTGTGCAATTTAAAAAATTTCTAAATTCTCTTAATCTGGGGCATTTAAGAGAATTTAGATACATATTAACTTTATCTTGTAATCGTATTGTATAGAGAAATGGTTTTCATTAGTAATACACATGGATTTTTAATAATTTTCAGTACATTATTTACTTATATATATACACACATGTATATGTAAATAAGTAAATATACATATATATAGATAGATAGATATTGAATTCAGTAAAGAACAACCCAAATATCTATCTCTCAGAAAAATAAAAAATATTCGAATAAAAGAAATAAAAGCTGCATTTTCTTATTCTTCTTTTCATATTCAACAAGTACGTTGGATTGTTTCGTCGTATAAGAAAATTGACTTAGATCAGATAATTTAACTTTGAACGACAATCATATGTTAATTAGACTACGACTGACTTAGATTCTCAAATTAAAGTGCACAAGTGGCATAACAATAAATTGACATTAGTTTTTAAATGAATGTCTAACCTTATTTTTTACATATAAGCTGCGTTGCTCAGAATATAATGAAAGAAAATAATAATAATTTTATAACTGTGACTTTTTTATATGGTAAAAAAATGTTCTTACTGCTTCTAATGACTCAAAAGAACATGACTTACAGAAAGTGCAGCCTATTATTAGCCCTCGAAGTAATCACCAACTATGTCCAGCACTTTCTGCCAACGATCTGCAGTTGCGCAATCAACTTGCCGGAAATCTCTGGGGATTTAGTTGCAAAGAATTACATGAATGCTTGTCGCGAGTCTGCTTCATAGCGGAAGAATTTTCCACGAGGATGATTGTTCAGGGAATAGAAATGGTAATATTCAGATGGTGCAAAATCAGATGAGTAAAAAGGATGGAACAAAGACTCCCAATAAAGTCACTGTATGGTATTTCTAGCCACCTGCGAACATGCGCTTCTCGTTATTGACCAAGAACAGTATACCCCTGCAATTAACTAGTTCTGGCTCCCTCTGTTGCACAGGTTTCAATTGTTGTGAGTACTAGTCCTCAGGGACCGTTTGGTCAGTTGGTAGCAGCTCATGGTGAATCACTTGACCATTAGTCCACCAAACATCAGCTTCATCGAAGGAGGACAAATTTCCCGACCTGATTTTGTGAAACCAATGTCTGGTCACACGCTCATCCACACCACTATTCTCAAATGCTTGATATATTCTTGACATTTTGAAATCGTAAAGCAAACAACACCAAACGAGTTTTACCAATACGTCCATTTCTTTTCGCTAATATATGACTAACGACTGATGAATGTGCTTTGTGAACCTGCTTTTATAATGACTAATATTCCTACTCTCAGCTGATCGATGACTCAACCACGTCATACACTAATTTACATACTTATTTTCACTGCATTCAATAGCAACGTGAAAATGGCAAGACCTTACTTGTTTACATTATAAAAACACACTTCACATTGAAATATTAATGTGTTACTTTTTACCTTTTTGGCTATTATACATAAGCCTAATTAATTAAGACAATGTATAAAATGGTTTAAAATTTATACATTTTATTTACCCGCCTTTAATTGTTAAGCAAATGTTCCATTTAATACAAAAGGAATATGATGTACCAATAATTATTGCTTTACAACATTGTGATGTAAAAATATACAAAATCCAAACAGATTTCAATGATTTCTATAATTTATGAAATATATATAATCGCTTTCTCTCATCTGGATAATGATTTTTAGTGCAATATATTTCGAAACTGTTCACTATTACCCCTTTCTAAAGTGTGTCTAAGTATTATGAGTTTATTATTGAATTTGAATTCAAAACAAACTTTTTAATAAGTATTCATCAAGATCGAATATTGCTTTTTTGATGTATGCGCACAAAATCTCTATTCCGAGTTGAATTTCTAAGTCAAAAATAAAAATAAAATAGAATAAAGAACTGCTGATCAAAAGATATTTTCATATTCTTCAAAGTTATTGTGCAAAGCTATGTAAAACTTCAAAATCACAAGCTTTCTCTGAAATATCAATATTTTTTTGAGAGATTCAAAATTTATGAGAAAGAGAATAAGATTCTCTTTTTCCTCCTGAATATATATATGTGCTCAATTTAAAAGTTTAATATATAGCAAAACTTATACATGCTCAGTTCTTATAAAATAATTTTTTAACAGTTCTAATTCAAAACAATTTTGAAAAAGAAGTATGTTGTCTTTCAAGAACATGGTTTTTAAGAAAGAGTGAACAACATAATTCTTGCAGTTTTCGCAGTACAATTGAATGAAGTTAAAATAAGTATGCAAATCAGTGTATGATGTGTTTGAGAAATCCGTCATTCAAGACTAGGAATATTAGTCATTATAAAAGCAGGTCTATCGCACACATTCATTAATGATAACCCATACAAAAGCAAAGAGATATGGTTAAAGGAACTCGTTTAGTAATGGTTGACTTACTATTTCAAAATGGATTTATTACCTGCTACATCAAATCGCCATATATCTCGTTCAAGGGTTTGGGAAAGTATTATGAAAGGGAATAGTGCTGTGAATGAATATACGAAAAAGTAATGGTTTCAGAAATTCAGGCCGGGAGATATGTCATTCTGTGATAAAGCTCTCAGGGAACTACTACTGACCATAGATGACGAAGCCGCTTTCTGCAGATTACGTTTTTGGGTCATTTAAAATAGTAAGAAAACCTTGTTCACCTTATATTACCCTAAAATTTTAATTCTATGAAATTATGTACTAAATTTAGGATATACCTATATATATATATATATATATATTATATATATATATATATATGTAACAACATGTTATATATATATATAACATGTTGCATTTAAAAGATGAGTTTGGTATATGTAGTGTCTGTTCTGTAGAAGAAAGCACAACTCGAACAAATACAAACATTTATTTAAAAATTAAAATTAATAATTAAAAGTATTGTATATTAAAATTATAATTAATAGAAATTTGATTATGGCTTTACACGGCCCACAGAACAAACACTCAAGGAGAGCCAGCTAAACCTCCTTGTTGGCTGGTCAAAGACAATCTCTCTCCACCTGAACAGACTCCCTCCTCTCCTCTTTTCCAATGACTACAGCGCCATCTTGTGAAGAGAATGAGGAGTATCCTATGACTACAGTACAGTTACGCAAAAAATTGATACAGTGCATGCAGTATGGAATCAAACAAATTTTTCTTGACTTATAGAATCCTTACACATGATTTTCGATCTAAGAGGAAGAATAGCAAGCAGATATCCTTTAGTGTGAATATAATCTCCTCTTATTGCACTGATTACCTCATATGACCTCTACTTGCACTTCTCTAAATTGTAAAACCTTTTTTTAAATAAAAGTACTCACTTCCTCAATCAGCTTTTGCTTCATTTGTTGAGTGTTTCCCGATGGATACAATCATGCCTCAAGGTGTCCCCCCGAAGCATTTCACACATGTTCTAGAGAGTTAAAATAAGAGGAGTTCACTAGCCAATCAGTTTGAATGATACTTTCCTTTACCAGTGTTTTATGAACAGCAGGAGTCCAATATGTACTTGCATAATCACCCATATAGACGACATCGGCTTTAATAGCATTTCGGATCCCCTCGACACTATGTACAGAATCTCTGTTGAATACCGGGAGCTCAGTTCACTCGTTAAACATGAAACCTCCCAGTACGACATCTTCAAGACCATCATTAACGGTCTCTTTTCATGATGTTCTGTGATGAATCTATGTCCCGACCTCTCTGAAATTAGCTGGCAATGAGAATCACATGTGGCACTGAAGCAACTATCATCCGTTAAGAGGATATGACAATATTGATGAGACATCCTGTTTTTGTGTGCTCCTTACACCAACGAAAACGATGACACCAGGGTTTAACTTTGAAAAACAGTAGCCGAAAGAGCCATCTTTGTGAATGCATCTAGATTCAGTAAATTACATCACTTATAACTTTTCTGAACATTATTGATTGGCAATGATGCTTGCGGCCTGCGGGATGATGTATTAAACTACATATTCATCCACTGCAGTTGTTTTACCAGGGCGACGATCACCAAACTTCTTAGGAACTGCATTAATATTATGGAGAACTTTCCAAGACTGCGAAACTGATCTTCTGTTAATTCTTAGTGCTTTCAATTACCCTCAAGCTTCATCCTTCTTCCAGCTCAGCAATCATTCTTACTCTTGTGGATAGTTCAGGTGTTTATTTCTGGCCATATATCATGAAATAACCCATTTTGGTCTTGCAGCGAATGCTTTTGTTGTATTTCTGTGCTACATTATATTATAGTCTTTCTCTGCGAATTATGACAGCGCATGTTTTCTGTATTCACGTCACCAATGACATTTTGTTTCTGACATTTGCTTATGTATGACCTTTCTTCAGAATTGTGTATTTCTGAATTGCGTTCTTTCTTCTGAGATCATTATATTGATGACAAAACCCAATTTTCTTGTAATTTTATGGTTTTTAGAGAGTTGTTTTAGAGTTTTCACACTATATATATTTATATATAAATAAAAACAATTCTCAAAAATATTTATTTTTGTGTATTCTTTCATATACATTTGTTTAAATAAATCTATATCGTCATTGAAAAACAATTCCCAATTTATATATTGTTTTAATTATTTTAGTATTTATACTTTTTTATTTATTTTGAAAACATAGCTATATTATCAAAGCTGTGACTTACATAGTAGCAGGATACTCTGCAGCCATAACAGCAGCCCATATTATTATGAACACAATAGGAAAACCTATTAAAAAACTACAATTATAAAAAATATATTAAACAAATTAATTTGAACTCAATTTTTATTTATCAATATTTCACAATCGATACAAAATCTTCACAAGAATATCTCTATTTATTTCTTTAGCTCTTAAATTTATTTATCTATTTCTTATATTATTAAAAAAAGGAGAATATTAAAAGAAATAATAAAGTCCTGAGATTTTCAATAAAATTTTATATACATTAAATTTTATACAAGAATTTATTTATTTATTACATATGATTATCTGCTCCTGAATGACAATGAGATAAATTTTAAAAAAATGTTACAAGAACTGTAAGAAGAACTTAAAAAGAAGTTTTGATCAAGAAATATGCTTTGTTGTGTCAATGTGCTTTGTTGTGTCACATGTTTGTCAAAGGATTATGTACAATTATATATAAATTGCCGTCATCCTTTGGCACTATATTCTTATAAAATAAGTTTTTATTAGAAAATGAAAGACACTCATTAAAAAGTAAACATAAATATTTCATAATATTTTGTGGCATGCAATATTTAATACCTGAAGAAGAAATAGTAATGAAAATAATGCAACACTTAAATACATTATAAGACATTATGACATATAACACATTATACTCAAATAACCCATAAATGGTGTAAAAATTGAATTATGCCATTTACCAAAAATAATTTTCTTAATGAAGGAAATAAGGATCAAAACAAGAACCAAATTTTTTCAATCTCGTGTAATTGCCCATCATCGGCATTGGGAAAATATAATGCCACTTGCAATCTACATTTAATGTGCCCATCACATTCAATATAATATATTTTCTATTAATGTTTGGTTAACTTTCCGTTCAACATATGATGAAGAAGATATAATTTAAATACATCAATTTTTACATGCATATCCTGCAAAAATGTTTTCATATAATTTAATAAATTGGTTTCAAAAGCAATTTATAACATAAAACCACATTTAATTTATGTACTCAGTGGCCATTATAATTTCAGAGTTTAGAGTATTTGAAGATTTCTGATATCTTAAAAAAATTTAAGTATATTTAAGAAAGAAAGCCACCAATATATACGAAAAATTTACTATATACATAAAAAATATTTAATCCTATAATGTTAAAAAGCTTCAATGAAAATATAATTTTACAATACTATTATTTATCAATTCTTTTTGGAGAAATGCTCTTTAAGTGAGTGATTCCTGAAACTGCTTAGGAGAAATTTCTTTGAAGTCAGAATTCTGTTATAACATTTTCAGAGAGTGCAAATATTATATTCAGCTATTATTATCTTGTATTAAGGTTTGCTCATTGTTACTTTATTTGGATTTATTTCCACTCTCACTTTTCTTCTACTAATAGTTAACCCATTGGTAAGGCGTTATTATTTCGATCACAAATATGTAATATCATTTATTTTTGCCTTTGATCTTACGAAATCACATTTGAAAACTAACGGAATTGAAGAAAAATTGACATCAAAAGCTCAATTTATCACAAACATCAGAAATCATCTGAACTCTGCTTACGAACAAACAGATTACAGTAAACACATTTTCTGAAACCAAGGATTATATTTGCAGGCTAAAAATCATTTTTGGTGTTATATTATGAACATGATGTATGATTCTACTCTAATTCTGGAGCCAGCAATGTATATCTTGAGCCACTATTTGCGGTTGCTTTGTCAAGAAATAACTATTTATCATTTTATATATAAATTGTTGCCATCATTTGCCTTTACTTGCCTGTTGCTGTTAACACTGCGTAAAGTAACATGGACTTTAAGGCTTTTTTCACACTAGACGACTTCTATCGTACGATAAAAAGTCCTCCAATATTTTATTGTAAGAATCTATAAAAAAAAACACATACACTAGAGACTGCTCACACTGAACGGGAAACGATATTGGGTGACCATTCTGTTGTGTGGTTTTTTAATAACTTCTCACGTAAAATTTCGTCGATTTTTTACTGTACGATAAAAGTAGCCTAATGTGAAACAGGCCTAATGCTGCATTTCATTTTCACAGGAAACGCATTTATTTGAATATGATTGACCAATCTCCACATTTTTGAACACATAGTTTTGAAACACCCCGATCATAATAAATTAGAGATTGATAAGATAAAATAAGTAAATGTAAGAAACATTTTGATATTAAATCATGTCAGTTTTTGAGTTGATTAAGGGAACATATTTTATACTCACCCCATCCAAATGTATAATAGAAATGGAAACTGACGTCTCTAGGAAACACGAGAACAACGCTAGTGTGCAAATGAACTCCTTCCAGCAGCATCCACATAAAGACTGATGTCCTCGAGTATTCCATGAGAACATAGCATATCTCACATAATATAGGCTAAAATAAATTATTTTTTTCATTAAAATTACAAAAAAATAGGAGTGCTGCAAGCCTTTCACATGAAATACAAATATAAATATTAGTTCAAAGTGTGGTTTTAGTAAAGAGTGTTAAGTATTATAAGAAAATATACAGATAATTTTTAAGACGTTTACGTAAAAGTACACAGCTAATTTTTATTGAATGCAATCCCACACGTTCCAATTATAAAACAAATTTTGGTAAATATCTCAAAACGCAGCACGAAAGCCTTCTTAGACCATGACAAAATGCTGAAACATTTGTTAGTGCAATGTTGACAAAGATATAGTACACATCCTTGTTTATTGCTATCTTTAATCTCATATCTGATAAACCTGCAGCTATCACAATTAAAAACGCTCGAATCGGTATATGCAATAAAATCATTAACAATGGCGTATTAATTACTTTTGCTGCTTTAAAAATGATTTCATTTACAAGATGATCTCTTGTTAAAAGTCATAAGCTTACATCTGCTTTTACCCATTAATATATTAATTTATTTATATTTGTTAATGAATTTAAAAGAATTTCTTAGAAGTTTCATATAAATAAGCAAATTATTATAATAATTTTTTCAAAATGACATACCAATATACTTAAGGATTTTTAGAATCTAATTGAAAACCAAAATCATTCTCTTAAGATGATCATTGCTATTTCCTTATTTCCTTTCTCTCATTTTTCAATTTTTGAATTAATAATCATGCATAATTACTCTACTATGTTTAATGAATATACTTTCATATAATTTACAAATCAGAATAAAAAAAATTCATATAGTGGATCAAATTGTGTTATACATTAATTTTTTTGATTTCAAACCATCTATTTTCCGTAGATTTATTTTAAAATATTGGCCAAATCCAATTTCCTTTACTCCTATAAAAATAATCTTTATCTCACATCTCCTCATAAATTATTGATACAATATAACTTTAAAACTCATTACAATTCTCAAAAAATAACATTTTAATTACTAAATTCCTAAAATTGAGTTTTAGATATTTACAGCAGCATAAATATCATTTTTTATTTTTTACATTAAAAAAAGTTTTTAATTACACACATTATTTACTTTTCACCAAATTAGTAATTTTAAATTTACAAATGGGTACTATTATTTTCTATTTAACTTGTTTATATTTCTTCCCTCAATTTCAATTGTTATTAATATTACTTTCGTTTTCTCAAAATACAATATTACATAATATTTAGGTCAAAACCATTATTTGTATTTTTTTCTACAATATGGCAAACTGCTCTATCATGTTTCGGAAAACAAAAACATACGGCACTTTCTGTAAATGAGCACAAGATTGAAAATCGTGTTGTGAGAACTGATCACACAATTGTTTTTCAATCGAAAAAGCTACAGCATCATTTATCTTTTTTTCTCATAACTCATCTTATGAGTTACTTCCAAAAATGGTGAAATGGTGTTTTTCTCGATCTTGCCCTTGCTTTCAATATATATATATATATATATATATATATATATATATATATATATATATATATATATATATATATATATATATATATATATATATATATATATATATATATATATATATACTTGCAGCTTTTTCATAAACAAATTTTTGAGAATACATATTAAAATTATAATTAGAACAACTCTGAGTTACTGCAATTTTAGTAAATTTCAAAATATAAAATGCAAAATTACAGGCATCAAATTGAAAGTTTTTCACTACTATAAATTTTACTTAATCATTAAAATTAAAAAACCTAAAATTAAAAAATTACTATGATTCATACGTCTAATTTTATATATAATTTCATATAGGTATAAATTTAAAATATGATAAATCAAAAACACTCGAAAACAAGTACATGTGATTAAAACCTCCCTTTATTATAAATCATTAATGATATACCATTAATCACTTATGTTTAAAATTATAATATGTATGAAATCCCAAATATAGGAATACTACATATATGTATACATATATAGTAAAAAATGATATAGATATTCTATCAAAATATCTATAACAATTAAGAAATCTTGCTAAATATTTTAAATAATATAAAAAAAATGTGATTTAATTTACTTCCATTCTATTATAATTAAGCTTTTCATAAACTTGCAAAAATTTCTTTATTTAGTTCAGCTCTAGACAAGTCTATATAATTAATATTTTACTTATAAGCAAAGTTTTGACATTCCAACTTATATATATATACATATGTGAATGTATTTTAACTACCTTTAAGAAAATGTTATAAAATAGTACTTAAGAATTTTTTGTCTGTGAAAAAATTAGGATACTTGCAAACATTTTCGCATTTTGGAATCTGTAGCAGTTTAATATGTTATAAACAATGTTCGTTTGAACTTTCTTTCAAAAGATATATTTTGTTGAAAAAAATCCTTAAGTTTTTATAACTAAAATTCCTAGAGATAAATCTCTAAGTTAATATCAAAAAGGACAAATTGTGGCAGGTAAACATATGAGCAAAAATATAAGAAAATTTGCAAAGCACCTAAATATCAGCCCAAAAACTATTTGTAACTGTTTGTGTATGAGGAAAACAAAGATTGAAAGACCAAAAAATTTGACAATACGTAATCAAAGAAAAATCTTTTCGCAACTTAAAAATTGCATGGAAATTTTGGAAAAGTACAAGATCTATCTGGTTTCTCACATGTAATTAGAAGAACACTTAACAGCTACAAAAAACGATCAGTTACCGTCATCTTCAAAAAAAAAAGAAAGCACTATCTTTAATGGAACAAAACACACAGTGTGTCAAAGAACAGATGTCTGTTAACTCCGAATGGATTTCAGTTAGTTTTTCTGATAAAAAAATATTAATTCAAATGGTCCAAACGGATATCAATATTATTGGCATTGTCTGGGTACACAAGAAGAAGCTTATTTTACCTGAAACATAGGAGGAGGCAGTTTAATGCCTTGTATATCAGTTGGTTACGTTGGAAAGACCAATCTAGTATTTCCGGATGAGAGACAGTAACATACAGAATACATTCAAATTTTAAATTCAGAGCTTCTTCCCTATTGTGCTAAGCTAGGTGTATAAAACTGGATATTTCAGTATATGGAGCACCAATTCGCACTGTCAATGGGGTTAAAAGTTTATTTGTAACAAATAATGTTCGGTTTCGCCATAAACTGCTAAAAGTACAATCCTCACTGTTGTTTAAAATATATGGTGAGAAACTGTTCGGCGTGCTTACGCCAGAGGCAAGCTATATGAATCTTTGATCGAATTTCGAGAAGCTTTCAATTGTGTATCGGAGAATTTTTGTGAAACCAAAATTCAAGACTTACATGATTCAATGTTAAATAGACTCTTTGAAGTAGTTAAAACAAATGACTAATTCCTTATTAACAAGACGTTTATTTTCCTTATTTAGTACTGCCCCTTCTACTTTTTTCACACAGTATGAGGGAAATGAAGTTAATATTTAATTGTAATCAGCAAGTATTTTTTATTTCATGCTACATGCATAGTTATCTGATTGTAAATAAGTTTTTAAAAGTGCTGTAATGAAATCATTTTGTAAAAATTGAAAGTTCTTTTCTTATTTGGAAAAAAAACCTACTGTATTTCTACTTTTTTCCAACATTACATATACATTGTGACTCTAAATTGTTTTTGCAAATTTAAAAGATTGATAACACCCATCCAGTCTAGCATTGATTACATAGAAACATAGAGTTGAATTCCATTTTGAGAGGCAGAAAAGAGGAATTCCCCCTGAACTTACTACAGTAATGGTTAAGCGAATGAATAATATCAAAAGTTTCAGAATCATATTCATCTCTTAGTGAAAGAATCACAGCAAATGCTCAAAATACCGACCACTGATGTCGGTGCACAGTTGACACCGGTAAAGAAATGACTTGCGCACCCTCTCCAAGATTCCTGGTGCCAAGTTAATATTTTTCGTGGCAACATCGATTCTAGCCACGAGATGTTCAATTGAGTCTACACCTGTAGAAGTCTGTATAAATTGAGTCTATGCTTGTAGACTCATGAAATCTTTAGTATATGACATCTTCAGTTGAGTCGACAGGCGTAGACTCAACTGAAGGTTCATATATCTCTCATATACTAAAAATTTCATGTGCCCCTAGAACAAAAGTACAGTAGGTTGAGGTCTAATTAGTAAGGAGGCCAAGCCACAGGTTTTCTAAGTCCAATCCATCGTAACACTCAAACTGATACGAACCATGATGATACTAATGTGCTGGGGCTCCATCGTACATGTCTCTTTGAATGGGGCAGCCTGAAATAAACAGGGAAATCCTTGTTCCAAATATGTACAATATGTTGCGCCGGCAAAACTGCCAGACATGAACTGATAGACAAATATGACAAAGGCCTATCGGATAATCTCCAAAGATACCTTTCGAGATTTCACGGAAAATTTCTGTTGGTGTCTACGAGGGGTGTACTGTAAGTATTGTTGTAAGACCAAACATGTTGATTGCGCTTGTCGAAAATACTTACTCTGCTGAATGTTGTTAAGTAATACTTATGCAAGAAATCGTAAATTGTTATTCTTAATCCTCAGCATCCGCTCAGTGAAGTCTGACCGGCAGGGATAATAATCTGTCTGCAAAGATTGCACTTTTTGTACGTTGTACCTATTACCTGTACACCATCATAGCTTTCACGAAAATTTTTGGGTGATGTTATTCGGCTAATACTTGAAGCGATGATTTTGAGCCGTTTTTAAAGGTCAATGTCTATTTTACGACAACAAGTAAGAGCAAAACGCGATTTCATCTGTGTAGAAATTTGCATACGTTAAATTTGTGGTGCACTTCCATTTTCCTCTTTTCTGCTTCACAGTGGAATGCGATCCAATGTTCATATGTAACTATTGCTTGTACGGATGGGTAATATCACCCTTCTTAATTTGTAAAAGCAATTTAAAATCACTCCTAACGTATATATATATATATATATATATATATATATATATATATATATATATATATATATATATATATATATATATATATATATATATATATATATATATATATTAGTTTATAGTTTGGGGAAGTTCGTAGAGTTTTTACCAAAAGACTTTTATTTAAACAATAATTATATCAATAAGTTAGTTAATCAATTATATATTCACTGTTGCTGTTTACAACCTCTTCCCACCTCTCAACCAATTCGTTGAAGCCGTTCACCCAAAATCGCCTAGTCTGGTGTCAAAGCAACTGTAGAGTCACTTTTTAAGGACCTCTTAGTGCACTGTGAAGTGCTCGAAAAGAATGCCACAGTCAACAAGGAGCTCTACATTGCCCAGCTATACCGCGTGAATGAGGCTGTTCAACTAAAAAGAACTGGTCGACATGGACAAACTATACTTCTTCACGACAACGCCAGTCACCATGTTGCACAAGTAGTCAAAGATGCATTCCAAGAGCTTGAATAGGAGGTCCTTCAGCATCCGCCGTATTCTCCGGACCTTACACTGACCGATTACCATCTTTCCCACTCCTTCTCAAACCTTATTCTACCTTCGATAACAAAGAGTTCCTTAAAAACTGACTCAACAACTTCTCTGACACCAGACCAAGTGATTTTTGGAGGAACGGCTTCAGCAAATTTGATCGAGAGGTGGGAAGAGGTTGTAAACAGTAACGGCAAATAAATATTTGAGTAACTCATTAGTATAATTACTGTGTTTTGTTTAAGTAAAAGTCTATAGTAAAAACATTAAGAACTTATTCTCCAACTTAATACAACACAATTGTTTTCTGAAATTAATAATTGGGGTACAACATCTATTGATGATCCTGGAACTTGTGATGATGTTGAAGTCGGATTAGCTATCTTTGTTACTGTATCCTTGGATTGGGGTAAGGCACCCAGAATAAGAAAGTCTGGAGTTCCAGGTTAGGTCAAAAAGGATGAAGTTTAGCTTCGTATGATGGACCATGATTATATAGGGAATTCCTAATGTTAATACACTAGACTTAATAGTTAAGGGTTCTCTGTAATATTCGGAATAGGTCATAATATGAATGTGTGGGAAGAGCTTTTACTGTGACATTTGTCTCAAATACATGCAAATGGTTAAACTGTAATAGCTGCTCAAAGAAGCTTATACCTTATTAATACTTGTAAATTTCAATGACATCACTATTGTTTCTGCTGACGATAAAGCTTTAGCTATTAGAATAATAGCTCAAACTCCTAAGGCTTTTTTCATTTTTATCGCACTGATTAATAAGAAATTCATAATATTTTTCGTAATGTTTAGAAATACACTCTTCAAATACAAGTAAGTGCACGTGTTAAACATAAATTATTTTTATTTGATATTTGCACTCTTATATTATTTCTTATCTCAATAGTATTGCATTTATTGACTGGGTTTCAATATATTGTTATTTAGTGTAATTGAAACAAGAGTTAACTACATGTACAAGGAATAATCAAGTCATGGACTATTTGTTTTGTCTAGAGCGATCAAACTCATTGTAAGAAAAATAATTTATGCAATCTAGGCAACAGTGATTGCCTCATTCTAGTACTGATTTAGATAAGGGCAGTGATAAATTAATAGTGTTTTGTATATGATGTATACAGTGAAAGCTTTAAAAGAAGACTTCTGGTTTAATAATTACATTAAATTTTTTTATCTTATTTATAGATTAAAACTAAAAATATAAGCTTTATAGAAACATATGGCTATTTTAATGCCATTTAGAGTACCGAAACAAATAAAATCTCTTAAAATCCATAACTTATGCATATTTTTTTGTCTTAATTATAGTCTCACTTACTATTCACACTTATTGGGACATTAGAAAAGTTATATAAAGACGTTTAATTCTTTATCTAACTAATTAAATTATTTGTTGTTAATTTGAAATATTAAATAATAGTTTTAGGAGGGTTACTTTAATTTCTATTTTATTTTCTACACTATTTTTAAGATTTTATGTAAAAGCATATTGCTTATGAATCTATGATTATTGAAGATATGTAATCGAGTGCATTGCAAAAATTATGCATACCGTACATCAAGTGAAAGTATATTGCATGTTTGTAATATTTTCACACAAAACTTGAATTCGATGTATTCTAAAATGATTATTCTTTGCAGTAATACAATAATTACCATCCTCACAACTTATTAGTATTGTGGTTTTCAATTTAACTCAATTTACGCAGTGAATAAAATGCTAAAAAAGAAAGTATCTATGCCACTTACCATGTTTTCGATGCTGTAAGGATGAGTACTCTTCCTAATAGCATCGTCGATGGAGTCTCTGGAGACCCATTGGTCCATGTACAGGATGAGACGGATGAGTACTTGTGCGAACATAGCGAAGAACAGGTGCTTGTGGATTTTTGTGCGCTTATTTCGCAGGGAACTGTCAGAAAGGAAGACATCAATAAGTTCATATAGACAATGTGATAAATTTTTTTGTTATTTCACATCAAACTGCACAGTTGTACCCAGATTGAATATTAGTTGAGTCACAGTTACAAACATTGCTGAGAAAAGCTACTAATATTCTCATTTTCTTGCCTTCTGGCAAAACATTTTCATAGATATTGGACAGTACTCACGTGTCTGAAGCGAAAAAATTTGGTCTGCTCACAAGTATGTTGTTGTCGTCGTGTGACAAGTGCAAAAAAAGAAAAAAAAAAGGCAAGTCATTGGGATCAAAGGCATTTACCACTGATCTGGCCACATCTTTAGCTTTTTTCGCATAAAGGGTGTCATGGTTGGATACCCTTGTTGGCTCGAGGCAACAGACATGCAATTGAAGAGGTGCCTTGGATCCAGTGGAACTCCTGTGAAGTGCCTGCATTCTCTTTTAGATCCACCAGGCATGATTTTCATACCCCTCATGAAAATCATACAAGTATACAACCTGCAAATTTTTGCTTCAGCCAAATTTTGTGTTCCTAATCCAAAGGAACGTCAATAATTCGGTATAAAACATGACACACTTGTGTAGAAGATTGTTGATATTTTGTTGCTTAGCAGAATCAGAATTGTAAATTTAAAAACACAATGAATCATTTCTCTCAACAATTGTTTTATACAAACGAGTTAAAAATCATTTATTTTTTAAAAATCTAAAAAATTATTGGCACTTATCATGTGTTTATTAACAATTACAAGTAATAAATATAATGACTATTAAAAATGCTAGGTAAGTTTGATTAGAATGGTGATATCATAGTATTTGTTAGTAATAAATTTACGTGCCGAAATATAGCAACTAAAATCATTATAAAAGTAAAGTATTAGAAAATGGCTAAGTAGGAAAACACCGCACATAAATAAACACTCATAGGGTTGTTAGATAAGGAATTTCTAAATTACTATTTTAATTACATAACCAATAATCTATCAAATATTATACTCACATTAATTTTAAAACAATATCGTTTTAATAAAAAAACTTGTGATTTCAGTAAGTTTAATACCAAATTTAAAATTTGAATTTGAGAATTATTGAAGGAGAAGCTAATATATCATCGACTTTAAAATGCTAAGAATCACAGACATAATATTTACGACCTCTCATAACTTTTAAAAAGGTATAGTAGCTAACGTTTTGCTAATTTTATATTGAAATCTTCTTTCTATATATATATACACACACACAGGTGTATGTAAATCTAAATAAATTTTAAATGTAAAGAATAAAAATTAAATTCCAGACACTCACATTACATTTACTAAAATGTGAGAAAAGGAGAAATCTAACTAAATTAAAAAACTTCAGTGTCTCTCAATTAGGTAATATTTAATCAAAAAAGAGAATTTCTCATTTTACTTTATATTTACATATTCCATCTTTATTTAACTCTATTTTTATTACACATTTCTGTTCATACAAGTTTATTTATTACTAATACTGGAAGATATTAATCTTATTCTTAGCATAAATAATTAGAAATAATGAATGGGTAAAATTAAAATAAAACCAGAAAATTATATTCATGGTTGAGTAATAACTTAAATTAAGCCTGTAATTTGGAAGTCCTTTATATTTTGTGACACTGATATCAAGAGTAGTTATAAAGAGAATAATGTAGTCATTGTACAGATAAGAAATGGTCAAGAGTATACGTCTACAGATAAGATGTTTTCCAGCTATACATGCTACACCAGTTTATAATAAATATAAAAAACTGCAATTACATACATATATTGTTGAAAACTAATTCAAAATTACTAATTACTAGAAACTTCGATATAAGCCCTCTCTGTATGACGGTTCTCCGTTGAAGTTTAGAACTCTATACTTTGATGATGCTCTACAAAATTTCCCTATTATTACAGTCGAAATAATCCAGTACCACCGTATATTCTTAGGAGAGATTCGCTTTTTAGAGTGGGTGTACCAAGTTCATTCCCAGAATAAACGGGGTTGGGAATTAGGTTTATCAATTTTACATGCATAGGCCATAGTAGCCTAATGGTTAAGTTTATGGGTCGACCACCCGGAAGGGCTGGGTTTGATTCCCAATGCCGCCAAAGATTCACCAAGTACATTGCGATGTACGTGCTCATTAAATCTGGGGAGTCAAAAGTCTTGTGGTGGGTCATTGAGCAGTTACCATGGGTGTTATGGTCTGGAAAAAATTTACCCCTCCACGTCGAAGTCAAAATTGAAGGAATGGATCCTCTGGGGGTGTCATTTATCGGATGAATCTTAGAGCAAAGTCTTACTTTCTGATGCTCTGATTAAACGAAAGACGCACCTTTCAGACTTAATTTCAGCCAGCCGTCGTAAATCGTTCTTGGCTAGTCCAAGTGTCACAAATAACAACAATATGCAATTCGGTCAAACTTTTAGCTTTGGCGTTGTATAGTAAGAAGACAGTCTTAGGCTAGTATGAGACATTTAATATGAATTGAAAAATTTGACTTTTTACAGGAGTTTTTCATAGGTAGTGGACCATGCATTCACTTGTTGAAAGGAAAGAATCCCGGAAAACTATTGAAGAACTACACTGACGTGCATGGAAAGGGTAGAGTCACAACATTCATCTTCCGTTAATTAAAATTCTTTGGTATTGAACCAAAACCTTTCAATCTAATGACCATTGTCTTGTCACTATCCATGATGAATCTGGAATTTGAATTTAGAAGTTTTCCTGGTATCCTATTTTCGCTAGTAAAGGTGGAAAGTTATCTATAAAAATCCTCTGAAAAACTATAATAATCAGTTAATAACATGCTTTTAAGCATACCCACTGACAATTAGAATATCTTCTCCACGATGTCACAAAGCATTGCTTTTTTAAAAAACATAAATATGTCTTAAGGAATGATTCAATTTTGATAGTTGGATATTTACCTTAACGAAAAACATTTCTAATCATAGCTAAGAATTAATATTTAATTCAAGCGTAGAATCTTATTAAAAGACATATTTTTTAAATAGTTAAATTAAACTTATCATTTAAAACTGCTAACAGCAAATAGCACTTAAATATTTGTAACTGAAAAATTATTTCTTATTATTTTTCAATAAAGTAGTAATTCTTGTTTTAAAGGAAAAAGGCATGATTCAATAATATCTCCTGTTCCATTCAGACAATTTTATGCGCGTTGTGTGAGCAATTTATTGCCGACATTTGTTCTATTCTATTTAATGGAGTAAATATTTCATTTTAGTGGCTTTCAGAAAGTGGAACGAGGTATATTTATGTGCGTAAAGTAAGAGTCTTCATTCATCATTTCTATCGACCATCAATGTTTTGACAGATACAAAAGGATTATTGAGAATACTGAGTTCGTAAAATTATATCTTTTCTATTTACCGATGAAATATTTAGATATTACTAATTTTTTATGACACATGTGTATAATATTGATTTTAGTGAAATATAAAACAATTACGGAATCAAGTTTTCTCCAATGAAATTCACCATTAATTTGAAAACATATTATACAAATATTAATTTTATATTAATGGATTTTGTTAAATATTACTTTCATAATATGTGTCTCAGTTAATTAAATATATTCCCTAAACAGTATATATTTGATGTGAAAAATGTAATTAATCGTGTTTTTAATAGCTTATATAACTTTTAGGACCACTGAAAAGTTCTGCCCATTGATCATTGAGGATATTGCTAAAACCATATTAGATATTTTTTGACGACATCGGGTTATACAATTTGCTCAGCAAATTAATTCAGCTCAGCAAACTATTTCAGACCATATTCGAAAGATAAGACTGGTGTAGCAGTACTCAAATTGAGTACCACAGAATAATTTTGATGATCGGGTCATCACATGATAATCTCTGTTCGGAACAAAATTGAGCCCTGCTTGAACCGTATAACAACTGGGTATGAAAAATGGATTACCTACGAAAACATTGTAAGATAAAGGGCATATTGGGGGAAAACTCTAAAACATATTTGGCTCTGAATAACAGAATGTTCTATACATGGGGAGATATTTGAGGACCAATGTATGAAAAGCATTAAAAATTAAACGAAAACTCAATTCGGAAAATTATTGTCAGCAACAGGATAATTTAAAAGGAGCAGTCCAAGAAAAAAGTTCGTCAAAATTTCTCAGAACCAGGCGGGGAATTCAATCCCATACATCGTATTTTTCAGACTTATCATTCTCCAAATATCACTTGTTTCTGTACTTGCAAATTTTTTGTAGGGTAAAAAATGCAATAACGAAGTTGATATCAAACATGCTCTGATTCAAGTTTAGGCCTCTAGAGAAAAGACATTTTTTAAATGGAATATGCAAATAGCCGTCAGGTTTTCAAGAATTCATAAAAAATGACGGCAATTATATTATTCAATAAAGTTTATTCAAGATTTGAAAAATTTATTCTTTTGTTTTATTCTAAAACGGATAAAACTTTCTGATAGACATAAGATTTCCATAATAGTAGCATTTTTACATCACTGTAGAGATAGTTTTTGACAAATATATAGATAATTAATGATATTAATTAATGGTTCATTCTTTGACAATAATCAGTAAATAATAATTTTAAATAATGATTAGTATATTGTCAATCTTTATTGTTTTCAGGGTTGTTGTTTATACTGAAACAATGTTAAGCCCAGCTTTTAAAAAATCATTAAATAAAAAGAAGGCACAAATACAGGATTAAAAATACGTCATTTAATGCATTGATAAAATGTGCAAAACCAGCAATGTAACAATATTCACATAAAATTTATAGCCATTATATTTATTTTCACAATCCCTTACTAGACAAGTTATATATGTCAATTTGAATAATGCCTACTTTTGTTTATTCATTTTGAGTCAAATGAAATAATTTCCCCTCTTATTGAATCTTAGTTATAATATTTTCATTTCCAAAATATATATGTATTCTGTAGAATACATTATTGCATTTTTGAATTTTTTAATTTAAAATCCATACATTTTAATCCATGTATAGAAAATATGCAACTCATAAATCCAAGTAAATTTTTTATGCATTTATATTAGCCAGAATAATGAAAATGAAATTATTGTAGAGTCGGTCATTTTTCAATGTCTAAAATAATCAAAAATGTCTCAAAGACATTAAAAATATCCAAGTTTTAAAAAAATAATATGAATTAAAATTTTTGATATATTAGATGGTGGATGATAAATTAAAACAATTAAAAAACTAATACTTGCGAACATCAATTCATATCTTATTATTTAGCACTCTGTTATATCATTCAATTCAATTCATATCTTATTATTCAGCTTTCTGTCATATCATTCAATTCAATTCATATCTTATTATTTAGCACTTTGTCATATCATTCAATTCAATTCATATCTTGTTATTCAACACTCTGTCATATCATTTAATTCAATTCATATCTTATTATTCCGCACTCTGTCATATCATTCAATTCAATTCATATCTTATTATTCAGAGTGAAGTGTAATAAAAGATAAGATTTTGCAAATAACAAACATTATTATTTTCTTTAAATAGTTTTGCGCTTTTGTTAAATTAATATCATAGGTCTATGAGGTAACACTAATGGATTTTTTGAATTAGATGAGCTTGGATTCAATTCTAATCATTATTTAGAGATGGGAGACGAATGTTTCGTTTTTGTTTCTGCCTACAAATTTCCTATAGGTTTTGTAGTTTGTCAGCTTTCACCGATACCATTAAATAAAAGTGGTCCTATAAATGTGATGATCAACGAAAACAAAAAGATGGGATGGAGATGGTCACAGATATTTTTGCAGCTTTTAATTATAAGGACACAAAATCATAAGGAAATTGTTGAATCCAAGAAATGTTTTATAATTTGTACACCGTATTCATATTTTCTAATATCTATGAATTTTTAAAATTACATACTTTGTAATACAACATCCAAAAGCCTGTGTATGGTTTTATTTGAAAATATGTTTAATGTTTATATCCTCAGATACCTTCATTTATTGTTATCCAGATTTGTGAATATCGAAAGAAGAGAAACCAAAAACTCTCAAACACCAACAAAGTATAAAAAGAATTCACAAATATAAAATAATTTATTTTATTATGAAAAAAATCTTATATGTCACTTTTTGTTCTAACAGAGATATAAAACTGTTAATATCTTCAGTTAAGACATTCAAATTACTAATCAAAAAGTATATTCAATGCAGTTTTCGAACACGATTGGAAAAAATACAAATTAGACACGTAATATAACAAATGTGTGCTAAGATTTTGAATATTTTGCTGCGTAAAGGAAATAAGATAAGTATCAAGTAAATACTTACGGTAATATTGATTGAAAGTATAGTATTTAAAATATAATTACATTACAAAAGGGAATAAATTTTAATTTTCTTCTATAATAAATTAAATATTAACAATAATTCTTGATAAAATTTAATGTATATTTTATAAATTTGCAACAATTAAATGGAATTGCAATGCATTGAACTAATGATAAATATTTTAATTTTATTTCATTTAATTTTCTTTAATTCAAGTCAATCAATTCAGTAATTTTATTTATTCATACGAAAAAAAATTTGGTGTCAAAATCAATATTTATTTAATAATTAATTTTCCATTACTAACAGCGTGGCTATATTTCATTCTGTAAACCGATTTAAAAAATAAGAATTCCGTCCACGGAGTTAATTAATTTAATTTATTGTTAAATATGATAATTTAATTGTAATTAATAAAATATTATATGCTATAATATACCATAGGGAAAAAGAAAAAATTACTTATCACATTTTTTTATTGTTTGTAAATACAGCTCAATATAACTTAAATTTTTCAGGTATCAAATAAGTTTTCTAAATTGTGGATATTTCAGGCGAATTAACTTGAAATTCATATACAGTATTTATTTTGTTGACCGATGTCTGGAGCATAGCGTTCCTGAATCCTGAGCTCTGTCCTGAGTTCTGGGTTCGGATTCTCGTTCCGGTATGGATGTTACTTTCTCTATGTCCTTTCTTTTGAGATGATGTATGAATATGGCCCAACCTATAAGTGAGTTTTTGGTGGCATGGCGTGGCTAATTCTACTCGCCTTTGTGATGTGGCTCATAGGTACCCACTGGGTAACGACAAATAAATAGCAGTTTCCAGCCTTGTTGTGAAGAAGATTTATTATCCAAGTGCCAGACATTATTAAAAAAAAGTATTTATCTCTGCTGGTGATGGCGAAGAAAACAGTAATAATTACGCAACACAGCGTAAAATCCAAAGAAAAATAAATAAATTATAATGTATTTCAATCAGATAAGCACCTGACGTTTAAATTACAGTCATTTGCATGTTTTTTAACATATAATACGTATCTGAAAGGGAACAAAATGAATTTGCGATAATATGTTCCAAAAATAACCAAGTACATTTTGAGTCAATTAATAGGACTTCCAATGTTTTCCATAATAGTTTTAGATAATATATTAAAGAAATAATATTATATTGTACAAAATACATTAATCATAATTATCTTCAACTTAAGATTACGTTCATTTTTAACTACTTATATTTCCATCCATGTAAACAAAATACTTAAACACCAACATTGGGGAAGTTATTTCAAACTAGTAGTTTTTCATCCACATAAAAAACAATTTCAGAAAAATTACATTTCCATTTTGCAGCAGTTATCAAGAATGTTGTTGAGGAATAATTCAAAACTTCTTTTTAATATGAAACAAAGCATGAGTAGCTCATTCAGAAGATCTAAATTTTTGTATTTGTAAAATAATAAATATCTTCGAAGATTAGAAGATCTAAATTTTTGTATTTGTAAAATAATAAATATCTTCGAAGATTAGAAAATCTAAATTTCCTTATTTGTAAAGTAATAAATATCTTCGAAGATTAGAAGATCTAAATTTCCTTATTTGTAAAATAATAAATATCTTCGAAGATTAAGAAATTTAAAAAAAAAAACCTTTTTGACAAATTTAAGAAAAAATGTTATGAGAATTTCTCTATTCTTTTTCTCCATGATAGGCATACTTATTCTTAAGTACTGAGATATTCGGTTGTTACAGGTAGATTAATTTTAAGTTTTCTAATGTTTAATTTTATTTAAATTTCATTTTTATTTTTAATATATCAAATTTTTCAAGTAAACTTTAAAGTAGCCTGCAATTCGAAGCATTTACTGAAATAAATTAATATTACGCTTATTAAAATAACTGGTTACATATATTTGATTTGCAAAACATTTAATACAGTTTTATTTGAATCAAAAAATAAATTTTATTTCAAGATATTTTGATTTATAGAAAATTTTATTTTGCTCTTGCAAATTTTAACAAATGGAATTAAATGTTGGAATTAAAGCAAAATTTTATTTATGTAGATAAAATATTATAGCAAAAATTTCATATCATTTTTTGATCCACGTACTGGTAAAAGTTAATAGGACAATGGTGTTAATGATTATGATTGTAGCCTTTAACGATTTTTGTAATTGTTCAATTTTTGGGTTGAATTTCTTATTTTGTTCTTAAAATGGAATTAAATTTAATTTTTACAAAATTAATAAATTCCTAAGAGTATAATATTCATTAAACAGATTTGGAAAATATTTAAAAATTTACCATAATTTCGATAGAAATAAAATAATTTAGGTTTGATATTTTTATTTTTTACTAACAAGTGAATGAAATTTACTTGCCTCAAAAAATTGCGTATAAGAGTTCAATGAATTTTAAGTAAATAGAATGTATTTAAGTAAATAGAATGTATTTAAAAATTAGATATGTTTTAGGTAGATATGATAACAATGTTTTTAGAGTAAGATATGTTTTTTTTCCTTAAAATTGCAATAAAAATAGCTGATATCAGTCTGATTTCTAAATGCGCAATGTAGATATGTTAAATTTTGATAAAGATAATATTTACTTTTTAATTATAATCCAAAGTTTTTTACGTAACCTCATTTCTATCCAAAATCAACTTTCTCTACAAATTATTTTCCGCAACAAATTAAAATTACAAAGTTGTAGTTACTTTTAAAGGAAATATTAATCAAGCAGAATAAATTTCAGGAACAAATCGTCAGTATTTACATTTAAACTTAAGAACTTATTACACAAGAACATGTATTTAATTAATATAAATTTTTTGCTGAGTGCATGTGGGTTTAATTTTTAATTCATTATTTTTTCACAATTAAATTAATTAATATCTTCGTTAGAATTTTTTGGAAAGTGCGTAAAAATATTAATTAGAAATAGTAAGATAAGAAATAATTTAATACATAAATCATAAACTTGAAACAAGTTCATTCAAAGATAGTAAAAATATTAAGCTAAATGTATTTTTAAAAAGATTAAACATTTTAAGCAAACACTTTGAGGTATGTTATTGAATTTATTTTACGGGCATAAAATTTTACAAATTTAATTAAAGTTTATGAAAAGAAAAGAAATATTTAGAAATTATATCTTGCAAATTTGAAATTGTGCTAAATGTTGTATTTGTCTTTTTTAACATAAATACAAGAGTATTTTGAAGTGTATATATTTATATAATGTATTATAAACTAAATTAAATATATACAATTATTCTTAAATAAGTAAAATTTTATTCAAAATAGTTTGTTTAAACATAATTGGTTTATATTAGGAATTAACTAATTTTTAAAATTAGAAATAATTGTTGAGTTAAAATATTTCAAATTTGGGGCAAAAAGTAGAGGAGGATTGACATTAATTATTTAAACATTGCTTTTACACAGCATAAGACCATTAACATTTGTAAAAAGTATAATTCAGTAACTTAAATATCTACTGCAAGAAGTGTATGTTAAAATTTTATATAAAAAATAAAAAAATAATAATAATAATAATAAAACTTTTTGATATGGGACAATATTATTCAAATTAAAAAACGTTTTGAATTTAGTTTGCTTGGACATTATACAATCATTTTTAATATAGTTGAAAGTTTAATAAAAGACAAAAAATTAAGAATTTAATTTGATTATAAATAAATTTCCTCAATACAATTTTCTCTTATTAAAATATAAAGCTTGATTTGAATTGACGTAGCTTATCATGATTGGCTTACAATTTTCTGAAAAATTTAAATATTAATAGTTACAATATGCTAAGATTTTTTTCTTTTATGAATTTAATTACATCAAATTTCAAGATATAGATTCAGATTTACATTATCTAATATAATGCGCCTACATATTCTGCAAAATATTCATGCAAACAAATGTGGGAAATATTGATAATTATAGTTTTTATATTTTGCTCCGCAAAATTATCATATATTGTCCTATTCAAATTATATACTTAAAGTAGTTATAGGTATAGAAAAATATATTTATATATATTTTTATATCTTGCAATTTAAATTATCGTATTCATTCTATACAAATTGTAAGAATGCATATGATAATAAGAAAGATGTGTCTGGAAATGGAAACAACTTATGGACTATATTATTCCTCATAAAATTTTATTAACAAGAGTTGTGTATGAAGTATTAGTTTGTAAATTGTGCAGTAACGTGTATAATAAATTGGTAAATAGAAAATGTTCTTAGTTATTGTTTCAATATTTTGGTCTTGATATTCTGTAAAATTATGTCAAAGCATTCATGTATGAAATTCCTAAATTTATTTCAAATAGAAGAAATTGATTAGACTACTGATCTAATATTTAAATCATTGAATATATGCATGTAATGAATATATGAAAATACTATAGAAACATTTGATAATTCAATGAAATAATTATAATTAAATGTCGTATACAAGAAATTATGTAATTTTACATGCTTAAATATATGGAAATACGCTAAAAACATTTACCAGTTGGACAAACAATATATACTTTTATTTGACAATCATCATAATCTGTTTGTATAATTTTTCATGCATAAAACAAATAAAATGGTATATATAAAAAATAAAAAATGATGGTAAATTGGAAGAATTATTCCCTATGCAATTCATATCGATAAAAATATTCATATTGAAATAAGTGTATAAGATGGTACAAAGTAAAATATTTTAAATAAAAAATCACCTATTTTTTTCCCTGAAAATCAAATTTAATATACAGTTTTATCTATTATTAATTATTATGAAATTTTGAATCCATAATCTATAAATCTATTCTGCCTGAAGTAAATTTGTTTTGTTTGGGTCTATAACTATCTATTTGTTGAAGAAAAATAAATATTTTTATATTTATCGCTATTGCTATTATGAAAATGCGATATGAAAAATGGGAAAATCTAACTCATTTTTCATGTTGTACAATGGAGGTTAAATATTTGAACGTCTGAGATCCAATGTACAGGCTTAACGGGAACTTCATAACATAGTATTTTAAAATAACCTTCAATAAATTCATATAATTCTTTGCTTTCATTTTACACAAATGCATTTATATTGAATTATATTATATCATTTTTTAAATACAAAGTTTAATTTTCTGTAAAATTTGTTTTTCAAGTTATTTATCTTTTATTCTTTTTAATATTTCCTTCGCTGGTTTCATACTCTTTAAAATGTGATGTTCATGTTCATTATTTATATCATTTGGAAATAGACATCTGAATTGAGAAAGATTTCAAAGCTAATTACCTAATTAAGTCCATTTAATTAGCTCTTAGTATTCAAATGTTAATTACAGAATTATTTCTATTACATGATCTTATGTCTCTAATATATAATGCAATATTCATGTGTATAGTATTTTATTTTTGAAAATATTATATATACTACATTTGAAATACGTTGAATATGTTAGATAAAGCAATGTATAGTCTCATAAGAATATTATATCAATATTATCATTTAATATACTTTTATTATATAATCAAACGAAATTTTACAAAAAAGTCATTACAAGACTTATTTCAATGTTATAAAAGATCAGAGTAAAAAAAAATTTCACTCACTTCAGAATATTAAATAATTATTTCAGCTTTATGAATGTCTCATATTATCTTCTTATAAGAACATTTATTAATACTATGATATTTTCAAGGTATTATATTCAAATGAAAGAAAAAATATTCTGGGGTACATTACTATTTTTCAGAGCTTGAGAAAAATGTTTGCAATATTAAGCACTTTTTTTAATTAACTTTTTCGTATACATTTTTAAAAAATAGAGAAATGTAACTATTACGAATCAAGAAAAATAAATTAAACAAAGTTTCGAAACATAGTTCTTATTTTTGTCCATAAGTTGAAAAATACTCAGTACTTAAAACGGAATCCTCTTTCTTGTTGAATATAGTTTTATAAAAATACATGTAGAAAGATAAAAGAAAAAATTCATACTTTTACTATCAAGAATTAAATTACCAAGAAAAAAGAAACTACATGGAAAATTTTCGATACAGCTATAAATTTTCTATATTCATAAACTGAAATGGGATACAAAATCTTTACTGCTACATAAGAAACTTTTCTCCAAGACAAAAATAAAATATTAGCTGCAAAGATTTTAAACAGAAGCAACCATTTTCTATGAATTTCTTCGAAATCCCCAAGTACCTATATCTAATATTACATTGTTCAAATAAGTACAACATTTTTTGTCTTTTTGAAAATAAAAAATACGTAGTTGCTTATTTAATCTATTAGAATGAAACGTTAAATTGGAGGAAATATTCTGAATATATAATGCTTACGTATCTGTAAATGGAATATTCATTCACAACAAATAAGTTACTATTGAGAGATAATTTTATTTAATTCAATCAGTTTATTTTTTACTATATTAAATTAGTATTGCATAAAATTAGTTACGAATGTATCTTTAAATATATTAAATTTTCATTTTGTATTTAGTACATAATGCAAAGAATTTACAAATATTGTTGAATGTAAGTTTTTTAAATTTCAATTATTTTGATTGCATAATAATTGAATAAAAATATTAAAAATAAATTCAATGTAAAGTTAAATAACGACCAACTGCTCAATATTTTATATTTAGATCAACCAGGGCTTGAATCTTTTAAATAGAATATTAAAATTTCAGAAAACAATTGGAAAGAGTTTCTACTTTTCATTAGATTCTGTAGAAATGTGTTTATAGAAAATAATTTAAACACTGTTTTTAGTAATGATTCCTGAATATAATACTGATATAATGGCTAATATATCTTCAAACATTATCAAATTCTAGTTACTATTATTTTATTGATAAGCTGAATTACATCATTTCGCTTTCTTTACTTTCTTTATTCTTTGAGATAAAATTCACTTTACGTATGTTCTGGTAAATTGTTGGTGAAATTATTCTTCCTTCCACTACAGTGTGATAAAAATTTCTTATTCGGATTTTGGTCAAAAGAAAGTGACAAAAATAAGAATTTTAATTAAAAAGACGTTATTTGGGTTTCAAGTCAATACTTTAAACCAGCAGAAATAATCCATTTGTAATCATTCTTAAACTAAAATTTAATGGCACCTGCAGTAATAAACAGATTTAGTATAATTTTGACATAGGAGACAAAATTTTTTCCACATTTTTGAAGATCAGGAACAAGTTATTATTTAAAATTGTATCACGCTGGATGAACTGACCAAGATCTGTTTTCAGAATCTGCCCTCAATCATGACATTCTTACGTTAAATTTTACATTTAATACAATACTTTCTAGTAAGAATCATTTTCTGGGCATTCTTCAAGCTCAATATATGACCATTAGCGAATCAAATCAAGTAGCATGATTTAATAATCTACGTGACATTTTCTCACTATTACTAAGTTTCATCACGCTACACTTAGCATTACTGCAATCGTTTTAAAACAATGGAGCAAATAACTAGTTAATGGTAAATGTATGACCATTAAGATCACAGATGCATTAACCTTTTCGCTTATTCCCTGACCATTGATTTGTGTGTGGACTTGAGTTAAGAAAGAAATTTTCTTCTTCAGCTATATTTTTCTCAAGTAAAATATTGCTTAGTAGCAATATGCTTACTAGCATTTCAATTTCCTGGTGTCCTTTTAGAAAACAAATATCATTACAAATTCTTAGCAAACTAAAAATGATCGTTATTATATAGATAACGTTACATAATAATTTCAATGTTTTTAATGAGAATAAAAACTTTTAAGATTATTCAAAAGAGGATCACAGTAAGTAAATCACTTGAAGTGAATTGACATGTGCCGAAAAATGCAAGAGTTTAATTTAAAAATACGACTTATTATTAAATATAATCTAAAACTTATAAAGATAAAACGAGCCAAAATTTACTCTTAAATGTTTCACTGTGGTGAACTGCATAAATGAATTTTTATGATTTTTGTAATTAAATAATATACGTCCAACATATTATATCTATTTGTTATACAAATGTATAAAACATAATATGCACTGATGAGGATGTATTGTGTATGATTTGATAAATGAGCATGCAAACAATGCTATTCATATAATACATTTTTAAAAATTTAAAATCATTCAAGTGGACTCAAATAGGATTTTTTTGTACATAGGAAAAATACTAAGGTAAGGATAATTTTTCTCATATTCTATGCGAACTTGGCTTCATTAATAATTGTAATATCATTATTAGCTCCTAGTGGCAACACTTCGCGAATCCAAATCACAGGTCCGAGTTCGATCCTCTGAAGGCAGCATTTTATTCCTTTAGGTGGTGGATAAAACAGAGAACCAAGCATCTTGGGAACTAAATACAGGTTTCACGTTAGACTGACCACCTGACCGGGACATACGCTTTGCCTGTCGATCAATAAAACAGATTTGACCCCATGGGGTTGTCGTGCCACGGAAATTACTTTTATTATAATAATTTGCTTGATCAGAGTCTCCGCTACATTCTCTGTGTTCGTGTTTTATAAACCAGAGAAATGTCAAGTTGAAAATGCTTTTTAAAGGGAAATGAAACCCCTCATACATTTCAAAGCCCAAAAATGGGAATCTAAATTTAAGAAATTTTGCTTTAAAAATTCAAAATGCAGACCACTGAAATATCATGACTCATTTAAACAATAAATTTTGTTATAAAAATATAATATGAATGAATAATATTATAGTTGTTCTTAGTTAATATTTGTAATTGAATGTATTTCGTTTTAGTAATATGGTAATGTAATCATATTCAGTATCTATTCATGAAAGAATAATTACTAAATTATATTTAATGAGTATTTTTAATGCACTTTTTTTCATTATTTTTAAAATATAAAAACCCTTGAACATTTTATAATTAAATGTTCAGTGCAATTTGAGTGTATTAAACCATCCCAGATTGAATCTCATATCTATCAAATATATTTTTATAAATATGACATAAAAATCGTCGAATATGCAATTGAATAGTTATAACAAGTTATTAAAAGTTTAGATAATAACCAATTTCTTTTACATATTTAATTAATTAACATTCAAGATAAAATATTTTTCTTACTTTAACATTAATGCAATTTTATTTTTACTGATCATTATGAAAATAATAAATAAGGGAAATTGGTCAAAGGGAAAAATCTTCATTTAATTCTTCAAAATATTTCCAATAAAAATAAAGTGTTTTATTATTAATTTATAGCTTATGCAAATATTATCAAGCTTTTTTTTCAAAGATTGCAGTCAATTTAATCAAATACTTAAGTGGCTTGAGATTTTATCATGTTATGGATAACGATAAAATCAGTTTAATAAAATTTAATACTGGATTTCAAGAGCCCTTTTTTACATTTTAATAAAAATTATTCAATTCAATAACCGTGTTTGGTAATTCAAATTCATGGTAGAACGTCATAATAAAATGAGAGATTTTTTTTATTATAAAATTTATTTTTCATGTAAAAACCAGAAATAGGTTTTAAAACATTTTAAACTATTGCTACGTTATTGTTTTAAAACACGTTTCATATATCAACGTACGAAGCATTTATTGTTTGCGAAAAACAGAAATAGATTAGGAAATGAACATTCAAAAGTATAACAAGTTAGACTTCTTTATTAGAAATGATGTTTTATTAATAACTCAAAATAAAAGATTTCAATTTAGGTATTTTCTTCAATTTTCCATACATTTATTTTTATACTTATATACATTTTATAATATGATTGCTAATTAAAAAATTTTAAAAATTTATTCATTGAAAATATTATAAATTATATTTTAAATATATTTTTTATTATAAAAATACCAAAATGCAATTCACCATAAAGAAAGAATTTAAAACTATTGATCAATACCATACATATTGCTTTTTTAATATATATCATACGACGTTATTGATATAATTGTTTTTTATATATATTTTATGTTTGAAATTAATTTGATCAAAGTTTTCATTATTTTCTATAAAATAAATTAATAAAACTATTCTTTACGGTTTATTTAACATTTACTGCTTAAAAAAATAATTTAAAAATATTTTATGAAATTCAGAAATATATGATTGAAACTAGTTTCAGAATTGTTTTAATTAATTCACTGGGAAAAAAGTAAGACATTTTACATCTCATAATAAGTATTTGATATAAAAAAATTATTATAAAATGAATTTAATAATAAGGACTTAAAAGCAATATCAAGCAACTCTTTAATTTTGCTGCAAAAAATAGTTAGATATAATAAAATTTCATTACTGGAACTAAAAACAAGAAACATTACAGAAAAACTTATAACAATTTCTTGTCTTATAACTTAGAAAAAAGCTTTTATGAAAATAGAAAGTATTTTAGAACAAAAATATAAAAATTGAAGTTTATTATAAAATTAATTTTTATTATGAAATAACTGTAAAATTCTATTTTTTTAATCCTAATAATGATATTCAAAAACACTTTTCATATAGAAAATGTGTTATTTTTGATTAAAACATTTTAGCATATCAATATTGTCATACATAAATATGACTTTAGATAAAAGGAAACGTAAGGAATAAATCCGATATTAGGTCATTTTTACTGACGTTACCTCTTTTCTAAAATATCATGCTTAAAGTGTGTTAATATGTAAATTTAGTCTGTAAAGACTTTTGCTCGGTTTCTGCTGTACAAATTATTCATACATATATTTGGTTAATCTGTAATTTTACAATTTGAAAAGCATTTATTGTTTAATTATAAATACTTCACATTAGCGAATGATTGCAAACACGAAATTGAATAATGAGCCTTGATTTTTTAATGATTTACTCAAACCATATAGCTGTGTACAAACCATTCTATTGTATACTTGGTATAAAAAGATTATTTTATCAATATAATTGTTCCTGTAAATCCGTAATATGAACTTTGATGTTATGCACAATCCAGGCAGGTAAACTCTATTGCTATATATTTTTCGTAAAATTTTATTAATTAACTCTTATGAGTTTAGATTAAAGAAACAAATTTTGTTTTATTTATTTTAACGATGATAATTATCAGTCATTTTCTTTAAATGAATGTGTTTGCTATTTCTTTACATGTATTGATTGCTATATGTAATCATTATACATTTAAAAGAAACAAATTATTAAATAAGTTTATATTTTGAACAAAAATATTATAAAAAACTTACTTTTTATTATTTTTTGTTATTTCAGAATGCTATTTATTTCTTTGTAAGCAATTAAATTTAAGAGAATAATGTTTATTTCCCTTTAATAAATAATATTCGAATAAATTCAGTTTATGTCGTAATTTTACTATTAATAAATTTATTTATTTATTTTAAATCGAAAAATGTAAGTCAAACTAATCCTTAAGTAAAATTTTACTTTCCTTCTTTATGTATGCTAATTTTTATTCCTTTTTAATTTAGTCAGTCATCAATTTTGAAATCAAATAAAAAAATTCCTATTTGCAAATTCAAGCTATTTTTTCTTTTTTCGTTTTAATATTTAATAGAAAACAGGATGGAAATTAATCAGTTAATCCAGCATTTCTACCTATCAGATATTTACCATTGCAATTAGTTAATTTTTTTATTTTAATAATGAAAAGAAAAAAACAGAATTTCAGCAGATTAATCTGATACTTTGTCATTTCTGCTTATCAAAGTTTATTAATGCAATACATCGAAATTCATGAATTCTGCTGAACTCTTCCTAATATAAAATCATATATCTTCAAGTAAGACGACCTTAGATTATGAAAATTATTTGGTCAATAATACTTTTCCTCCAAATCCAGTCTACCATGGTTTCTCAGAATTTAGTATCTTTTATACATATATTTGATTCATGTCAAGAGATTTTTTATAACTATATATAAACACGAAATTAGAGAGAAAATGTATTTTTTCAAACTTAATATTTGGTGAAAAGGAACAGAAATAAGTTTGTCAGTATTTCCTAATAATGTATAATAGTTGTTAATATAAATTAAATTTCGTATCCTGTCATTGTAATCGATCAATAAATTTAACTTATTTATTGCAGAAATTTTATTTGCATTGTCATTAATTTTTAAATCAAACATTCTGAAAATATTGAAAAATATAAAACATAAGTCTACCTAGTAAACAAATTAGCTTAATATAAATTAAACATTTATATTAAATATAAAGCGTGATAAACACACTAAAATATTACAAAATTAATAGAAAAATTATTTATGAAAATCAAACTATGAAATTATTTTATTTGAAATTCTTATGTAATAGATATTCTCTTTTTATTACCTACTCCTTATAATAATGAGTTTTGTATGAAATTTTTATATTTAATCTAATTAAAGATTGGCAAATACAAGTTATTTTAAATATATACGATATATATTTTGATACATTCCTACGAATTTTTAAATTATTGATAAAAAGTTTTAAAAAGTTAATGTATTTTACTTAAACAATAACACATGAATCAAAAGATTTTATAAGAAAGCATAATTTCTGTACAGAAAAATTATTTTGATTTAATTTCATTACTTAAAAATTTAATATTTAACGAAAAATAATAAAAACAGAGCAATAAGATGCTCATTAAGAAGAAAATCCACAGCTTCTATTTTCAAAATTAGAATAATAACATGATCAAATTAAAAATTATTTTAGCTAATAAAATCATTTATATATGAGATATTTTAATGTAAAATAGTTATTTATTTTTCTTTGAAGATATAATGGAAAATTTGAGGGAATAAGTACCATCAGAATTTACTTTCAAAATTTAATACTTAAATTATGTATAATATACTATTCAAAACAAATAAAATTTTAATTCCTCCACAGTTAACTTTAAACGTGTGGGTGGTTATTTACTATATAAAATAATAAAATGTCTTACATTTACTCTAAAATTGGAATCACAAATGCGTTAAGAGTTATAGTAAATTTGCAATCAGGTTTATTTGAGTAAATGCGTCCGTGTGTAGGAAGAAAGAATAATATTTATATTTAAACTCCTTCTTATTAAAAAATCTTCAAGACTTTTTATTGTCTGTTTGTGAATAGCATAAATCATTCACTTAATAAATTATTTATACATTATTACTTTTGTTTGTACATAAGTTTCTCAAAATATTGAGTTTATGCTTAGAATGATGAATTCATCAAAAATAGTATTTTTCAAAAATAATAAATTTCGATTCAAAAATTCTATTTCTTAAAAATAATAAAATTGAAGCAACTGATTCTGAAATATCATACAGATACATTACACCCTATAAGGAGAAACTCCTTAGAAAACATAACCACAAAAACTTGCTGTTAATTATAGCCGCCGGAGTAAATTTCAAAATGAATGATTAAACTTTCTAGCATTTCATTTGTTAATAAAATATCTCTTTAATAATATAATTAAAGTAATTAAACCTGGTATGTGTGTTAATAAATGACGTAATATATCTTTTAGGAACATGAAAGCCATTTGGCTATTTTTGAAAGGAAAATTTTTAGAAGCATCTATGGTGGAGTGGAGACAGATGGGGTATGGCGTAGAAGGTATAACCATGAATTATACAAAAGTTTTAATGATATTGGTGTTGTCAAATACATTAAAATACAAAGGATGAGATGGGCTGGCCATGTTATTCGTATGCCAACTGAACGTACCCCTAAAAAAATCTTTCTTGCAAGGCCAATGGGAAAGCGTTCCAGAAGTAGGCCCAAAATCAGATGGATTGATTGTCTTGATAGGGACTTTAACACTATAGGAACATCTAATTGGAAAAGTGCTGCTGAGTACAGGCCAAAATGGAATAAGCTCATTGAGAAGGCCAGGACCCACACAGGGTTGTAGTGCCATTGTTGATTGATTGAATATATCTTTTATGTATTTCCGATAGAGAGATACATATTTATTACTGCGAAATACAAATCTGTAACAAAGGTTCGCTTATAAACATAACTGTATATTTTATTACTTTTAAATTTCTGCAAATGTGACGTTGAGAACTGCTCAGGATCATTGCGACAATCAAATTGAGTTTCGCTGCTCAAAATTGTTCAAAACACTTTAATGTTCATAAATTCTGTTCACATATACATGTGTGAGGCGTGTAATGAATTAATTTCATAAAAAAACAGAAATATTTTGCTTAAAATAGGGTTGTTATTAAATTATCAAAAGGAGCATCTTGCTTATACTGAATTGAAATTAAGTTTAATATCAGTTTTCGTTGCAAATCTAAACCATATCTAGTACATTATATCACTAAATTGACGAACATGCTAAATACTTACGCAGAAAAAATTATTATTTCTTTCATCCAAGATAAGCAAATTAAAACAATTATAAATTAAATGATAACTATACTTACACAGAAAAAATTGTTATTTCTATCATCCAAGATAAGCAAATCAAAACAATTATAAATGAAATGATTAAATATTATGATTAATAATAAATGATTATTAAATGATACTTACACAGAAAAAAAATATTATTCCTTTTTATCCAAGATAAGCAAATTTAAACAATCATAACTTAAATGATTATTACTTTTTTAAGAAATGTGTGAGAGAGAGATTGAGGAATGATTAACTGCGATAATTTCAAAGAACAAAGATTACTTGAAAATATGTATATAAGCACAGAGATATTTAAAAAACTGTTAAAAATTGACTTTTGGTCATTTAAAAAATCAAAACTGAAATCCAGTAAAAGAAATTTTACATTATTAAAATCTCAAATTAAGATTAAATGGCAATCTACTACGCATATCATACTGATTAAATATCTGTTTTTATGATCAGTTTGTTGCATTTTAAGCAAAATATTTAATGAAAATTAAAAAAAAAACTTTTATAGTAAAAACCAAATTTGTTTGTTTCAGTGTTTACCTTTCTTATTTTATTCTATATTTCGTAAAATAATCGTTTTTCTTCATTACTGTATTCTTATTTAAATAAAAAAAATGAATCAAACATATTTAATCAGCTAATAGCTTAAATAAAAAATATTTTCCCCTTTATATTTTAAAAAAAAAGCTCATTCTGTGTTTGTATCTCTATCATTAAGTAGAGACTTCAGAATACAAAAATAATGAAAATTGTTAAGACTTATAAGAAAAATGCTTATTACCCGTAGTTCTTTGCTGATAGAACCCGATTTGTTCAATTAACTGATTTATTTGCCTTATAGCAAAATATTATAAATGATTAGAAAACTATAAATTTAATATCTGAAAAAAATAGAGTGAATTTCTTAAATAATTGAAATTCTTTAATTACTAAGAAAACTAGTAGAAATAATTTTTTAAATAGTCATTAAATCTATTTACAGATATACTGTCGACTGCTGCATAACTGGATAATACACATGTCAGACGAACTTTGTGATTGCAAATATTTACGATGGTTGAGTTTATTATTGTTGTAACTACTTGGTCTAATTTAATACTAAAACTATTTATCCTTTACATTTTTGATTGATAAATTATACATTTTGCTTATTGCTAACACAAATCAATAAGCAATAAAAAGCTGTATTGTTATGTCTTCTTCCTTTACAATAACTTCAACATTTATTTTGTTGTCTCAAATGACGCAGTATTAATTAAAACAAGATTTTCATTGTTTTGGTTTCATTATCCTTTTTAATTTTACAGCTGCTTCATGATAAAATGTCCTTATAACCTATTGCGAAATAACTTTGCCTTTGATATCATTCATACGATATGACCACATTTCCAATTCATCCATTACCAGTCGACGAGTAAGACAAAACTTCTATCATCAGCAATATCTATTAATTTACAAACTCAGGCTAGATAAATATGGTAAGTTTTATTTATACCAAATATTGTAATCTATTAGCAATGAAATCTCTATGGCAATAAAACCTAGGTTTCCAAATTTACATCCAATATGACACTGTGTATGTAATACGATTTTAATTACTATGATTTTTTGACATCAGAAACATACATATTTATATATATATATACATACATACATACATACATGCATACACACACACACACACACACACACACACACACACACACACACACACACACACACACATATATATATATATATATATATATATATATAGATATATATATATATATATATATATATATATAGATATATATATATAAAGGTGGTGATATCAAAATTAAGTGTATATATATATAATTAGATTAAATAATTATATATATATAATTAGATTAGATGTATTATGACAGTTTGTGAATAAAAACAAATTATTTCATTTTTCAGACAAGATTTTTACATTCGCAATTAATAAACACATTGAAATTAATTTTTCATCAACTGAAGTAGGCAACGTGCAAAACTTACGAATGTTCTTAAAATTGCAACTCAAATTGCTCTTTTAATTTCGTAGGATTTAGATTTGAACATATTTTTTAAAAAAATTTTTTTTTAATTATTATGATTTTTTATCTCACCTTATAATTAGAAGCTTTTATTAGAATCAAGCTTTTAATTGCAAATTAAGGAATTTTTTAATTAAAACTAAATTTTAGAAATATATATATATATGGTAAATTTCCCAATAATGTTTCTAATAAGGGTCAAGAAAATTATATATATATATATATATATATAATTTTCTTGACCCTTATTAGAAACATTATTGGGAAATTTCAAATTACACATCATTCTGAAAGATAACAACCAGTCTGTTTATAGAAGAACAACTATTCTGTCAAACATTACCACAAATTAATTATCCTCACCACAGAAAAATAAATATTATCATTATTTCTCTTCAATAACCAAATTAATTTTTCTTTTGTAACCTCACATATATTTTAGAACAATCCATTTTAAGACAGTTAAATCAAGGCAGTAAATGATCTTACGCATGTTATTTTTAAACTTTTCAGTATTATACAAACCACATGTTCAACCGAAAGGGTTAATTAAAAATAATTTTATTTACTCTTAAAAATATAATCCCTATGAACCTATTCTCAATGTATTATTTACAAATTAACATTTTATATTCACATACAAAAATAAGACAGTGTACATGTTCAAATACATATTTATAAATCTGGAAGTAAACTCTTATTTTTGTGGATGCAATGCATGAGGCTATTGAAATATTCCGATATATTATTAATGTTATGTTTAAAAACATTTTTAAGGAAATATTGTTTGTGTTCAATTGAATTCCAAATCTATGAATATAATTTTCATTGATTATACAAATTCTTTGACTACAAGCTTAAAGAAAAGAGGGAATACATTTTACCGACCTGAAGTAGATGAAGATGCAAATGGAAACAAGGAGAAAAACAAGAGAAATGCTAAGGCCTGTCACTTCAATCATTCGGGTCTCCTTTGCGATTTGTATCTTTTTCTGTGAAGTATAAAAGGCAGAATCTTTCAACTTATGTAAATTTGTTAACAGATTCAAAAGATATAACTCAATTTAATTGATTCCAAAATATAAGATTTGATAATATACAACATATTTATTAATAAAATATTCTTTCAATAAATATACATGAAATATAATAAAATAAATGTAAAAATATGAAATAATACAAACATACATACATACATAATATATATATATATATATATATATATATATATATATATATATATAATTTGAACAATAATTACCTGAAGATTTGACGTAATTAGCAAAACATAAGTAATTTCTATAATTTTTATAATTTACATTCGTGAAAATTTCTAAATTGCATATATAGGAATAATGTTATTGTTTTACTTTGTATTCTTTTAGACGATTTTCTGAATATGTTAAATTGATAATGGTTGTACTAATTTTCATCTGTTACCATGAGTCGTTTTATGAACGGTTGAACAATAGTATTATTGACAGCATAAAGTGGTTTGATTTATGGTTAGACTTCAGGTATTTTTATCAAGCTCTGCGTATATGTAGCTTAATAAATCTATGAAAAACTTTCATCGACTTAGTATCAGGAAATATCAAGTATAAACCTGATTTGACTTATCTTCTCAATACTTACAAATACAATAAAAGAGATGACATTCTCAACCTCAATAATCTCCTTTGTTAATGTTTACTGTTCAACAAGAAACAGCAGCAAATAAAATACATTGTTCAAAATTCAATATTTCAGGTTGTAATGTTGATATATATGTGATTATAATGTAGAACTTTGAATAATTTATCTATATAATTTACGCATAAATCTGCAAAATTAATGCTCCAATACTGCTTTGTTGAAAATTATCATGTTCACGAAAAATTTTAAAAACGCTTTTTTATAAAATATATATTAAAAGATTACCTAGAAGCAATAAAATGAAGCATGGTAATTTTCTACAGTCATTTAAAAAAAAAATTTTAACTACATTATTCCCAAAAACTTATCGCCAAATTTGACTTTGTTTGATTAGAAATTTATTTCAAAATTTCCTTCATGTTTTTTACTAAAGATTATTATTTTCTTAAACGCATTGTTGAAAAAGCACATCATAATTTATATTATTAAATAATGCATTAATTTTATACTTTCTCCTTAAAATTTTACAATGATAATTTCATGAATATTGAAAACTAAAAATATTTACCTGGTAATGAGTAATCTACTTATCTATATAAAGATTTATAAATGTAAGAATTCAAAATTAATAATTTTTTTATGATAGACTTGGTTAAAATATGTTATTTAAAATATTATCTTATTCACACTTTCTTTTCAGCAAATATTATTCCTTCTCAATTTTAAATATTATTTTTTATAAACTTAAATTAAGTAAGTAAAATCACAAGATTTATAAAGTTCGAAATCTTATTTGTGTGCGTTTTCTCTACGAGTTATTTGTTATGAAAAATTTACTTTCGAATTTATTGCTTCTTTCAAGTGATTAATTAACAATTAATCATTTTTTAAACAGGTAATAAATTTAATTATTTACAAATAATATAATTTATAAGTACACATTCTGTTTGACAATTTCTCAGCATTTTCAATAAATAGTCCAAGCGATAACTTTTTAAATAAAATAACTTATTCCACTCTTAATGAAACAATTCATCTATTTTAATGTGTTTTCATCATTTGAAGATACGGGAAATGTTTTAAAAAATTAATTCATAATCAAAACTAATTCAATAATTAATTCATAATTCATATCCCTACTTAATACTTTTTAAGTTAAAAAATAAATGCAAAAATCAAAGGAATGAAATTTTCAATATCAAAAGTACTAAAATAACTTCTAAAAGTGTTGAGCAGTTTAAAAGATAATATGGCATAAATTAGTTGCTGAGGTGTGCCAGCTAAGCTGGCATTATGGGATGCAATGTTCCACTTTTATAAGTGAACCATATTTTGGAGTGGAATCCGACTACCTCAGTACACACATGCCACAGGGACCCTTTTAATGGGTAGGCCACAATTCATAACCCATTCATACAAGGAAAGGACAAAGACAGGATAGATAAAGAGAGAAACTACATCCATGCCCGAATCGGGATTAGAGCCCAGGACGTCCCTATTAGCAGTCAGGTATGCTGACTACCAGACAAGTCAGGTGGTGGTATAAACCAGTGGGGGGGGGAACCAGCTTACGGCTCTTTGAATGATTACTTGGAGTTCCACATAGATATACTCGAGTTTTCTTTCTATTTTTTTGTTATTACATTTTAAAAAATTACCATCGTACGTATTTCAAAATGCATTCCTAATTACTGACAACAAATTTGAAAAACTAAATGAATGTTACAACAAATTTTATTTCCATCCAAGTTAAGAATGACGTAACTCCTGTAAAACTAGAACATTATAGATCAATAATACCTCTCCATGTTCTTTGAAAATTTATACAGATGATCCTAAAAGTGTGAGGGGAGTTTCAGGCAGTGGGGTGTACATAAACACACTCTCTGGAGAACTAGAATTTAAAATTTAAAAAAACCCAGATAATTGTTCTGTGTTTAGATCAGAGCTTATAGCCATTAGAAGAGATTTACAGTATGCATTAGAGGTGCAGAATCAATTAAGGGATATCTGGATATTCACTGACAGTCGTACTTCAATTCACCAGCTTTTAAATTGGAACACTGTTGGAGATCAAACTAGCCTGGACATACCAAATCTTTTTGAGAGACTGTCACCCGAACACACAGTGCATTTCCAATGGATTCCTTTCACACGTGGGAGTAAAAGAGAATGAAAGAGTGGATTTCTTGGCCAGATCGCCGTCAGAGGAGGGAGTAAACTCAGAAGGAGAGCTCACCTCTAATGAGATTTCTTCCCAGGCAAAGACTGAATTCAATAAGCCTATGAAAATTCCTCCCAACCATCCATGGTACTTCGCCAAAAGACCGTGTGAGACCTTCAATCTTAAACAAGATCTTATCAAACTGCCTTTTCCCGTTATCTGAGTGGGCACACGGGAGGAATCACCTTTCAGCAGGGGCATTTACAGACTGTCCTTGGTGTTCCGTCAATATGGCCTCCCCTGAACATATCTTAACCTGCCTAAATTTTAAAAAAGACGATGTCCTTCAGGACCCATCCCATTTTTTAGACATTTTAGATATTTTTGGTTTTATGGAGGTTGTCTAACCTAGCTAGACAACCTGAGATAAATAGCACCAACAGCAACAAATGTATGTAGGTTAGTTAAAATTTCATTTTCTTAAATCAATTAAAACTATAAGCAAATTTTTATATAAGATCCATTATACACTACCAAAAAACTGTTACCGCTTGAGAAAAACTGTCGCAGATAGGGAGCTTAGTACACGTACCGAAAAGTTATAAAAATGAAACATTATCAACTAATCACATAAGGATATGTACACGTAGGCACCAAAATTCAGAATTCACCACCTGTTTATCAATCCTAAATACAACTGAATCTGGTATCTGATACTTTGAAGAATATATGAATCTCGGGTGAAAGTAAACTCACATCATTCAAATATCACACTGGATAACAAGTGTCTAATAGCTCACGAGTTACCTTTGAGCAACTTTTATATCGGGAGAAGATTTTTTATTCTTGTTAAGAGATGAAACCATGGAAATACAAAAACGCTCATCCCGATCGATATGCATTTAAAAGGCTGAAATGCTAAATTTATAGTAGATGGAGTAAAGTATACCTGATGGATGAAGTAAATATCTTTACTTCATCCAGGCTTAGACTTGAGACGAGAAGTACTTTCAAATTCAACCATGATGATACTATTTCTAAACCATGTTATGCTAATATTTATTTTCTCAGATAAAAATAAATAATCTGATGGAAATAAAAAAGAATGTAAGAAAAATTAAAGTCTCACACACAAACTAACAATTTAGGATTGGATTTTCACTGATATAAAGTTGTGTTTTACATTTATTGGTAAATAATTTTATACATTTGTCCAAAAAATTAATTCTTTTTAGAACATTTTATCATTTGTATCTTTTATTTGATGTCATTTAGTTACCAAATGATTCAAAGTATTTTCCTTTCGCGGAAGTGAAATTTTGGAGGCAGTTAAATATATGTATTTTCAACTTATTAATAATAAAATCTTACAAAAAATATACAAAATTCTAAATAAAAACTCAAGGGAATATTTAGATTAAATAATAAACAAAATTTGCTTTAATACCTGGGAAGAAATTCAAAATGAATGTCTTAAAATAATGATAAATTGTCAAATCAAACTTGATCACCCAATGAAAAGTTTTGAATCATTGCAATGATAAAAATTAAGGAGAAGTTTTCAAAATGCTATGTTTTAATTTATAAATATTATTACTTGCAACTTTTTCGCACTTTGAGCCAAATTAAATTTTAATGCAGCAAAAATTCTAATCTATTGATCTTAATCTTATTAATCATAATTTATTAAATTAAAGATTTTCTTAAATCTTTTTTACAATTCTTAGAAGTAAATTAGTGGAATTTTATCCTTGTGCAAGAGATGTTGTTTTCCAGAATAGTTCAATTTGACTTAGATAACAAACTAAAAATTAAATAAGAAATAAGACGGCGACTGTTGAATTTAGCAAAGAAAATATTTTGGAAACATTTCGTTAAGATAACGCTTTTACAAAAATGAATATACATATTTTTTACTGTCACAATGAATTTGACTTGTTTGGCGACATCTGTCACTTCAAAGCAAAAAGGACGAACTTCAATGAGAAGAATGATCAAAAATAGGAAAATATCAGCTTTTAAAAAAGTGCGCTTATTCGCAATGATTTTAAAAATCTCTCCGAATTTCTGAAAAATAGACTTTTATTACCAAAGATTTCAGACAACACAAAAAAGAATCATAAAGTGTCAATTTAATTTCCGTGTAAAATATATTTGGAGTAGAACAAATATTATGTGATATTTGAATGTACTCTACTCCTATTATGGTCATTACTTTCCAGAAAGTTTTGCCATTTTTAAATTGTTTTTTTGCTTAAATGCAAATCTTAAATCGTTACCTGATATACAAAATGCTTAATACTATTGAAGTATATTTAGAAGGAAATGGTGTTCAAACAAATATTTTTACAAAGCTTTTAGCTAAGAAAAAGAATTCCAACATGTAATAAGAATTTCTTCCTTTAAAGTATTATACTTTAAAACATTTTGTCAAAAATTTTACTAAAATTTATTTAATAAAATTTCAAATAAATTCTATTTCTTTTTTATAAATCCAGCTTCTAAAAGGGTTCTATTGCTAAATAATTGGGTAAATTCTAGCTCTAAATTTCTAAAGATGCATTTAATTTTACATACTTCAAAATTTAATAAAAGTATGCAATTTTAAATAATTTCAAAATTTACCGTCTGAACTTAAGAAAGGATACAATGAACATAGTTTTCTAAATTTTAAAATTTATAAACTATATTTAAATTGCAAACAAAACAATTTACATCAGCCCATGCAAATTGCAGTTGTAAAAGTATATTCTAAAATAAAATGTCATTGTCACTAAAAGTGTCAGTTTAATAAAGTTATAATAATTACCAACAAAAAATTAAAAGCTCTGATAATAAGATTAAATACTATGATCAAATTCATAATGATCACTATTGTCTCAAAAGTTCGAAGTAGATATTATCGTCACCTACAACAGAAAAAGAAGATTCATTTGTAACATTTGCAATAGATGAAGTACTCAAAATTGCAACCCCCATAATTTTTCTTGATTTTTTTGAAGTGCATGGGCTCATGGATTTGGTGTAGCTCAGCTATTCAGGATGGGATTCGTAACAACAACACTCAAAATTGACTGCGGCCTACGTGATTCATATGTAATCTGAATATATATCTATCTACTGCGTTACCATAATCTTGAATTTGCTCATAAGATATTGATCACTAAATCTAATCGATCAACTCAGGAAATGTATATAAACCCAGTGACAGGAAATCTAAAACACTGTGGAAAACATTATTCTGAAGAACGACAAATGAAGATTCTTTCAGGTATAAAATGAAGTAGAGAGAAGGCAGTGGTACACAAACAGACATATTTAATGACAACAGACAATTACAACACAGTTGATTACACTAGAAATAACAACATTAAAGAACATTTCCAATGATACACAAGAGAGTCAACACATTAACTCTCACATAGGGTAGAAAGACGTCTGACCAGAATATGAACCGTTTGATCCCTAGAGCGCGCGCATTTACTCCAGTTAGGAGAATGTAGAGAAGGTAAAAGCAGAATTTAAAATCATAATTGATTCATCTTCCATACCTCCAATGTTATGATGGATCAGTGTTTGATGTCAGCTAAGAGAATGCCTTTTGCTGTACTGTGTTATACCAACAATAGATTTCAAAGATAGGTGGTGTTATACTTTGGGATTATTTCCCTTGTTTAATGAGGAAATATCTCTTGCCCAGAATGACGAAACATAAACATAGAATTACAGAATAAATTTATAACTTTCAGTACAAAAATGCAAAATGTCATGTTAGAAGGAGTAAGACTTGGTAAAGCGAGGTAGAGACTTAGGGCTTTAACTGATCAACACAAAGTTTGCTCTTTAACATTATAGAGGACGCGTGGGATTCGTTAGAAATCAGCTTAAGAATGTTTATGCGTTTTGATATCAATCTGACACGTCTTCTGCAATCTGAGTATGAGAAAATACAGACAAGGATGAGTACACGAAGCATCTACTGGTAATGGCCATTTTAAATGACTCCCGTAAATTTGTGTGTTTTTATGATTTTGCTAAATTATTTACTTTTATTATTTTATAATAATAAAAAATTGTGTTCGACAGTCTTTATAAGCTATAAGACAAGGGATTTACACTAAAAATAAAATTATTTAAAAACTGCATTATATGTTGTAAAAACAATCAAATACACTTGATTACACAAATTGCGAAACTGAATAAACCTAGAAATCAGTTTAAATGCTTATTGTTACATGCCTTATTGTACTGTACTTATAACCCTTCACCATTATAATATAAATTAGATTTTAACCATCATTAAAAAAAATTCTTTAATACTAGCCAGTACATGATAAATGAATTTCAAAGGAAATATTTTTATGCGGAAAAAATTAAATCATTAAAAGAGTGATAATACACAAGAAATGTACTTACTTCTACATCTGACTCTGAACTAGTATAAAGCTTATCTAATAAAAGCTTAATTTCTTTTGTGAAACAATTTGAGTAGTTACTCCAACCAAAAACATTCTCTTTGTATGGATGTTTTTCCCAACGTCCTTCTATGTCACAATACCTACTTGCAAACTCTGAAAAGAAATGTTGAGTTTTAATTGTCTGTCATTAAAGCAAATGTAATAAATTTCTATTTGTAATATTACCTCTTAAGGAAAAAAAATTGTTTTAGAGATAGATATAGAATCTTGGATGGAATTAACATTATGCGTGATTTAACATTTTCTAATTTAAAAAATTACATTCAATATCGAGAAAAATTATTCTATTCTATAATACACTTACTCGTAATATCGATCCCTTTCTTTGGTGGGCAGGGCAAATGGATGACGGAATTCCGCGGGGCAGAGGGCCAGCACAAGAATCCATCCCAGACCTCTTCACAATACGTATCTGTCGCTATGTGGAAAACAGTTACAGTTACTAATAGAAAACATAAGTAACATATATCACATAAAACTCATAAATGCTAAATAGCGAAAGCTGTCTTTTCCATGACAAAAAAATTCCGTAATTAAAAATTATCTACAATCACTTTTTACCACATTTTATTGACACAGAAATGTTTCCATACTTACAATGTTGACACGAAAAACTTTTTTATAAACTTCAATTCATAAAAATCTAAATCTAAACTTCAATTCAAATTATCTAATCTAAGTTTTCTGATAATTATTGATAGTTGAGAATTTTTTGATAGTATTTATAAATTTTCAGCCATATGTTCAGGAGATATGCAGCTTAATATACATTTGTTATGAGCTTATGTTTAATTAACTACAGTAATTCATCATATATTATGAAATCATTAGCTGAATTTACACAATCATTTATAATCCTATACAATTTATATTATTTGAAAGAAAAATATATAGTTAAGATATTAAATGTGTCTTCTAAATGCAGTATTATTAAAAAAGAATATTTGAGAAGATAATATATTAAATTCTCACTTTTTTAAAAAAATTAAATAACTTAATGATATGATTGTATTTAAGTAGCTGCATATTTTCAGTTTTCATAAGCGTGAGTAGAGTTCAGTCTCGAAACTTTTCATTTAATTGTTTTTTATAATTTTGCGTAATATTGTGCATGTATTAATATCGGATTAAAGTGAATGCGTAACAACCAGATTTTATATTACATTAGATGTGTGTAAATATATTGTATTTACTCAGTTTCATTATTTATTTTCTAAAATGTGAGACTTGTCAGGATATCACGAACAGATAGAAGAAAATTGTTTGCCGTTTGGTTGGTTCAAAAGTAACCAACACAATGACGTAGCTGTTAATGTCAGCAAGTCGAAGCTCATGTCGTCGCACACAAGTTTCGTGGCAAAATAGCATCTGTGGCATGGAAGCAGGGAAGGGAAACCAAATATATCATGACACCCAAGTGAACATTATAGCAGTTTGCGACCACAATAAAAAAATTCATGGAGGCAAAAGTGGTTCTTGGATTACATAAGCATCAGCAAAACCCATTATAGAGCTACATAGTTTCAAAGGAATTCCACGAACAAAATATTTGCTTCAGAACTGCGACTGCAAATCCCCTTTACAGATATAAATTTGAAACAGTGGATACAATGGTGCAGAAGTATAAAGAATGAAGTGCGGATCAATGAAAACGCCTCTTATTTTTTCAATGAATCCGTTCATGGATTCGCTGGACGTAAATCCATGCCTTTACCCACGGCATGGATTTACGTCCGCCGAATCTGCACATAAGTCGACAACACAGAATATATTTTTCTTAAAAGAATGTATGAAGGTAGTTCTGCAATGGCTTATCTCATATTTTGAAAAGGATCTTTTTGTCATTTTACATGAATAGGTCACTGACTATTCAATATTTTTGGAACACCAACTGCTTTTTACGGTGCAGGCATCGTTTACATCTAGAAATTACACTTATGAAAATGATTATTCCTTATTCGTAGATAGTTTATTCAATCATCGTTTCAGGAAATAAAGACTTGGCTGCTGCTATCTTTCAGAATCGGCTACTTACCTATTCAATCAACGATCTTAAGTCTCATAGAGCCCTTTTATGGTCTCTTTTAGAAGACAGGGTGAGATTCTGCTGTCTCTCTTAGAATTAGAGCAATTTTTACATGATGAGTAGTACAACGTTCCGCTTGACGCTTATATATGACCATTTAGTTTCAAGGATTCAAGTGGTTATAACTACCACAGAAACTCTTATATCGTATCAGGTATAAAACATTAAAATTCTTATATGTATTCATTGTTTTTTTCCTTTACTTTCCGCAATGCTAGTATCATTAATATTATACCATTGGTACTGTTCACAGCTTTATCAGCACGGGGAATTTGATAATGAATAATTTCCTAATAAAACACGAAAAAATAACAATATTTGTCCTTAAAGAAGCAATGAAAAATATAAATATAGAGACTTATTATTACACCAAAGAAAATTTCCTAAACTAATTTTAAGATTGGTCATGTAAATTTGACAGTTAATTGGATAATGGGTTTTATTATGAATCAATGAATATTTTTTAGTTAGAAAATCAATTAAATAAAAAAGTGTTACTTATTTTAATTAAATTTACATGGTTTTATGACAACTCTAATGATTTTCATAAAAAGTAATTAACTCAGTTTTTTATACCACGTGTAGTTTACCAACATGAATTCATCATCATTGCAACAAATGGTATGAATCTTATCTAAGATACCGGAATAATAACATTATGAAAAATGCATCAGATATTTCTGTTTCTCTAGTATTGAAACAGAATATCTATATAAAAGTACTTACTCAGGGCCAATGTATCAATGTACCTCAGTATATTTGATAGGAGCTTTTTTAAAAAAATATTTAAAAATATATGAAATGACAATGAATATGCAATACAACAATGTAAGCATGAATGAATATACTTGGAAACAAGAAATAATGCGTTGTTCTTTATCTAATTTATTAATACTTCTTTTGAACAAAAAGTACATATGAAAAATAAATAATGTGATAAATAAAGGTATAAAAAAACAATCATCAGCAGAATTTATCTGCATTCTTGTTTGCTACATGTGTAATTAGGGTAATATGTGCAACGACTGGAGAAAATTAATCAAGCATTGAATAATTAATTATTCCCAAATGATTTATATCCATTATTAAGTAGTATTAGATAGACTTCATTAATCTTTGCATTTTCTTTTCAAAGGTATGTTACGAAATCGTAATTTTTTTCGATTATATTTCTTACAACTTTATTGGCTTTTTTTGGCTATTATAATACTTATTTCATTTTTATTCAAAGCATACAGCAATTAATTGAAATTGCATACCATATTTAAGCAAAAATGTGAGTAAAAATAGGAATATTTTGTGTTAGCATGGTTTATTTAAATTTGATGTTAAACATGTTATACCAAAGCTGCTTCATTTGGTATTCAATGTAAACACATATTTAAAACAATTGAGCAGATTCTTGTGTACAATAAAACAGACATATTCAAACTTTGTGTGCAGTTATTGTGTTACATCAATAATAGGAGTAATATATGATATTCAGTGATACAACTATCAAGCTTCATTAATATAAATTACTAAACAAAATATAAAACGAAAATTCGAAGGTAAACTATAATATAAATATTTGATTAAAATGAATAAATAATAAATTCAATGCATACTGTGGTTTATGCAAAATTACCTTTCATAGCAATTTTATCTGATCTTCACTATTTTGATATTTAATATAATTTACGAATTATTAGTCAACATCATCTTTTAGTTTTAAGATTTCTTCTTCAAATCTTATAATTGATAAAAGATATTATTATTATTTTATCGTTACAGCTTAAAGAAAGAGAAATAAATCTTTTTCTCCTTTCAGATGTTTATTTTAAATATCAAAAATCAGATCTTTACTACTCATAATATTTTATATATATAACATGTTTTTTTTTATAATTACGAATGGTATTTTGCTTTACAGATAATTTGATTATCTACCTTATGGATAACACCAATTTTTCTTCACAGAGTAAATAAAATAATAGCTGAAAATTAATTAAAAACTGATTTACATGCACAGAGTTCTGTGTATTTATGGAAAATTTCATAAATAATTTGATAATTTTCAATACCTAAATCTGAATTAATCTTCCGAATCTGATAAAATCAAAAGAAATTATTATTCTGACTGTATGGCTAAATATAAGCATTTCTTTCTTAATATCGTAATATCAGATTTGTGAGTTTGTAGACGTTCACGATAATGGTAGACGCTGATGGCTCAAGACAACACCGACTTGCTATTTGACATTAACTACTATCAAGTTTAATTGTAGTTACCCGAGTTAATCAGCTTTGGAAATATTCATTAATATCATTTCAATATTCTGAGCACAAAGAGTAAAAATGTTCAATAGCAAACAGAAAACCTTTACTGTAAGCTACTTTCCCAATTTTTCATTGAAATTAAAGGCAAATACTCACAGTAGAAAAATTAAAGTTAATGATATAATCTCATTTCATAACTTAATCGTTTAGTAAACATTTCTGGAACAGTTACAACACAGATAAAGATAGAAAGTCTTATCACTTGCTTTACCTAACCTGTTTAGGTGAATCTATTTACTTATATGTATGATGTAAAAAGTGTTACAATATACCTTTTAAATACTGAGTTTTTGGTTAAGGAGTGAGAATTGTATGCGTGGTATTAAGGTTAAAAGTGATGTAAATTTAGGTTTTAAAGATAATGGATATATATACAGGGGTTGGACAAAAATATAGAAACACCTTATCCTTTTAGTTTCCTTGCCTAATATGGTGTAGAAAACTCGTAAGTCATTCAAAACAGCTTAGAGTCTTCTCGGAATGGATAAATACAGTTCCTGTATGTTTGTCAAGAGAACATTGTAGTATTCTTCCTGGAGAACGGTGGCAAACTCAGATAATGATGTTGGCGGTGGATATAGAGAACGTACTTTCCTCTCCAATGTAGACTACAAAGGTCAAAGATTCGATAATGTTCAGGTCTGGTGACTGTAGTGGCCAGGGGAGATGCGACAAATCATTCTCGTGCGCAGAGAACCAGTCCTGGACAATGTGAGCTGTGTGAACAGGCTTTGTCGTCTTGGAAAACACCATCACCATTGAGGAAGTTTGTACCATGGTATGGACTTGATCAACTGAAATGTTCTCATAAGTCTTGGCAGTAATCTGCCCTGACAGAGTTATCATGGTGTCTGCAGAAAACTACGATGCGGATATCCAAATAATCACAGAACCCCCGCCATGTTTCACTCTTGGCAACAAGCAGTCTGTATTATAGGCTTGATATGGCATTCTCCAGACGTAAACTCGGCCAGAAGTGGGAAACAATGTGAAAAAAGACTCATCAGACGACATTACTCTCATCCACTGTTCTATAGTCCAAGTATTATGACTTAAACACCACTTTTTCCTGTTACAGGCATTATCATCACTGATGAATGGCTTTTCAATTGCAGCACGGCCAGCAATTTCCTGTTTATGAAACTGCTTTCAAATTTTTTTGGTACTCACAGGGTTTGGTAATACGACATTCATTTCAGCAGTAACTTTTGCAGCTTGGTCTTCTTATATTTCGTGAAAATCCTCCTTAATGATTGTCTGTCACGATTACTCAGCGCACACTTTCGCCCGTGCTGTGATTTACCAGATGATGTTTTTCCGCATTTCAAATATGCGGAATAAATCTTCGATACAGTACCTCTTGAAACACTAAGCACTTCGGCTACCTTGCTTACGGTAGCACCTACTATATATATATCACTTACTATATCTAATATCCATATACTATACTAACATCCAACAATTTACCCACGTTCGAAGTCTATTAACTCTGACATAATGCAATGCCAATTTCCTATAACAGAGCTGTGACAACGACTGAAATGTGCTGCACATTTGCGAAGTTGTATATGTGGCGTCAGTAGGAGAAAACGCCAGTGCCACCTACATATTTCATTAAGATCAATCTTTCTTTTCAAACGTTTTCACAACGTGTTTCCATATTTTTGCCCAACCCCTGTGTGTATATATATATATATATATATAACAGAGCTGTGACAACGACTGAAATGTGCTGCACATTTGCAACCTCTGTGTGTATATATATATATATATATATATAACAGAGCTGTGACAACGACTGAAATGTGCTGCACATTTGCGAAGTTGTATATGTGGCGTCAGTAGGAGAAAACGCCAGTGCCACCTACATATTTCATTAAGATCAATCTTTCTTTTCAAACGTTTTCACAACGTGTTTCCATATTTTTGCCCAACCCCTGTGTGTATATATATATATATATATATATATGCATAAACTTGAATTGTCAAAAAATAAACTTCACTCAATAATATTCTTGATGTTTGATATAAATAATTTGAAAAGACATTTCTTAATATGTTTCTCAGATTTTTTTTTATATATTTTCTTAGATTGCATAATCATATTAAAATTTCGTAAAATTTCAAGGAATTCATTCATAATTATTTTATTTCAATGTTAAATAAAAATCCCAAATCTGAAAATAGCAACATTTTATGAATAAGGATGGAAAAATAGTTACATTAAAAGTGCACAACTTAAAACGCAAAATTTAAAATAAAGCAATTTTCATTTTTCCGAAACATAAAAAAGAGGCTAATTGAAAGTGCGTTCTGAAAAAATAAATAAGTTTATATTTTTATTATACTTTTAAATGTAATGAATTGCCTGGAATCCAATACTATAATAAATAAAAATAGGTTAGAACACTTACTTTCAATTAAGTTTATTTCAACAAGATATCGTTAAACTGAAGAGTATTGCATAAAAAATAATACATTTTGAAACAGCGAATAGTAGATGTAAAAACTGCTTAGAAATGTATAAAAAAAATTTTTAACATGTTAAGCAACTGATTTAAAATGAGACCTAAAATTAAAAAAGAAAAAAAAACTTTATATTTTCTAAGTAATATAAGATTAAAAATTTCCTGTGTGTGTGGTGTGTGTGTGTGTGTGTGTGTGGTATTTTCTTTATTATATTTAAAAATATTATATAAATTAAACAGTAACCAATAATTTACAATTATGAAAATATTTAACTGCAAAAACTTTATTGTTTATTATTCTAATTTAATACACTAATTCAATACTAATTTATACATATTATTCTAACATATATAATAATATATATTCTAATATAATTACACAAATTTTTTATTCTAGTTAAATCACGCATAATACGAAGTTTTTTTTTTATCAAATAAACTACCTCTCTTATCATAAACAAATGAGAAAATGTCAGTTTTCTGTTATCTTTTCACTTTATACCTTTAATTTTAACTGTCTATTATGTATTTCTAAATAATTTTATATACAAACTTATATTTTACATTTACATTGACCTAGCAATGGATATTATACATGTACATACATTATATATCTATATTTATCTATCTATTTATATATATATATATATACACACACACACACACACACATATATATATATATATATATATATATATATATATATATATTTCATAATTAAATAGTAAAGAATGTGCAAAAAAAGAAACACAAATACGTGATAAATAAAGTTAAAGACCAAAAACGTGAGTAGGAGATTTTGAAATTATTTACAAACCTTATTTAAAATTATTGATTATATTATTGCAAACATTATTGTTATATAATTATTGTATAATACATAGAAGTTATTATCAAACATCAAAGAAAATATTCAAATTCATTAATTTGTCTTAACCTCTCTCATAATTTCCCATTAGAAAACTGTTTACCCTTAAAGCGCAAATTAAGTTATACTGATCTTAAATAGAAGTTGTAACCTAGCGAAACACAATAGATTAATTAATTTATATATAAATATTGAATTCCAAGTTGTTTCCCCTTTACCAATATATTAGATTCAATTTGATAACTCTTTGTCTAAATTACGTTATAATAATTGTGAATAAAAAGCATTTTTCTCTATCTCTTTTAGTAAAGACATAAAATGTGTTTCAAATATCCTTAATATTTTTCTGTCTTTGCTTACCTTTTGTTCTGAAAATACATTCCAATAAATATCAAATTCTTTCTTGAAAGGAAACATATTTTTGAAGCATGACTTAATCTAACTCAATTTTATTAGATAAAAGATATTTCTGTAAGATATTGAGTTCTTTACTTGACAATTTAGACATAGCTTTCCTTAAATCTCTTTCAATCTCAGAAATATCTGAGAACATTTCTTATATTTATAACTTAAAGTGAAAAAATATATTAATATGTTGTTATATTACATATATTTCTTAAAATGTTTAATAATAAAGTAAGAAGTGGTCAAATAAGTTGAGTATTTATATTTCCCCATCATTATAATTATATTTTCATGAATTTTGAAACGATTTTGCGCAGAAGTTGTACGAAATCATTAAACCAAGGCTAAAATTACAATCTCTTTTCTTGGTTTTTAAATTTCTCGGATTTATTTTTACTTTTATTATTATTTAGTTATTACTGAAGTTTTGTTTCAATTATTATTTATTAAAATATATAATAAATCTACCAAAAAATATTTATTTTAAATCACAATTTACTTTGCAATAATTTGCGATTAATGTTTTTGCTGATTTAATAGTGTTATTTCATTTCACTTAATTGGTTTGTGTGTGTTGAAATGATTTTTTTTCAAAGTCATCAAAAATATTTATTCATCATTGAAAAATATATTTCTAGAATAAAGCAATCCAGTAAGAATGTTACTTGAATTTTGTACATTTAATGGAATTCTATTTATTAATCTGCTACCTCATACATAAAAATATTCATTTATTGTATGAAAAACGATGCTCATTTTATTTTCAATAATATCTGAGATATCGATTTTTAAAGTCACTATAAAATTTAGGAGGAAACTGGTATTCTCACTGAAAACATTTATGAGTTGCATAAAATAAAAGTTTGTGAAATGAAAAGATTTTCAATCTCGAAAAAAATCTTAGAATTATAATTATTTGACAAATAACGTTTTTTTATATTTCAAACACTTTTACAATTTATCGATAAAGGAAAACAAAAATTTTTAAGACAAACATAAATTGCAAAGAAAATAAAAAAAAGGTTTAAAAAAATTAATTTGAATTTCTGACAAATATCTTATTAATTAGAAATATAATATTACTTTGAAACAAATCTGTTACAGTTTCTTGAAGTTGAAAATGTAAATTAAACCAATGACAAGATTTTAACAATTTCTTTGTTTACTGTTCTGTAATTAACAACAAAGGAAGAAATATTTTATTATGGCTTATAAACTAAACTTGTATCAATTCAATGGCCGTCATTCCTACCTTCGATTTATTAAGTGAAATTTCAAAATCTGTATTAGACCTGGACGCATCCGTGATTTGAAAGTTCACATTAAATTATATTTCAGGTCCAACTGTTCACTATATGTGTGTGAATAGTGACAGAGAGTAGAATGATAGAACTAACGTCAATAAAAGTATTCATTCTAAACAAATTTGTTTGAATATAAACATGTGGTTAGTTTCATAATAAAAGCATTTCTTAAATACACAACAAAAACAAGTTCTGCTTATTAAAAACCCTATAAAATATATTTAACGTCATCTATTTTCAAAAATTCAAGAAAAGAAATTTTTTCGAAACAACTTTCAATTCTGAAGCGAAATTTTAAGAATTTGGAAGAAAAGAAATTGTTATAAATCCTCGCCACTGGTATTTTCTTAGAGGAACTACAGTATTTTCAACTATGTTGAGGTAATAATGTAATGCATTCCGTTAAAATGAAAACAGTAAACAGTCTGCGAAATCACAAGCATTTAAAGCATCTAGAAAAAACGAATGTGTTCCACTTTCAAACAAGCTGATTTTAAAAGAACAAAATTAAATGATAATATTTGATACTATAAGCTTGTTTGCTTGCAATCTAAGAATTTCACATTTTTACATTATACGCAACAAAATTGCCGAAATGCATGATATTTTGTAGTTGTTTATATTTAAACAGAAAGAAATTTTTGAAACTGTTGTTTTGGATCTAAGTTTTAATCTGTGCTTATATCTGAAGTTTGAAATTAATATTTGGCAGTATTGAAATTTTATTGAAGATGTAATCTGTCTTATGTTTATTTTAATGGAGTTTATAGTAAATTTTTCCATAGAGTCACATAGATATTTACAATAAAATAACATACCTTATAATACAAATGCTTATAAATTTCTTATTACTTAGGTAATTACTAAATATTTTGATTTATTCAAAACATGCTTTAGTGTTTGTATTTTGAAAACGTAGTACGCAATTTCTCTAAATAAACATATTTGCCTTCCATGATAAAAATTAGAAATTATCTACTTAAAAATATATTTTTAAGAGATTAAAATGTATTACACTGTATGATGATTTCCTTTAATGAATAATAATCAATAATTTAGAAGATTGTAATTAAAACATAAAAATAGAGTTAACATCTACCCTGCATAGTTTGAACACTTAGTCATGCAAGTGATAAAATTTTAAAATATTTTTAATTTTAAAATTTGTGTGTTCTTCCATAATCCAACATTAAATAAATTTCCATTGAGCTTTCAAAGTATATCATATTCAAAACATCAGTCACTGATTGAATCTACATTATGGACATAATATATGTTATATTATGTTTTGTTTTGTTATGTTATGTTATGCTTTGTTATGCTATGCTATGCTATGTTATGTTAATTTATTTGTATGAAATAAACCATATTTTTTAATATGGCATCACGGGACATATAGTCTAATTTTAAGAGTTTGTTTCTTCTTTCTTATTTTTGTATTTTGTATTGAGGAAAAATTAATTTTATAACTATTACTGTTTTTTTTTATTATAGTATGAGAAAAGAAGGAAAAAATAATAAAAGTTAGTTTTAAAAAGAATTTTTGAAACTCAAATATATATTTTTCTCTTTATTGATAATAAAAAAAAGAATTTCATGTAATGCATTTATATTACTTTCAAACTATCAAATAAAAGTTCTTTATACCAAATTTTAAAAAAATTTGCACAGTTGTTAACTATTTGTTTTTATCTGTCTTAGTGAGACTAATGGAAAAATGTTTGCTTTTTATAAATACAAATAGGAAAAAAATACATGTATTACTTTAAAGAAAAATAAACTGCAAATTAAAATATAATAGTTTGAGAGAAATTAGATACATTTTCTGTATAAAGCAGATTAGCTATTTCTTTTATAAACAATATTATCATAATTGGAAATAAAATATATTTAATTATTTGTTTGCATTATTGTCACATTTTGATTTACGGCAAATATAAAATACCTTACTTGATGAAATTTGTTTGAAACTATTTTTACTTATATTAAAACAATTAATTTATCAATATAAAAATAAACAATTGGGGATTAATTATAAAAAAATTTCAATTAAAATTATATAAATAATGTGTAAACAAACAGCATTTCATATTGACCATTATTGTTTATTTATCTCACATTATTCTTCTACAATGAGGCAGAGAAATTACATTAACAACCTTATATCAAGTAAATTTCAGTAATCGTTAAATTATATCATAACATCGTATTTAATTTATACTCGAAAATATGATTCCGTACAAATATTAAAATTAATCTCAAATAATATTCCTTATTATTATCCTCTTTATTATTTTTATCAAAATTATATATGAAGACTCCCTTTTACTTAGAAATTTAAAGTAAAAGTTGGTAATTATGATAATATAAGTTTGATATGAAATATTTCAATATTTAGAAAGGCAAGTAAAAGAAATGTGAAACCAAAATTAGAAAAAATATGAAATGTAACTATGTAATTGTTAATTACATGATGAAAAATAATAAATATTTAAAACTTTTCATTGTACTATATTAAAAATATTCTGATAAGACAATTGAGACATAAATTCTAAATAAGGAAAATTTTATTTTTCTCCTAAATTAAACTTTAAATATGTTGTTTTAAGTAAAAACTGCTACAATTAGAATGTATGCAAACCAATGTATTATATATATATGGCACATATATTGTAGTAGGAAAACAGTTATAAAATTTCCATAAAATTAGAGGTGTTTACATTCAAAAATCCCTACCCAAAATTGCCAACATTTGCGAAATATGGCATCACTTGTGCATTCGGGCATTGAATCAAATAGCTACTTGATGATATCTATGAAGCTGAATCTGTGAAACTTTAGTCACAACTTAATTATTGAGATGAATAGTCAAATATACTTGCCAGTCACAAATTACTTATGGAACAGATGCTTATAAGAGTTTACATAATACTGATAGCTAAGGAGGTATAGGTCGAATATTTACTGTATCAAAGAATTCCATGAATTTTAGTGCAAGATACAGTCGTAGATTGCCCTTTTGAAATGGAATATTACTGACTCTTTGAATGTAGGACAGAATCATAGACTTTAACTGATAAAGAACTGTAATCCCAGATTTTCAAAGTAATTTTAGAATAAAGAGAAAATAATAGATATGGGTAATCAGTGGTGCTTCATATCACCGCTTTATACCAGGGGTGGACATTAAGTCGATAGCGATCTACAAGGGGAACACCGGGACATTTTGGATTGATTTTCTTTACTAAGATACGCATACTAAAGGAACCACATTAATGGAACACCAAACCCATCTAGGCTGCAGCGCATGATGACGTATAAATTCATCCATTGTTTGCATATTCATTGGTTATCACATGTTCTTTGCATACTGCATTGAATACCAGAAACTAAGGAAGTCGCTCATAGTTATTCAGACATTCAATTTGATAACTTTGTGTTGTGATTTTATAGCAAAATAATAATCAGCCATATGTTTTAAAAGAAATCTACAACAGAGAAAATACGTGTTGAGAAAAACACAATTTCAATGCAGGATGGGAAGTGCAATTTTCATTTACAATGGTGAATGCAAAACGTGCTTGCAATATATAACATGCAAGCTTTGTCTTTCCAAAACAAAGGAAATTTAAAAAAGCATTTGTAAACCATGCCTGAAAACCTTGATATCATTTTTCTTTTAAAAAATATTTTAACATAAGTTAAAGGAATGAAAATCACACTTAATCTGGCAACATATACATTTTATTAAGCCCAATGCTTTTCTGAGGCTACAACAGCTAAATCTTTTAGTGCGAGTAATGAGTTACTCAATCATAAGAAAAGCTCCTCAGATGGAAAACTGATACATAAAGCATTTCTCTAAGCCAAAAGTTACTTGTTTGATTAATTTTTAAAAAAAAGAAATTATTTCACAATTAAAGCTTTCTATTTTGTGTAGAACTATATTGTATCGTATATATGCCATGAATTCTGATCAATTGATCAAATGTATTAATAAACTGTATTTTCTTTTCCATGCAGTTAGACGAATCTACGAATATGGTTGATGAGTCTCCACTTTATAGTTTTATGAAAATGGTCTTATGAATATGAACGTAAAAGATTAATAATACAAATTATTAGTGCTAAAGAAGAAAACACAAGGGAAATATGTTTACGGCCACTTTCAAAAATACATAAGAGAAAAAAGTTTTAATCTATAAAATTATCAAAATGGATTTATGGTTATGCAAGTCAAAGACGATGTCAATACCTCATTTCTTTTCCCATAATTCACCAAAATGTTATGTGTAAAATTCTAGACATGATTATCTTATGGGAATCTGCATGAAAATTTTGAAATTAGTTGGAGAAAGAAGTATTCCGAGAAGAAGGCTTTGGGTCCAACCAGAGTAAAATGAATCTGAATACAAGGAATTTTTATATCATGCACATGTCCGACAGTTTGCTCTGAGTATATTTTCACAAGAATTCAGCCATTCATAAGAAGAAATAAAAGATTTCCTTGGAATCAAAAAATGGCATTGAACATAATACTGACGTTTGTATGGCGGGTTTAAATTTTTGTTGCAGATATAAACAACCATCTTTATGAATTGAACTCCCAATTGTAAAGGGAAAATCAAACACTAGAATAATTGAATGGATTTGTTGATATTTTTAAAAGTACGTTAAATTAATGTATGCCCAATTGATGAAGAATAAATGACACATTTTTAAAAATATTTTACGAGTTGCTTGAAAATGAAGAAAGAAAAATATTATAATTAAATAATATAAAATATCAATCCTAATCTGAGCAACTTTTTCAAGAATTTACTAGACTAGAATCAATTGTTATGTTCATGTATTACGTGTCTTTTCTATGCTAGTGCAAAAGAATTTCTGAAAATTCAAAGTATATATTACCTTTTTCTCTTAAGAAAAACGAACTCTTGTCCTTCATAATTTTAAAAGCACGTAGTTGAGAACCTAAGGATAACTTATAGGGTCGTAATGTATTCTAATTTATACAAAAGTATTCCATTAAGCATTTCTACTAGTTTTTCCTATATACAAGAGTGAATTTGCCATTTCATGCGATATACGTGCTTATTATATATATATATATATATATATATATATATATATATATATATATATATATATATATATATATATATATATATATATATATATATATATATATATATACGTATATTATAATGTATTAATGTATTCTGTGAAAGATGTTGTTTGAATTGAGGTATTTCCAGCATTTAAAAAATCTTTTCTCCATAAATTATTCAAAAAAAAGTTTTAAAAACTTTTTCATGCATATTCCTTATTTCTAAAAAAATATTATTTTATTTTGGAAACTAAAATTGAATTTAGTCTTTAGACTCTGATTTAAAGATCCAAAATAAATTAGAAACTATCATCCATACATTAACGGAAGTGATTGAGATGTATAAGGATAATTGTTATACTACTATTAAATTAATTGACTCAAATGTTTTATAAAAATATAAAATTAGTATTTTTATAATATGAACTCAATACAGGAAATACTTGTAATCAAATTATTTCTCCTGAGAGCATGATTTATATAAGCTCTTTTAAAGCACATTTTATTACATTATTATTTAAAAAAGTTATTTTTATCTTTCTCAGTAAGCAAAGGAGTACATTTTTGTACACAAAAATAATCATTAATTTTTTTCTTAAAAATAAGAAATTAATTTTTTAATAGTATAATTTTTTTCTAAAAATAAAATAATATAAAAAATAATTAAATTAATTAATTTTAGCTTTTGTATTTCTTCATTTTTTTACACAAACTATGAAGTAAGATTTATTTTATTTAAAATATATTATGTAGTAGCATTTTTACATTTGAAAATGCAATATTTGAGTCTCCTCTTATAATAAAATATTTATACTATTATAAATATATTTTCAATAAATATTTATACATATTTGCAAATATATGGTTCTAGTATTAGTATATTTTTTATTATTTTCAATGTATATATAAGCAGTGGGTAAAATAACAAACTGGATACATTTTCAAATAGATTTTATGTAAATTTCAAATATTATTCTCTTTCTTTTTTTTTTTTTTTTTTTTTTTTTGTTATTATTATCTATTTATCCCGAATAATTCTGTTCAGACTAAAAAATTGTTTTTTTTCTTGATGCCGTATTTTTGCGGTGTCTCATGATTCTTTTACGTTTGCATTGTACAACCCTGATTTTACAAATCTCATTTTAAAGAATTCCTTTTTTATTCTTTCGTATTGGATTAGGTCCTGTAGAGAACTATTATATAAAACAAGTATAATAAAGCATTGTTTTAGAGAAATGTTTTGCGAGAATTCTGGTTTTTTTATCACATGGGGACAATTTAATTCGGAAAATCACTTGAAGCTTTTAACATTAATATTATTTATGAAATATGTCGCTTACGATATTTTTAAATATGATTATTAAGGTATATTTTTCAATGTTTTTAATTTTTTATAAAAATTACAAGGGAAGTTCGGTAAAGAAACTGTTTTAAACTTAAATAATGTATTTTCCTCAAACATTTCTAACAGAAACAGTCATAGATAATAGACAAAATATTTATTGGAGGCAAATTTAATCTGCGCTTTAACTTTAGCAGATCTTCTAGAAATACCTACTATATTCATTTCTAAATAATTATTACTGTATTCATTTCTAAAATCGAAGCCATTTAACTTAGGAGTAGTACTCCTCCCTTCAAACGCACCGGTTAGCAAGTAGTATGATACTCGGCCTAGGCTAAATCAACTCAACCTTTCATCCCTTCGGTGGATCGATAAAACATATTATCAAGTATGCTTGGGAGCTAAACATTGGGGGTTTGGCATTAGGCTGAACACCTAAGCGGGACATATGCTTTGCACTCCATTGCCCTCTGTCAAGGAAGCAGATTTGGGTCTCCAAAGAGGCTGCCATGAATCAATTTGAATTTTTCTATTTACACACAAAGCGCTTAATATTTATTCAGGATACTTTACAAATTATCACTCTCCAATTTAGCTGAATCATTTCAATCATAAACAATATTATATATATATATATATATATATATATATATATATATATATATATATATATATATATATATATATATATATATATATATATATATATATATATATATATATATATATATATACTTATATGTATTACACTCTTCAAAACAAATTACATTATTACAAATTTTCTGTGTGAGATATAATTAAAAAAAACAACATAAGTATAAAATCGATGCATACTAATCCATTAAAAATTTAACAGTAGATATTCAGGCTAATGTTCATAATTAATTTAAAATTTCAGCTAGCAGGATGTGTATATATTTTTTTCATGAATAAAGTCAGTTAAAGTAAAATTATTTTGCACATTTTAATAAAAATACGCGATGACAAATTTAAAATTTTTTCTTAATATCTTCATTGTTTTTTTTTGTTAATTATTATTATTTTTTTTGGTACGTTATTATAAAAACGCATTTATATATTTTAATCAGTTTTTAATTTACAGTTTTTTTCGTTATTATTTACATTAGTAAATATTTTAGAAAGAAACAAATAAAAATAAATTGATAAAAATGTTTAAGAAATCTATTTACATTTTAAAGTAATACTAATTTATTTATATGCCTTTGAAAAACATTTTTCATTTTTAAAAAAGATTCAATGATCATTTAACTTATTCGTCACTGTATCTCTAGTGTAGCACATATATTTTGAGTTTGTTGAGAATATTACCAAATAAAAGTAAGAAAGCAACCAAGCCGAAATTTAATACATTACAGTTCAATAAAGTAATCCATTTATTTCTAAATAATTTTTCTGTTTTCATATTGAAAAAAAAAACATTGTTTTTTAGATTGGAATTCAGTCAAATAGAAATGAAATTGTCAAGCTACTGTCAAGACCTTAAAAACCAAGAATGATGTAAATTACTTTCGTGCCAAATATTCTAAGTAAATCAAAAGTTCTGGATTTATTCATACAACATAAAAAAGGATCGCATAAAAAACTCGACGAAATATGCTCAGTAAAAGTTTACTCAGTTAAAATAAATTACTTTATGAAAGTTATTTTCATTTTAATCTTGGGGTGACTACCTCGTTATTTTCCGAACTTATATGTGAACTGAAATGAACTCACAATAATGTAAATTTCATTCAAGTGAAATTAATTGATTTACACTTAAACGGTATAAGAAGCTCATACGTGCTTGTTAATCTTCAGATCTCTAGCAACTCTTGCCTTTATACCTATGTTTAATTTGACATATTGTTAATCTTGTGTTCTACTTTCGTTAATATTTAATAAAAAAATGTTTTAATACATTGATTGGTGTTAATCAATGTAACTTTAATACTTACAACAACATTGTAGTTTCATATGTAATCAGATTTATAGCAGAAGGAAATATAAATTAAATACCACATTCTATCGCAACTCAAAGTAACAGAACAAACTTTGCGTTCACAAACTAATATTTGTTTCTTAAATTTTTAATTAAGAAATATTAGGTTGGGGAATAAGTTCGTTGCGTTTTTGCTAAAGATTTTTATTTAAACAAAAAGAAATAATTATAACAATAAGTTAATCAATTATAAATTCGTCGTTTCTGTTTACAACCTCTTCCCACCTCTTGACCCATTTGTTGATGCCGTTCTGCTAAAAATCGCTTGTTTGGTGTCAAAGCAGTTGTTGCATTAGTTTCTAAGGAGCTCTTTGTTATCGAAGGTAACACCCTTCATATGGTTTGACAAGGAGCTGAAAGAGGGTCGTTGACAGATCCGGAGAAAACAGCAGATGCTGAGGGACCTCCCATTCGAGCGCTTGAAGTGCGGCTTTGACGACTTGTGCAACATGGGGCTTGGCGTTTTCGTGAAGGAATATGGTTTGCCCATGATGATCAAGTCTTTACAGTCGAAAAGCCTCATTCACGCAGTGTCGCTGGGCAATGTAGAGATCCTTGTTGACTGTGGCATTCTTTTCGAGCATTTTCCAGTGCACCAAGAGGTCCTTAAAAACTGACTCAACAACTTCTTTTTAACACAAAGAAAAATGTTTTTTTTAACTCAATTGAATTATTTTATATAATTGATAAGCGTTGCCTTATCTGCATAAATATATCCATTTTTAACAGCAAACTTAATAAATATGTTCATCAAATTGATAGCTTCAATATCATTGTTTTACAATGTTTCTTTTCCAGCTTCCTATGTCTTCCCGTCATCCACAAGAAACAGCCAATAATCTTCCAATCTTCAGGGATTGTTAGGCAATGATATTAAATTTGATAAAATGCCTTTTCATTGAAGCTTCCATACATTATCAATGTAAAGAGAATTGATTTCATGACTATATATTAGAATAGACACTCTTATAACAATTTTAGACTTGAATCAGTATCGACCCCACTACCTGTGGAATATGAAAGCTATATTATTTCTTCGTCAGTTATCAAACTTAAGATAAAAAATAAAATATATGTGTTAATTAAATACAAAACATAATTTTCCAAATGACATTATTTAAATTATGATCCAGAAAATGAAGAGACACAGACAATTAGATAAAGACAAAACTTACAAAACATTTAACTTTAAATGTGAAATATATTTATGCATTCATTTGGTGAAATAATTTTCGCTATCAATTTGAAATGCTATCAGGACTTTTTTCTTTCAAACACATTTCTTGCATCGCTAATTAGATGACAGCAAAATATTTAAGAGAGAAATTTATTCCTTTTAAGTTGATTGTTATCATTGTGTTCTGCTTTAGCACGTGATTTCAAAAATTTAAAATACAGCTATTAATTTCAATTAAGTACATAAAAAAATTGATAAAATTATATAGAAAATAACCAACTGTAAAATGAAAAGTTTTCTAAGCAGAAAAAGTCAACTTGATACAATGCTAAATATAAAAATTGTATTTTTAAATAAAACTTTCTCTCTTTTATTATTTTCATTTCTCTAAATGCATTTAAAATAAATAAGAAGTGGAAAATTAGTTCAAGAAAAATATGTGAACTATAAGTAGTAGATGAAAAGTTTAAAAGAAATCATATGAAAATGAAAAATTTTGTTCAGTAATAGAAAAATTTACAGATACATTTTTTATATAAAACAAGAATAATTTTTTAATATATATATATATATATATATATATATATATATATATATATATATATATATATATATATATATATATATATATATTACTTATAGCAGAATAATTACTGTTTTGGCAACAAAAGCAATATGACATCTAAACTGAATTACTGGGAATCGGCATTAAATTTTAAAACACATCAACTTTCATGATTAAGAGTGCCTTACTTATAATCAATTTGCTATTTAAAAGGAAGAAATAAAGTACGTTACTCTTAGTTATAACAATTTCGGTGAATACTTGATAGTCTACCGCAGCTTCGATATCTAACTATTGTTTCTGTATTCTATAGACATAGTTAAATACTACTTATGTAGTTGTAAGATGTTATAAAGTTGGACAAATATTGCTAATTACGCATTGCGTTTTAGAATTAATTTGAAGAAAAATACAACGAAATACGTACATAAATATTGCACTCCACAAGTAAAAGTAAGCTTTTCTCTCACTAAATAGTTTTATCTGCACAAAGATTTGTCGAGTTCTACTTGAAATTCAATTAATACGTAATGTCTTAGCCGTGTGCTAAGCAATCATTCAATTTACATCTATTCACAGTTCCCCAGTGACTGTATTATTAACTGTAAAAATGTCTGGGAAACACTATTTGTGAAGGAGACCTGTCAAAATTTCATTCACGGAAAGCCTTAAATATTTAACTATTGGAAGCGTTATCTTAGGATGAATAATTTTATTGGAATAATATATATAAATGTGTAAATGCATTTGACTTATATAATTTCATAAGAAAATATTCAATATATATATATATATATATATATATATATATATATATATATATATATATATATATATATATATATATATATATATATATATATATATATATATATATATATATATGTGGGGGGGGGGTGTAAAATATGTATGTGTTACGCAATTATTGAATTAATAATGAATAAAAAAAGTATATTGTGTGATATTCGAAGGTTAATTAGTTGAGGCAATAATTAATTTATCTAATCATTACTTGATGAATTAAAATTTCAAAATTTTCGTTCTAAAGCTTTTACATTAATATAAAATTTAGCACTATGATACATGGAAAAAAATTTAATTTAGAAGAACGAACGCTTTTGTATCCTGTTTTTCAGTACATAATCTTGTATCCCGTTTTTAAGTACCTAATCTTGTATCCTGTTCTTATGTACCTAATCTAGTATCCTGTTTTCATAATTACAAAAACTTTGAATTTAAGATCCAAATCAATGTGAAATATAGATATACACTTAGAACACTTCACACTAAATCTACTGAGTTATAAATTTAGATATCTCTATTAATCACACTAAACTTATAATAACTAGGTAAAGGCTGTTGTGACACACATTCAAAGCAGTAAATCAGTTGAGTTTAGAGGACACTTTATATTAGCGTCTAACTTTATAAAAACAGAAGAATTTCAACTGCAAAACTTTATTACAATCTGTAAAAAAGAATTGATATTTCTTACTTTCAAAAATTCAGGAGAGCAGATCTCACATATGTACTTTTACACTGTACATTTAAGCACAAATGGTTGAAAGTACAAACTATTGTGAAGTGTGGATAATGACAAAGTCAGCAGTAAGGGTAATCTTCTTTCTTCGCTATAACTGATGATACAGACCTTAGCATACAATCGAAGTTTATCCACAAACCATGCAACTTCTAGATGTTCACAAATGTTGATCGGATGCGGCACCGGAATATGTAGCAGTGGCAGACTTTAAAAATAAGTTTGAGAGTTTAGGGAAGACCGTTTCGTGAATAACATGCCATATGTTATTGTGATTATCGCTTGAGTAATACTTTATGAGAGCTTTATACAAAGAAAAACAATAAAGGTGACTGAATGTAATAAATGCTGAGTTGATGCTTTATGGCAATAAAAATATTACATTTTGCAAATTATCACTGTATTCAATCAAAAATATTACAAATTCTCACTGAATAACCACGTGTACTGTGCAGTAAGCAGATTAATATAAATCACGTATGTCTCCAAATTAAAAAATAACTATAGTACTTAATAAAGGATCACATGGACCAAGAAGAAAGATGCTTGATATATACGAGTATTAGTAAGAATATGCCGTTTCTCCTTCACAAGCTAGTAAAGAAAATTTCTTGTAGAAGTTGTTTTCCCTTTTCCCTCGATCTTATACTGATGTTTAAAAAGTATGCATTGTCTATTCTATAATCAACTACGCTGTGCAGATAAAGGCATAAGATTACTGTTTATATCTCAAAAAAAGAATGAATTTTTAAACAACATGCAGTAAATGATGAAAAAATTAAATTACTAAATTTTGTCTGTTGATGAAATTAATGTATGTTTGATTGAATAATTTATGTATATAATTGAATCGTTTATCATCTATTACCAAATAAAGATGGTAAAAATTTAACTTATAAATCAATAATGATATGATAGCTGAGTCAAAGTCAGTGGTATCTGTTGAGCTTTTAGTTTGTGGGAGAAAGTTGGGTTCGACAGGCATGCATCCAGGTCCAGAAACATTTAATTTTTACTAATTGCGAGGATTTACGACTTATAAAGAACTGAAGAAGTCAGGTAGAAAGGATATCTAATGGGGATCTTAATTGGCTGTTGACTGCTAAGGGGTAATTTATGTTATAGTGTGCTGGCGAACTGCATTAACAAAAGAAGGTTTCTTCTTTACCAGACTTTTCACAATATGAAAGGAATGGACCATGACTGAAAATGAAATATGGAATTATGGTAAAATATTTAGTGAAAATTGCGCAATAGTTCATAGAATACGCAATAGTTCATTTTAATCCATCTGCAAAGAAATTGTGAGCACTAAGTCACTGTATGTTGAGGAGGCACAGATGTAATCTTTGTTCAATAAGCTGAATATTAATTTAGTTATGTTAACTGAGAGGTAACTAACACAAACCTCTCAGAAGCAAGACAACTTCTGTCTTGCTTCAGAGCAAGCTTCTTTCAGGAATTAAAGACGTTTTGAATATCGATACTGATGATAATTAAATCTGCGTTGTTCCTTATTTATGTCGTGTTCAATTGATGTATTGTATTGTAAGCCATATAAGCTCATGTGAAAAAAACTCATTTTAAGCAGATGTTGTTTGATGCAATTCATGATCATTTTTTCAAACAATTTTCATACGACTAACAAGAGATAGATTGCCCACCTGGGCTGGTTATGGTCTTTATTTTTCTTATGGAAGAAGAATAAAGTCCGTAACTACCCCAGATCTATTTTGGTCATCCATATGTAATCAATATTCACCATCCTTCTGGATTGTTATTGTTATTGCACCAGCATGTTTCCCTGTATCTAGCCTTAAGTTGGTCTCTACCAGTTAGATAGAAGTATCCATGCGGAGTCTTCACGATTTTTTATCAGGGATCATGCAGAAGACCCCCAATACTTGGCCTATCATCGCCAGAGGTATCATTTTAATTGGGGGAAATTGCAAACACACACAGTTTTAACGTGGCCCAGACACCTTTAGCGAACACGACGGATCTTCGGTTAAGCTGGGATTCAAAGTCAATACCTTCCGATAATGAGAACAACCCCGTAACCAACTAAGTCATCGTGATTTTTCCCATTGGATTGTGATAATCTATTAAAATATATCTCCTTTTATTGAAGATATTCATCATCCATTTGGATGGTGAATATTGATTAAATATAGACCTAACAGCACAAAATAATTGCCACGATAATTAACTTATCAAAATCATGTGTGTGCCAGCATAATAAATGAGTGAAATTTTATGTTATTTTATTTTTTAATGAATAGAATTGAACGAAAGCAAATAGCTTAACAAAATTTCAAGATCATACATCTGAAGTTTATAGTGAGTTTTTTTCTCTATGATAAATTTTGACTTGTTTAAACTGTGAAAGAAGCATATTTCGTAGAAAAAAAATATATTTTAGTTAATAAATCATCGCGTACAAAACAGAAAGAGATTATTTGTCTACTGTTTTTTTTAATTACTTTTCTGAGGGATTTTAATACTCTTTCTAAATATACTATAATTTGATCTGCGTGTATTTATGCATAGCATTTATAAGCAAAAAATATTTCGCATGTATGTCACGTGATACCCTTATATGAATTAGACTTTGATAACCATATTTTTCTATGATTCCATTTTAAAAGAAAATAATTTCAACTAAGTTTAAGCAGTTGGTTTCCTCAAATTCATACAGAAAATTTTAAATTAATAATTTTCACAATATTTAATTTTCTTGCTATTATCAATATTAAAAGTTTAATCAAGTGTAAAAGAAGCCATTTATATGAATAATATCAAATTTTAATTAAATTTACTTTAAAAATAAAATGAATATGTAATTCTAAATTGATTACTACAAATCTTAAAATTATAAGGATATTTTATATTTAACTTTTCTAAAAAACCTTCTAAGAGCAAATAGCTCTTATATTTGTAAGAAATCAAATATTTGTTAACGCAGTAAAACTTTGAACTAAAACACTTTATTTAAAAATTCGATTGCCTCATTAAAAGTAAATCAGTATTTCTAAAAATAATGTATATGCATTTAGAAATAAAGTATATGTACGAACGAATTGGCACAATAATTTAAATGAAATGTTAAAATATTGACGAAAATATTAAATTAGTCATTAATTTAAATTTAATTGAATATAACAATAATAATACATGTATCATATGCATGTATCATTGTGTAATCCTAATGCAATTTATTGGTCCAAAATTTTCATGAAATTATTAAATAAAGCATACTTTTCTTTTTTATAAAGTGAACACCATATTGTAAAATTTGGTAGTAATTATTGAAACTATATGAAAAGTATCAAGTGGTAATCAGTTTAAAAAAATTAAGTTAGAAAGTAATTAAATAAAGCATACTTTTCTTTTTTATAAAGTGAACACCATATTGTAAAATTTGGTAGTAATTATTGAAACTATATGAAAAGTATCAAGTGGTAATCAGTTTAAAAAAATTAAGTTAGAAAGTAATTAAATAAAGCATACTTTTCTTTTTATAAAGGACCCATTGTTTGCCATAATTATTGAAACTAACCAACCAGCCATCAAAATGGTATTCATGTAAAAATATCTGAAAGTAATTGCTTACTTTTCTTTCAACTAGATGTTAAAATGAATTTCAAAAATTGTTTAACTTAGCATGGTGTTTGTGATCATTTTGACAAACAATATAAAAGCACTATACATAGAAGTTCTATATTAAAAACAAAAGTAAACAATTTTGAAACTATATGAAAAGTATCAAGTGGTAATCAGTTTAAAAATATTAAGTTAGAAAGTAATTAAATAAAGCATACTTTTCTTTTTTATAAAGTGAACACCATATTGTAAAATTTGATAGTAATTATTGAAACTATATAAAAAGTTTCAAGTGGTATATAATATAAGAGTAATTTAGGAAAGAACAATGAAGAAACATTCGGACCAAGGACTTTGACAAACATGACACGGATAACAATTCTTGTCTGCGCTAATACTTTCTGTCATTTGATAACAAGAGTGTTTTCTTTCACAATGTTACCAGCTCACAAAAAAATTATAACTTAAACAAGAAAGGTCTAGCTATTAAATGAAGTGAGCATAAGTATGCAAATTAGTGAATGATGTGGATGAGACACTGTTCAGTAGAGGGTAGGAATATTAGAGGCTATAAAATCAAGTTTACCGAGAACATTCATCAATCGTCACTCCTATAGTAGCGAAGAGAAATAGACGTGTTAAAGGCACTGGTTCAATGATGTTTGTTTACGACTTCAAAGTGGGATTATCAGCTACTGCATCAAGTCGCCCAAAATGTCAAACATTTGGGGATATTGCTGTGAATGAACGTAAGGAAAGGCATTGGTTTCACAAATTCAGGTTGGAAGATATTCCTCTCTGTGATGAAGCTGGTATCGGGTGGACTAGTCTTCACATGATTCACTATAAGCTGCTGTCAACGACCCAAACAGTCACTCAGAACCTGTACTCCCAACAATAGTCATTGTAAAAGAAGGAGTCAGCAATGGTTAATCACTGTCCTTGGCCGATAAAGCGAAGCCGCATATCGAGAGGGTGGTTAGGTATGTGATACAACGATTTGGTTGATATACTTTATGCCAGCTTCTTTACTCACGTGACTATTTGATGAGATAACTTGCGCCATCAGATCGCCACTTCTTTCTCAATAAAAACAATGAGCGCCATTTGATTGCTCACATAACCATTGCAGTAGAGTTGCTAAATACCACAGAACTCGTGGTTCTAACGCCAATAAACCTATCATACTAAGGCAGCGCTGTAAAGTCTGATTTATGTAGTAACTTTAGATTTAATGTTACTGTGTGTGTTAAGTAAAATTTAAATACATTAGAGTTTTAGTATTATTAGGTATAAGCTACTTATAATATACATATGCAACTATATATTTCTTCTTAAATGGCTATAATTAATTTTAAAAGCAATGTTTAAGTACATAAAAGAAACGAGCACTATTTGATAAGAGAAGCTAAAATATCTATTAACTCTAACTTACTTCTTATGACCAGTAGCTGAGGGTACAAAAGTCATGTAAAAATATAATAAACTATTTTGAGTGCTGTTCATTTAGACAACTTAAAGATTCCATACGACTAATTTCAGAAGCCCAAAATTGAATTTGCAAAAATGATGAACAGTTTTAATAAAAATCTTAAAATCTAATCTTGGAAATTACTCTTACATATAACAAAACTGAAATTTCTGAGCTTCTAAAGCTTTATTTGAGACACTAAATGACAATGGTTAAACCTGAAGTTGTAAAGGTACCATCTAGCCTTAAACACGCGATATTTTAAAAGTGCTATATTTAACTTAAACCTCATTACCTTAATCATGATTCATTACGTCTTCACATAGTTTTACTATTTGTGAATATTCATAACTAAAATAGTAAACTTTATGTCTAAGAATAGTAACAAATTTCAAGCAATATTCGAAAAGGGTGACTTTAATGTATCATTTATCTCAAGCATCAAGGGTTATTGTTTTGGACTTAAAAATATACTTGCGAAAAAATCAGTTATATTTAATCAGTCAGTAAAAATTATAACTAAAATTATAATTCTCAAGAGTTTTAATTTTAGCTATAATTTTTTGCAGATTAGCAATTTACTAAAAACTGTTACTTAATCTTTAGGATATTACTTCAAAATTAATATTTGAATTACAATAAAATTCTTCAGAATTTTCTAAAAAAAAAATGGTGGAAAGGAATAAATTTTAAGTAATTTTGCTTATGTGATACAAAATTCAATTTCTTTCTTAGGAAAAATCATATTCCTTATAATCATGAAATGATCTATATGAAAATTATTACCAAAAAGTTTTGATTTTTACATAATTGTTTTTTAATGAATTACTAATATTCACACCCAATAGTTTAATATTTTGGGCGTTTTACAATCCAATTATTGAATCATTTCACAATATGTTAACACATTAGCATGCTATAATATGTTTCATTACTTTTAGTGAATCAATTTTGCTTTTTCAACCACATGAAAATAAGTTAATTACTATTATTTAGTTCAATACGACTTGTTTTTTTTTTCACTTTTTATACATGTCTATGTAATAGTAATTTCTTACGAAAGTTTATTTATCATTCTTGGAATGAATATAGAACTATAACTTTATTTCACAGAAATTTAAACTAAGACATTATTTTAAAAAAAATTCATGAGATTTGAATTATATATAAAATACTATTATGGAAACAAGTGTATTGAATCACTGTTACGTCATAAGAGTATGCAATCGGATAAAAGAAAGTTTTTTCAGAAGAAAATAATTCTAAAAAATTTTATTTACTTTCAGTTATTAAGTTTAAATGAAGTTTATAACATATTCCATTAATATTAATTTTTTTAAATATTCAAGTATTTGAAAACTAAAATTTTTGACAAATTATTTTCCTACAATTATCATTTAATAATATTTCTCGAGCTATCTTAGAAAATCCTGTCTTATTAAAGCTTTGTTTTACTACTTTTTCATCTACATAAATTAAATTCTGTTTTGTTAAATCAGTTTGAAAAGAATTTCCTGTCATATTGCGAAAATTAGTAAGTTTTTATAACAAGATATTCCCTAGGACTAAAACTGGAACATGTATTGCTTGTAAAATTAATCTGAAAGAAATTTCTTTCCATATTATGAAAAGTGCCCATTTTTTTATTTGCAAGATATTACACAACATTAAAATTGGAATAAATATTGAAAATACTAATGGAAAAGTATATATAGTTAATAAAATAAATATATTCTAATATTTACTTTAAAAAATACATTTTAGTCAAAATTCTTTTCCCAATAGGGATCCCTCTGAAATATTTCATAATAAATAATTTTTGAATCCATATGAAAAGATTAGTTTGAAAGGAATCTTTTAAAATGGATGGAATAAAACTAAAAATTGAACCTTCGTTACGATATAATAAATGTTTTTTTATTGGCATGCAACACATTTAAATTCATTAAAATATTAAATATTTCATTGAATTTAAGAATTTAGTGAGCGTATTAATTATATATAAAAATGTATTTGAATGATCCATATCACTAAAAAGTAATTTGGAAACAAGATTAAGATATGAAATATTATGTACAGAAAATAAGATGATAAAATAGTAAACAGAATATTTAAATATAACTTCAAATTTTGTTGACAAATTTCATTGTATGCTATAGTGTTTAAATGTAATCCAAAAAACGGCTTAAAACCCTATTGTAAGCAGTCTCGACAATCATGCTAAAATAGATCATAACTGTTAACCGAGCAAATTTGACAACAAGTTGTGCGAAATTAAATTAATTCCCTAGAATTCATTGTGACATTTTTGTGACTATGCCCAGGCATGTGATTTTTTCATCCCCTTATCAGTTGTTTTACATTATTTTCTGTTTTGCTTAAATAATTCAATTTTAAAGCGCATACTTATTGAATTCGTTGCATGAATTATATCTAAATATCTAATTTTTATTTAACAGAGGTACTAAACACATCCAACTGCCGAGTAATTTTAAATTATTGAAAATCGACAATGTTAAAAACCTTATAAATTTCCTATAAATAGAGAAATACTAAATTTTGTAAAAGTTTAAGCAGCATAGACCCTCTCAAAACAGCGGTATTCGACGGGATCAAATATAAAATCGACTTTTATTGGGAATAAAAATGTCATATTTTCTCAGCTTCCTTCAACTTTTTTTTTTTTTTGAATGCTGCTATACGTATATTAAAGTAAAATAATAATACAAAAATTATTTATACATTATATGACAGCATTTCAAATTCAATGTAAATGGAATATAATTAAAACTCAATGTAGATTAGAATACACATACATGGTATTTTATTAATTACAGCTGCCATTAGTATTTTAAACTTTTGAATTTCCATTTTAATCAAGTTAAAAAATTGAAGTATTGAATTAAATAATAGTTTAATAAACGAAAATTACAAAAAAATATGACTTAAAGCTTATATTTTATTTTCATGAATAATGTTCATATGATGCGAAAGAAATGTATCTTTAACCAAGAGAGAATATTATACTTGCCACCTTAGAATTAAAGCAATTCATTAATAAATCTACCTAAATATTAGTTACAAATTTACATATATTATAAATGAATGGGATGCAAAAGAGGTCACTCAGGGATATATCAAATGGTAAAATAGAGCTCTTCAGATCTAAATGTTCTGGATTTAATCTCAATCCGTGTTAAAAAAAACGGGAAATGAATGTTGTTCTTATGCAATTTGTACGCATAATGAACGATATGGTTGTAGTGTCTGTTCTGTACAAGAAAACACAATTCGAACAAAAACAAACATTTATTTGAAAATTAAAATTAGTAATTTATAGTATAGTATATTGAAATCATAATTAATAGTAATCTGATTACGGCTCCACACGGCCCACAGAACAAACACCCAAGGAGAGCCAGCTGAGCCTCCTCGTTCGCTGGTCAAAAACTGTCTCTCCCATCGCCGAAGCGGACTCCCTCCTCTCCCCATGACTACAGCGCCATCACGTGAAGAGAATGAGGAGTATCCTAACACTTCAATGGTAGCTTGAGATTTTGCCTGATTAATTCCAGCAGAACATGTGAATATCTCTCAGTACGCGTAAAAATTTCTCCTGGATATCAATTAAGATAATGGATACAAAAAATGGCAGCAAAAATAATTTAAGCTGTAAAGTTAACTATGCGTCATATTATTTTGTGCATCGTTAATTGATGAAACAACTGATGTATGATAGAACATTTTGATAAGAGATATTTTACGAATAATAATAACATAGTAAATAATCATATCTATCTTGTTTCTTGCTTTCCGTATATTTTACTGAACTGTCAGAGTAGGTAATACTCTTTCCATTATATCAATATGTAATAACTTCGATTCTCGTCTTGAGCATAGATGCTTCGTCGTGGATTAGATTTCCCTTAAAAATATATTTCCTGGTTAATTCTCTTTTACCAAAACTGAACATAAAGACACATCCAAACAAATGCCAAAAAATAAACTTATAACGCAACTAAATTAAGAATCGTAAGACTAACTAAAATTATAACATACCTTTTGAAGAAAAATTGATTAAATTATATCAGATGTTTTTCTATATAAAAATTGTAATTCTTCCAGTTTAATCTTAAGCTGAAATGGAATAAAAAAAAATTTTGCTAAATAAGAATGAATGTATGTGTATGCCTATGCTTAGTATACTGAAATAAAGAAATAACATAAAAAATATATTTCATTTATTTCAAAATCGGAAAATGGAAATTTTGAAAAAAATTTATCATTTTTACGTGAAATTTTTTTATTATGTAATAAAGCTAATTAAAGCCATTAACAGAAATCAAATTAATATTCTAATCGTTAACTAAGGCTGAATTATAAATAAATCAAAATATAAAAAATTTATCTCTTTGTTAATTTTAGCTTCAGTATGCATTGCATCCTTAATTTTTAATTCATACACTCAATAAGGCAAAAAATGACCTTATATGTATTTCCCATCTTAAACCTCATTTCTTTATTCATATCCTATCATATGCATTTTTACAATGATAATCATATTTGAGAAATAATTTTTTGTACAGTTTTACGAATTTTAAGCCTATCCTTTACTTAAAATTTCTAGGAATTTTTGAATAATCTAATAAATATATTCTTCCATCTAATCTAATCTAATCATATTTCTTTGAAGCGATCTTTCAACAAAATAAATCAGATAAAGTAAATATAAGGCAGTGTTACTATATATATATATATATATATATATATATATATATATATATATATATATATATATATATATATATATATATATATATATATATATATATATATATATATATATATATATATATATATATATATATATATATATATATATATACATATATATATATATATATGTATGTATATATATATATATATATATATATAAATTGGAAAAGCACTGAAATATATGAAACAAATGAAAAGAAGAAAGCATAGGGGCCACGTCTTCATCAGGAAGGAGATGGCTAGCTATGCAAAAAGAAAGAACACTCTTTTCTGACATGCTTGAAGGACAAATGTCTAAAGATCTTCGAGTAATTCCCCCAAAGAGTGTTCGTATTCAAAGAACTTAGGTTAAAACATTTGAATAAATATAAATGCAGAAAATTAGAAATACTAATAAATGAAACATAAATGCGAAAATTAGAGATACTCATATAAATGAAACATACATACATACAGTAAAAAAGTAAATACATAAGCCAAAATCAGCAAATCAGATGGAATTTATATATGAAAATAGTATGAGAATTGCCAAAAGTTATTTTAAAATTAGAGTAAAGCAGTGTTGCCAGGTGTAATTAGATTTAAAAGTTAAAGTGGTTTAGAAAAAAGTATAAATGTAGGTGTTTTCAGGATTCTTGTAAGAACTTCAATATTTGGGTGGCATTGAAGTTATTAAAGTAATGAATCAAAAACTTCATTTTAGAGTTATTCGAAACTTTTTCAAGCTCACCAAAATACTGACTTTGTATCATCCACTTGCATTATAATTAAATGAAATTCTCATAATTCCTCAAATTTTTGTAGGCTATAAGATTAGATAATAAACCAACCAATAATAACTATAATCCAATTCTTGAAGAATCTCATGTTCTTCATATTACATGAAAACCCCCCACGGCCAAGTTACATTTTATTGAATTAGAATGATACGCTGAGAAGAAAACAAGCTTTTTAACTTGTTTATAACTTAACTTAAATGACCACTTGGCGGCAAATTAAACCATCTCAGAATATTTCCACCACATGTATAATTTTATTGTATGCATATGCCGGCGAACTTTTCTAGTAGTCGGCATGCCTGACTACTGATAGGGAGGTCCTCAGTTCAAATCCCGGTTCAGGCATGGATGAACTTTATCTCTCTCTATCCTGCCTTCGTCCTTTCCTTGTGTTTGAATGAGGTGTGAATGGTTGCCTACGATATAAACGAGTCCCTATGGCATGTGTGTGTACCGAAGAAGTCATACTCCACACCAAATATGGATCAGTTGGAAAAGTGGAGCAGTGCACCCCAATTTGCCAGCCTTGCTAGCACACCAGAACAACATTGTATGCATATCTAAGAAACAATGACACGGTTAAAAATGCGCTGATTGCAATTATTGCTTTATATTTTACCCACGATCTGTTATTGAATACAACTATCATTTTCTATGTGTTTTATGTTCATTTATAAATTTTCATGCATATTAATATTTTATTATTACCATAATTACTAAATGTCTTACATACTTGCTAAATTTCTTACAATATAACTATATTTTGAATTTTAAAATATTTTAAAATTGTTATGTATTATACTATTTGATTTAAGCATATCACATAAAATACTCATATCAAAATGACAGAGAATCAGAGCTAAGTTATTATATTATTGTTAATCACAATACATAATAAATATGTGATTTCGCTATATTAAACACAACTTTTTCTTACCTCAGTCTACATTATGTCACCAATCAAATTATATATATATAAATATATATATAAACAGCAGTAAATTTGAATAATTAAGATTATTATATTTCACTCGAAATTATGAGTATCATTTTGCCTATGAATTTCCTTACCAGCTCAAAATGACGCAGACAGTTTACATACTAACGAGGTTATTATTAGATCCCTGAAGATTGAATTTTAAGCAGAAATACCAATCTGGCTAAATGCTAATCTTCTCTTTGAAATAAATCCTTGTAACAAATTTAAATGAATATCTATTAAAGTAGACACTAATATATATATATATATATATATATATATATATATATATATATATATATATATATATATATATATATATATATATATATATATATATATATATATATATATATATATATATATATATATATATGTATGTATGTATATAGTAAAATTTTCCAGAAATAAAATTCAACTATGAATTCAATTAAAATAAATCTTTAGATAAATGAAAAGTCTATTTTTAATTTTTAGGAAAATTTATATGCAAATAATGCTAGGAATTATTTGGTAAACAAAGAATGTTTGCCAAAGTTTATACCAACAATACTTTTAAGTTCAGGCTAATTTATTTTGATTTATTTTATATTTTAATTTTTGTTTTGTTATTGCTCTCTTTGAAACTAAAATCACAAAAAATAAAGCTTAATTTACTTTGAAAATGAACTTGCTTTCATTTTCAGTAAAGATTTTCGTCTTTGAAACAAAATGAGAAACTAATTTACGGTTTTTAATTTATGGATTTATTCCTTTATGCATATTGTCAGAGAAGTATAAAATGAAACTCCAAAATGACATTTTTCAAGTAACCTTTACAAATTTGCTAAATAAGAAATAAGTTTTATTCTTATGAGTTTTGTTTGATTACAATATACTTTAAAAATCTACGTTATAGTAAAATTTTTATATTTTATTTTTTTTATATTACTTACATTCAACAAATATTATCAATATCGAAATTTAGCAACAGCTTTGTATAAAAACTGCACAATTAAGTATGTAATTATAAAAACTAATTTTAATTCTTTTAAGAAAATTATTTTTAAAAAGAATCTCTAATATTCACTACTTCAAACACTCAATATTTTTTAAAATTTAACAAAAGAATTTCAAGATTTGCACAATATCAATCTATTTTTGAGTATAATATCTTATCATCAGCCCTGTTTTTCTTAACCTAAATTAAATCTTCTCAGCAAATAGGATAATTTTAGCGTATGTTCTTGAAAATGTAAGGTTTTAAATAGTTGAGATATTAGCATTATTAATTTAACATTTCTCTCCTTTTTCAAAAAAGAAATGACTAATATAAATTAATGGTACAAATAATAAAGCAGAGCATGTGCCCTCTTCTTATTATTTTTATTTTTTATTTTCATTTTTTTTTATTTTATTATTATTATTATTTTTTTTATTTTGCACATTTGATAGATACTGAATTTTATATTTGATTCCAAATATCATCATAAAGATACACAAGCAAAATTCAGTCTAAAACTTGCTAAATTTAGACACTTGGTTCGTATTAACCAAAAACATTGACAAAACCAAATGAAACAATTTTTTTAACGAAGTGAGAACCTATGAGTAACCATTATAAATCAGTAGCCAAAGACGTCATTAGCATTCATTTATTAATAATTACTTGAATATATATTTATCGTATGTGTTGATTTAAATACAATTTTAGTAATTTTAACCTTTGCCTACAGAAGTGCTTTCTTTTCACATTACTCCAACTTCCTTATTTACCGGGAAATATATGTCCACGATTAGAAATATCCTTAAAATGTGTAAACTCTAAGACAAAAGTATTGATATACATTTTCTAAATCAGTTGGGTAATGTTATAGTATGCATTTTAATAAAGTAGAATTATAAATATTCAATAATAAAATTTTCACACATGTAATCACATTGGCTCTTAATAAAACATTTGTTGTTGTTACTTATGACACTTGGACAAGACAAGTTCGCTATGCTGTTGGCTCTGCGAATTTAAGTCAGTAAGGTGGGTCTTTCATTTAACCAGAGCACTACGAAGGTAAAGGAAGCATTTTGCTCTGAACTGTTTTACTGGAGGAAACTGTTTTACAGTTGTTTCTTAAGAGTTATACTAGAAGCAAAAATTAACGAATGCAACATTTAAGTTATTTCACTAATAGGATCCTGAACAAAAAACAGCTAAACTTAAGCACGATTCTCTCCATAACTAAAAGGAATTCAATAATTTTTATTGTACTGATTTGTACTAATATATCTTTGTATACACTCTTTGAACAGTTTTTCATGTTCCGAATTTTTGCACTGTAACTAAACATAGTTTTATCATTCCATTATGTACATTTTTATAGAATGTACTAATTTCAAAAATGCCTAAAAAATTCTTTACAAAGGTAAACTTTTTCTTGTTTACAATGCTATTTTTACAAATAACACTTGGACAAGCCAAGCTACCAATGCCTTGGTTATGCGAATAGTAGTCAGTAGGGTATATCTGCAGGGTAAGTATATCAGTTAATCATAGCACTACGAAAGTGAATGTACGATTTTCCCCTAGAAAGCCTCCGATAGATGGCACCACCATAAAATCCACTATCTCAATTTTCACAATGATATGGAGGGTTAAGAAATTTTTTTCGGACAATTACACCTATGGTAACTGTTTAACGACTGACCACAGGACTTTCAACTCATAGATTTATAGAGCACGTATATCACATGCACTAAGTGGATCTTTGGGAGTTAAGCCCCGCCCTTCCGAATGGAATTTCGATACCCTAAACACTATGCTACTATGGCGCATAAAACATTTAAATACGTTTGTTGGAAAACTCCTCTACCCTTCTCAGCGTATGGAATTGCTTAGTCAATTAAAATATTCTCAGAATAAAACTATACCAAAATAAAATAAGGGAATTTTTTTATGTATGGAAAGCATAAAATTCTCTCATATTTTTGAAGAGACCAAATTATTAGCAACTTATCCAGCTGAACTAAGTGTGACTGTAATATTCCAACCTTTAGGCATTTTTAGAGGAATGGTATCAAAAATGATGGCATACCGACAATTCCTCGGAAAACAAGTTTGGCTAATCAAAGTAGTGGCCGGAAAAAGAAGATTTATAAAAGAGTCCGACGGGTATTAAAGCAAAGTGTAATATCTAAAAAACAAACAATTGCAACAAAAATGAACACAGTGCTCAGTTAGCATCTGGATTCACCAATTACAGTCAGAAGGCGTCTTCCTTAACAGAGCATTTATGAAAGACCATCAATTCTTAAACCACGTTAAATGTTAGCTTTAAGCTTTGCCTGCTGTTGTGTAAAACTCATAAAATTTGATCGATTGTTAAATGTAAGGAAAAAATATGGTCAATACAAACAATAGAATAGGTGCACGTGTCTGGAGAACACCTGTGAAAGCATTTCATCCTAAATGTCTCTTTCAAACCATCAAACGAGAAATGTTCAGTTAAATATAACAGTCTTCTATATTGGCTGGCATGCTCACTCAAAATATAGAACATTAAAAAATTTAATTTATAGGAAAAATATATCGTCTTCATATCCCTTAGTTTATTTCATCTTTAATTCTAACAAACAAAGTTAAATAAATCAAATTGGAAGTAAAAATGTCTTTATTTTAATCTCTCTTATAAATTATTAGTAATATAGTTACATAAATTTAAAAGCGAAAATACTATTTCAAACAAATAAAACTACAATATTAAACTTATCAAAAAGTAAAACTAGCTTATAATTTAAATTAAAACTAGAAAATACAGAATTATATAAATATGAACTAAAAGGTTATACTAGATAAAACTGAATGACATGAATTATTGAAGCTTGAAACGATTTCCATGTAATCGTAGAATTTAATTATGGAAATTATTTTGGAAGATAAATATTTAGTAATTTTAAAAAATGCGCTATTAACGCATAAGTTTGCTTACTAGTAACGTAATGAACAACTGATGCCAGTCAGGATGAAATTCTTGAGTAATAGTGAGCAAATATGAAATACAATAACCAATGTATGTGCCTGTGTGTCTTTTTAATAATTAACTTATTCGTCGTTAAATTTATACCATTTTTAAATGCATCTAAATATTATTCCTTAACACTCGATTAAATTAGTACAGATGAATACAAATAAAATGCATGACAATAAATTTTATATATACATATGCTAATCAAAATCCAAGGTCAAGATAAAAATAAAATTTAGATAATCTTCCAAATCTAAATTTGTTAAGATAATCTAAATTTTATATCACGAGTTTTGTTCCTTATGATTGTGTATATTTACATTGGTTTTTTCAGGAAAAAAGTATTCATTTTTATTTTTTCTATTATTATTTTAAATACTTACATCCATGATTGGAATCATTTGCGTTGAATGTTAAAAACATTGTTAAAAATAGGTTTCGAATTAAATGAGATGTCTCATTAATCGATCATAAAGCTCTAAAAACTACAGTTCATAGTTTTTGAAGGATTACATACAACTTTTCACCAATACGTTACTTATTTATATTTTACTATTTTTATAATGATAATTTAAATCCACCATGTTCATGCATGTGCTTATGTGAATAAAGCATGTAAAATAATCATAGAAACCATTTTATAATTTTGTTTACTTAAAAGTTCTTTTATATACACATATTCCCACTATGCACATCGTGTGTCATGAATTAATGTATAATAATTTTTTTTCCAATTTGAAATTAAATACCAGAAAATAAAATAATCCGAAAATTTATATTTTTCCATTATTATTATTCATATTTTATTAAGAGTGTGATACATTTATCATGTGTATATTTTTAAATACTTGTTAATTGGAATGAAATAACATATTATGAACAAAAATATCTGAAAAGGAAAAAATGGCTCTTAATACATTCATAGAAACGAAATAATTGCTAAAAGCTTAAATATTTAATTATTTCTTTTCCATACTCAAAGCAAATATTTAAATTTATATTTAAAGTTTTATATAAATATACAATAATTTTAAAATATACAAACTTCTCTCTTATAATATGGATATATATATTCAATGTTTCTTCATTTATTTCAATAAAAATAATCATTAAGTTATTTTTTTAAATGCTATAAGAATTGTCTAAAAACATGTATTTGAAACAATGTCATGAGCAAGCGATATTGTTTCAAATGCATGTTTTTATTAAAATCACTTTATTTTCTTGCTTTTTCAAAATTACATTCACAATAAAAAAGAAATTTATTAAACCTTTGTGTCAACAAAATAAGCATTCGTCTGTAAAGAGAACTAAATTAACTTTTTCATTAAGAATATTTACCATTTCTTTTATATTTGCTTACCGCCTTCTTTACAGGCATGTAATAAGATATTAAGTAGTTTGTTCTGATGCCAATGCGATGCACAAGAGTGTTTCTTTAGTGAGTTTAAATAACCTGATAGTATATAAAGTACTACGATTAATGTGAATTCACAAATTTGATTTTCCATACATTAATACAACTTGTATTAACATATTTATGCATTAAAAATTAACTTGTAAGCAAAATGTCTTAACATAAAAGAATGCTTAAACCAAAACAATTTGAAACGTGTGTGTGATTAATCTGGTGGGATTATATACAGTTAAATATAATTATTCATAATCCCAACGAAACTCTGTTAATGTGATAAATTATTGATTATTTATCAATTTTACATACATGTCATTCAAAACATGCAAGGGAGAATGTGATAAACTCCATATATTTTGTAGAGAAATATATTTTAATTCAAAAAAATAATAACAATAAATATTTTCATGCAATATTAAGCATTTCGTTCTAAAAAATTTGAAATATAATATGATTATTACTAAAAAAAACTTGCAATAATATTTCAATTAAACACATCTGTATTAAAATATAATCAAATGAATGTAAAGAGCCATTGTTATAATGGCTCTTTACATTCATTTGATTATATTTTAATACAGATGTGTTTAATTAATAGAATAAGTTATACAACTACCCTAAGAGATATTCATAACAAGATATTGAAGAAAGATATTGAAATATGAATTAAATTAAAATAAAGTATATTTTGTTATTTCAGCAAACACTTTATTTTATCTAAAATAAACGAAAATTTATATTAAATTTTAATTATTACTCATAAGTGATATTCATGTTTTGTTAATTAAAATTCCAAGAAAAAGAAAAAACAATTTAGATTATTAGAATTCATAAAATATCTTCTGCTTAAAAACATTTCGTAAAGTAATATCAATATTAAAATGAGCTTTTTATAATAAAATTTGAAAATTTTACTTGAATATGATCCTTTCTAAATAAACTTCTATATAACTCATTTTCTACTTAAATAAAATATCTGTTGTTACTCATGAATCGTGTCATAAGTAGTCAAACACGATATGCTGCATATTTAAAACATTTTTAGGCCTAAAAAAAGAAACATTTTGTAAATATATAATGAGTGACTGCTTGTTTCAAATATAACTTTTGTGAAATAATACGAGGGTTACTCTGAAATTTTTGAGATACGCGCAGACAAGAATTTACAAAATAAAAATAATGGTTTAATTTTAAAATACAAAGTATTTTAACACAGAAGACGATTTCGTACTGACTTACTTCAACTTGTTTAGCGTAGAATAAATTTTAAACAGAAGAGTAAATGGAGTTGGCGCGAGAACATCTTCGTGCTATGATTTTCTACGATTTTAAGGCAGGATTAAATCAAGAAGAATGCGTTCAACGGTTGCAATTAGCATTTGGTGATGAATCTCCAGCTCGTGCTACTGTGTTCAGATGGCTTAGAGAATTTAGAAGAGGTCGCAATTTTCTTGAGGATGAAGAACACACAGGAAGCTCGTCGTCGGTAGAAATCCCGGATAATGAATCTGCTATAATGAAAAATGTTAATGGATGATAATCGCTGTACCTATCAAATGATACAACAGTAACTTAACATTGGATCCGCAGCCATCCACAAAATTATCCATGAAGAATTACATATGAAAAAAGTAGTTTGCCGTTGGGTTCCCCATAATCTAACTGAGCACCAAAAAGAGGTGCGTGTCAGAATCAGTAAAGAAACTCTTAAATTGCTAAATGATGGTGGCCACCGCATCATATCTAAAATTGTAACAGGTGATGAAACGTACATACCGTTTTTTGACGTTCCAACACGTCAAGAAAGCAAAGTATGGGTCTCTGAAGATAATCCCACGCCTAAAATGGTGAAAAAACAAAGAGCACTGAAAAAAGTGATGTATGCTGTTTTCTTCAGAAGTACGGGTTTGGTCAAAGCCATCAAGTTGGAAGGACAGAAGACAGTAACAGCAAACCGGTATACCACTAAATGTCTTCCAGAAACTCTACAAGAACTGAATGTTAATGGACTAATGCTTCACAATGACAATGCATCGTCACAAACAGCCGGATTAATAGTTGAGTTTCTTAATCAAAAACAAATCAAAGTAATCGAACATCCGCCGTATTCACCTGATCTAGCTATATGCGACTTTTGATTATTCTTTAATCTAAAAAAGAACTAACGCGGTCATCGTTTTCATTCAGAAGAAGAGATTGATGTGGCTATAAATGCATTTTTTTCATCTATTCCAAGAAATAAATGGCTTTAGGCATTTAATCTGTGGAAAATTCGTCTACAAAAGTACATTGATGCTGGAGGAGACTACTTTGAACATACCTAAATTTTTGTAAGCATAACTTTAAAAACCTAGTTGTATCTCAAAATTTTCATAGTGAATCTCGTACTACATTGAATAAACACAGCAAACTCATCAATTGATATACAGTGTAGCAAAATTTCGGCGATAATCTGCCGTCCCTTGGAATGTCTGCTGTCACATAAATCCTATTCATGCTCTCAACATATACAAATATATATATATAGATATAGATATATATCTATATATATATATATATATATATATATATATATATATATATATATATATATATATATATATATATATATGTATGTATGTATGTATCTATGTATGTATGTATACATATATATTAAATTTGAAGAATAATTTATTGTATAAGAGAGAGAGTTAACTTTAACTATAATAAAAATACTTAATTTTTTCTAGAATAAAGATCAGAAGGGATTAAAACAAGCATAAAATGCAATTGTTAGTTTTCTAAGCAAGGAGATTATGGTAGATTAAAAATTTGTGTTCCGGATGTCTATTATGCTCTTGGCCTGTCGTTTTACTTACTCTGAAGTAGAATAAAGTTCCAGAGAAAAAACATTCTTTTGGTCTAAAAGTAGAATAAATTGGAACTTAGAAACATTTCTTTTATTTATATGTTTTGTGATTTTCTTCTAATCTCGCTCATATCCAAAATAAAAACAAGGCAAAAACAAAAACCGAAAATGGAAATTTTCAAAGATTAAATGTACAAAATAATTAGTTTTTTGTGTTTTCTGCCTTATGTAATTTCTAATAGGCTAATTAACTACTTAAATATTTTTATATTTTTTTACTTTTAACAAGTACATTTAACAGTATAGTTTAATGATTTTTGTGATACCTAAGTAGCATTTTAATCTATACTTTATTTAAAAAATTTGCTATACATCAACCTTTTATTCCAAATTTAGCCTTTATTTTAATTTATTACATTATTATAATTTTAAGTAATTTAAAATATTTGCCTTTACAGGATCAACCGTCAATTTTCTAAATAGATACGGAACCATAAGTAACAGTATACAGTACCAGACATCAAATTTACATTACAGCTTAATATTGACATTTAAAATAGGTATGGGGTAATTCATTTTACTGAATAACAAGCTTTCCTTAGGTAAGCTTGTTATTCAGTAAAATGAATTACCCCTTCTTGTTATTCAGTATTATGAATTATTTCGCTCATATCCAAAATAAAAACAAGGCAAAAACAAAAACTGAAAATGGAAATTTTCAAAGATTAAATGTACAAAATAATTAGTTTTTTGTGTTTTCTGCCTTATGTAATTTCTAACAGGCTAATTAACTACTTAAATATTTTTATATTTTTTTACTTTTAACAAGTACATTTAACAGTATAGTTTAATGATTTTTGTGATACCTAAGTAGCATTTTAATCTATACTTTATTTAAAAAATTTGCTATACATCAACCTTTTATTCCAAATTTAGCCTTTATTTTAATTTATTACATTATTATAATTTTAAGTATTTATTTAAAATATTTGCCTTTACAGGATCAACCGTCAATATTCTAAATAGATACGGAAACATAAGTAACAGTATACAGTACCAGACATCAAATTTACATTACAGCTTAAAATAGGTATGGGGTAATTCATTTTACTGAGTAACAAACTTTCCTTAGGTAAGGCGTAATTCACTCAGAAGTCAATGTGGATAGTTCAGAAAAAGTGAGACAATCCTTATTTTTTAATACACTAATTTTTTTAGTTTTAACTTATTAATTTGATCACAAAATACGTAAGTATTTTAATTGTTAAAATTAACTAATTTCCTAATCTAATATTGTTATTTTTTTCTTCATTTTTAGCCAAAATTAATACTAGATACTTTATAATACTATTTCTATACCATCAAATGTATGATATTATTTTCAGAATGTAAACTGAATATGACATTTTAAAGCACCATAATTATGCCTTTAATTTAATGTAAATTCATTTAGTTTACATATAGATATATATGTACAGAAAAGATTAAGCTAATGTGTTTGTGGAAATGATTATGTTACTAAGTCGAACGTTTTCCACTCTGTACTGTTCTTACTGTATTATACAGTACATTCTCGTGCATTATAGTGAACTCATTAATTTAATATCAGAATAGCAGCATTTGGTTTTAAGGGAAGAAAGGATTTGTTTGTGTATGTTATCGCACCATATTTTCTTCATATATGTGAAGGCTAATTCACACCGGTCCTGGGATTTAAAATGGATACTGAAGCAATGCAAATATTCGGTTTTAAGATTAAACTTTTACCATTTAGCTCTAAATTCGACCAAAGAAAAGTTGTCTCCTAATAACACTTTTATATCAATTTAATAATAAACAAAAATCAGAAATAAATTGCTTAAAATATTTTTTTAATTATTAGTGTCTGACAAATAAATATCAGAAACCGTCGCTTTTTCAATTAACTTAAGTAATTATAGATATCTATAGCTATCTATCTATCTATCTATATATATATATATATATATATATATATATATATATATATATATATATATATATATATATATATATATATATATATATATATATATATATATATATATATATATATATTTATTTATATATGCTTATACAATGTACAATGATAAATAATTTAGCAATTTAGCAGAATTTGTTACTATATTGATTTTTTTCGAGAAATACCTCTGTTTTCATATATACGATTTGATTATTCATAAAAAAACTTACACGTTTTAAAATTTAAAATAAATATAATTTAAAATCAAACTTGAACTTTCTACCATACAAATGCTTAGGTTAAATAATACAACTGTATATAAATGCAATATAATTACTCAAACTTGACTTCAAATTCCTTTTATTTCAATATTTTATTACTAAAATTATAAAATTTAATAATAAGAAACAAAAGGATTTTTACTATCTAAAAGTTATTTATTTTATTTTGTGCGTGTAGATTTAAGCAAGTTAAATAATTGAAAAACTTATATGTAATTTTTTAATCTTCAATCAATAAATGAATCTACTGAAAAAATAGAATATTTAGGATTTTTTAAAATATTTTAGCAGCAACTTTTCTTTTAAATACAAGTCATAAAAATATAATTTATTGCAAATAGTCTAAAAAATCTCATTTCTATATTATTAATTTATTTTGCGAAACTTATATTATTAAGAAGAATCTAGTTTTCTCTGTGTGTATCAGAAATTTATAGTAACCCTTTCTTTATTTTACTTTTATAGGCGGAATTAGTTTTCATATCTGTCTCATTTGCGTGTCTTTGAATTTTGATGTGAACTTCTCGTCCTTTTTAAAAGTAATGCAAATTTGAATTCTGATAAATAGCACTAATGAAAAATAATTTTTAAAGAATAAATACTTAAATACTTACTTACTTTTTAAAGAATACTTACTTACTTTTTAAAGAATACTTACTTACTTTTTAAAGAATACTTACTTACTTTTTAAAGAATAAATAAATACTGTTGCTTTTATTTTTATTAATTATTATTTTATTTATTTATTTTGTTTAGGAATAACATAGCACTTTTAGTACGTCTTTTAAAAATTTATGTTCTCTCTCTTTGAAACATTTGCTGTCAAGAATTTTCTTGACACTATTAATACTGAAAATGTAAAGAACTGACATTTTATTTTAATATTTATTCTTGACATATGAAGATAAATAGTTTTTCATAACATTGAAGAATCAGTGGCGTAAGTAAGGGGGGCAAGCGGTCTATCGTGTCTCGGGCAAGTAGTAGTTACGAAAAGTTTTTCAGAATTATTTTAATTGAAATATCAATTTTATTCGGAGAAATATATTTTAAATTTAATAATTATTTTCTCCTGTTTAAGAGCTTGCCATAAATGAAACTGTTTCTATTTTTTATTTCCATATTAATAAGGTAGAATAGTTTAGTTTGTATTAAAAAGTGTGTTCTTTTAATCGAGCTTTAAATCATCTTTTCTTACAGTTTTTTACACTTTGCTGAAGATTTGTAGTGCTTTATCTCATTATTTTGTATAGTAAATCTTCTACATGTAATGATGGAACTATGTTAAATTTTTTTATAAGAATTCTGATAATATATAAATTATATTGGTTAGTTTTCTTTTAATGCATTTGAGATGTTTTTAGTTTCAACTTATTTACCAAATGATATGTGTTGATGTTATATCTCTTGATTTACGAATCAATAATTTAGGGAGATTCCAGAAAGATAAGCTCATTAGATAATCTGTAACTGATTAGACTTAGCGGATGTGGAAAGATCTACCATGTTCTTCAGAATTCTGATTTTTTACAAAATGTCTAAATAGATGCATACCTATGAAAAATTGATTAAGCAAATACATATTTTCTACTCAAAATAAAAAAACAAGGTTTCTAATGAATATTGCATCGATTGACAAATATATCATTAGGAACTCGCATGATGTTATTTATCATTTAGGAATTCAAAACATTTTGTAGAAATTTTGAAGTTTTAAAATATTATTTGACTTCATATTCATTTTTTATAGTTATTATAAAACATGTTATTTAATACAAAATACTTTCTTTCATTAATAAAGAATATGAAGTTTTAATCTCATTTTGACTAATATAAATTTTTAAAAATCTGAAAGAAATTTTACAAAACTGATATATTATTAATAAAAATTTGTCAAACTATAATTAAATCACTGAGATAATTTTTCTTTAAATGTTCTTAAATTTTGCATTGTTTAGTAATCAAGGAGAAAGATATAAAACCTACAAAAAAATTCATTCACTGAAATTTCGCATCGATGACAAGTATATGGTAATGGAATAATAAATAGTACCACGAATTTTTTCAGGTAAATAAACTATATCTCAGAGTTTATTCTTTTGCGAAGCTCCTAAATTAAAAGTTCCTTAAACTAGCATGGCTGAGTTCAATAAATATACAGGGTGTTGCAGAGGAAACGCATGTTTTTCGAACCGCTAGTACGCGGCGACGGGAGAGTGTAGTGACCTTGAACAAATGTTGGCAGACGGCCCATACAATGCCATTTCAGTCGCTTTGGAGCGTTGGAGCGTAGAATATCGTGTGTTCGTGGTCGAGCAGTTTTTTTAGAAACAATGACTCTGTAGTCACAGTGCAACGTCTTTTTCGTCAATATTTTAGAGTTGGACGTCGAGGTGCAGGCCTGGTCGAAATACCGTACTCCGATGGGTTGCAGCGTTTAGAAGTATTGGTTCTGTGATAAAAAAGAAACCACCTGGTCTTCCCCGTTCAGTTCGTACTCCGGAAAATGTAGACCGAGTCAGCATGGCAGTTGTTACTAGTCCTAGACGATCGACTAGACGACATGCTGTAGCACTGGGTATGTCTCGTCGTTCGCTTCACCGCATCTTACATGATGACCTCAATTTCCATCCATACAAAATAATGATCGTCCAGCAGCTTAATGAAGGGGATTTTGTACAGCGCAGAGAGTTTTGTCGCATAATGGATGAAATGTTTACGGAAGATCCAGATGATACAGTCTTCATGAGTGATGAAGCCCATTTTCCACTTGAAGGTTACGTCAATGTTCAAAACTGTCGGTATTGGACATCGGATAACCCACAAGAATTACACCAAAGACCTCTGCATAGTTTAAAGGTAACAGTATGGTGTTGCGTTTCTAAGTTGGGGATTGTTGGACATATTTTTTTGAAGAGGAAGGAATTGCAGTTACTGTTAAATCAGCTTGCTAAGTTGAAATGTTAAACAACTTCCTTCGTCCAGAAATTGAAAGGCGTCAAGTGAACATGAGAGACATTTGGTTACAGCAGGATGATGCCACAGCTCACACGAGGAGAGCATCCATGACAGTGGTTCGACAAATACTCCCAGGACATGTGATTTCGAGATTTGGTGATGTTCACTAGCCCCCTCGCTCACCCGACCTGTCGATATGTGACTTCTTTTTGTGGGGATATTTGAAATCAAAAGTGTACATCAACAAGCCTCGCACACTCGATGACATTAAGAATTCCATTCGTCAGGAAATTGAAGAGGTGCCGAATGAATTGTTGGAGAGAGCCGTCTGTAATTTTCAGAAGAGAATCCAAATTTGTATCCAGCAAGAAGAACGTCATCTCAAAGACATTATTTTCCGAACCTAAATATGGTATATAATTTCAAAAACTGCATTAAAAAACCTATCATATCATACTTGTTTTTATTATTTTCAACTCATTGTGTCCCAGTAATTCAATATTGAAAAACATACGTTTCCTCTGCACCACTCTGTATAAGTTAGTATTTAAATATACATAAATTCGATATGGCTTAGGGCTCAGTGAAGCTAAATTTTTATGATATAGTGAATCTGTAGAAAACTTCATTTTAAAGAATAATACTCATTATAAATAATTAATGTTGCATAAACATTCCAATGATTTTTGTTTTAAGTTTTTTCACTTGCTGATTAAATTAACTTCACTTGAATCCCGTCCTTATCCCACAAAAAAAAAGACCCGACAAGGATAAAAAACTAAAAATTAAAAAGAATCTAATTACGTAAAGATATTGATTTTTACATCCATTTCATTTACTAAAAATCATTAAATGTATCAGAAAAATAGGGAATATAAAACGTAACTGAAAGATGCTATGGAGACTTAAAACTTCTGGGAGAAATTCTTGTACATTGCGCCAGATAAAAGAAAAGCTCGCTTTTTATCTCAAACTTTGTAGTAACTTTAGTCTACTGTCGCGTTACCCTCGTGAAAAATTTCGCGTTGAGATGTATCTTTCATCCGTGGCTCTCTTTCTCCGAAAATTCAGCAACAGAAGAGAATTCTTATTTTCAAAATAGCAATGCAGTATTTAATTAAGAGAATTGTGTTCCTGGAATCGAAATACCATATAACGCTTTAAATAGAAAAGTAATTACCTAAAATGCTAAGAAAATTCATAACTTCCTTTTGTTTTAACTATTTACCCGGTTAGAATATCATCATTTCGCACTCACAAATTTTCGTCTTTAGTGTTATTTCGTTAAAAACTTCGTTAGAAATATTGATTTTTGAGAAAATTTTATTTTACAACTTATTTTTTACATTTTGCTACAACTTATTCTTTACATTTTGCTTATTTAGCAAATTTTTTAGGCATTACGAATATTTATTAACAAACATGTATAGTTTTGAAATTTAAAATCACATTGCTTATTTAAAATTATTTATTTGAAATCAAAATATTCAAAATTTAATTATTTTTAAAAATTATTTTTATTTGGCTTGTAATTTTTTTCGCCTTTATGTTAATACATTATGTTGAAAAATTATTTTTTTGGAAAGTTAAAAGATCAAATGCATTAAATAATTTTATATGTACACATACAATGTTTCTTGATAATTAATCTTTAACTAACTTTATATTTCAGTTTATAAAATGAAATAAGGTAAAATTGTTATGATTTGTAAAAAGCTACAGATTATTAATAGTTTTTAATGTTAAAAAATGATTCGTAAACTTATTCAGAATAAGGTTCTTTTTTTAATATGAGTTAGCTCTTATTTTAATTAAGAAATATATATTAAAATCACAAGAAAATCTTATGAAACATATTAAAAATAAGCTGAAAATTTTCAGGAAGAAATGTTCTCAGAGTAAAGTCTTAAGATAGTGTTTCGGTAAAAGTGACTAATCCGGCAATTATGTATAATAACCAATGATTATACGTAATATAATAATTAGAAAAATTGTGATAAAATAATTTTTGAAGTAAAGAAAAATTTCCTTAATCAAAAACAGTTTATATTAACACAATTAATCTAATTTAAATTAAATAACGGTAAATTTATCTTTTCTTTAAGATAAAGTGTTTTATAATCAATAAAAAAATTTAATAGAGGCAAATTTTTCCATTTTTTAATCATTTTTATTTAATATAATAACTGTATCGTATACTCAAATTTGTTCCTTGCGCAAATATTCTATTAAATTGTACATAATAAAAAAATCCTGTATCACAATTGGCAAAATTTTGTTTTTGAAAAATAATATTTCTTTAGTAGTGATAGGGTAGCTTTTATTTCATGGACAATTTAATAAGTATTATCAAATTGAACAAATATATAATCATCATTAAATTTGCAAAAATACTTGAATAAATACCAAGTATTATTTAATTGAATTAATATAAAATATTGTTATTTAGAGTTGTTGTTATTTACAGATTACAAATAAACACAATTAATGAGGAAAACAAACTCTAAATTAATTCATTTTTAATTCTGCCGTGAGCAATTTTTAATCGTTCTTTCATAACAAGATTTCAATCTTTATGAATTTTTATTTCATTTCTAAATGAAATAAAAATTTATAATTACCTATTTTTCTGCAAGTGAATATAGTTAATGTCCGTTTGCATTTCTAAATATAGACGGACATTGTCTATATTCATAAATATAGATAGTTACGAAAACCAAACATCTCATAGGCAATTAAACTTCACCATTAAGGACTTAATTAAAAGCGACAACATACTGAAAAAAAATTTACTCTTTTTTATCATTGCTGATATAAATAAATTTTTTTTTCTCGATAATTCCTTTTTAATGACTCCGAATAATTTCATGCAGATTTAAATTTTATCTTTAAAAGCTAAAAAGATTAACTAATAAAGTCATATAATTAGCTTCAGATAAAAATTATTGTTCTTTTAGAGAAATTTGTTCTAATACGTTGTTTAAGATTAGAATTATTCCAGAAAAGAGATTTCAAGTAAAGGTAACTCAATATATTATTAAAAACAAAACGTCGAAATCATTTTATTAATAAGAAAAGCATAACATAATTTAAAATTTCTTTAATAAAAACTCTTAATTCCATTTTTTAATTATTTTCAGAATTTTAATGTTATTTTCTGTAAAAGTTAAAATTTATATGTTATTTGATCAATATTCGTTATCTTTTTAATTTAGAATAAAATGTTAAGTTGTCGTCGCTTAAAAAAATTTTTTTTTAATTTTAGAGAAAAATAACTATTTTGTGTCTTCGAACGGACCAGTCACTTATTATTTTAAATCTCTATAATTAGGTATAAAGGGAGTCACATAAAGATTAATATATATATATATATATATATATATATATATATATATATATATATATATATATATATATATATATATATATATATATATATATATATATATATATATATATATATATATATATATATATATATATATATATATATATATATATATATATATATATATATATATATATATATATATATATATATATATATATATATATATATATATATATATATAAGTTTGTATAAAATAGAAATATAATCTTCCTTTCCATTAATAAGAAAATCATTCTTTTTATTGCTTGGATCGGAAAAATACCTAAGAAGGGAAATATTAATAAAGAGAGTTAAAGAATTATTGTATATATATATATATATATATATATATATATATATATATATATATATATATATATATATATATATATTGATAAGTACTTTCTAGGAATATTTACATAACAAACTAATTTATTTAAATAATGTAAATATTAATTAAATATAATATTTTATAATGTGAATATACTTTTAACAATGACTTATATTTACTTAAAATGAAGTAATCTCTATAAATATTATTTTGAAGTGTATTTTCATTTCAAAATATATTTATCAAAGATCCAATGTATTTACTAATTAAAATATTTCTTACTTTGATTTGTTTGATAATTATGATATCAAAATATTTTAGGCTCATATTTTTCATAAAAATAAATTTATGTTATTGACGCTAGTCATGTCATCAAATATACATCGGCTTCTTAACAATACTTCAATGAAACTACCAGACGTCAACGCGCTTATGTCCACCATAATTGCAAGGGATAAAACCTGCACCATCCAATGGATCCCTACTCATGTTAACACTGAGGGAAATGGAACAGTCGCACTCTCTCACCAAGGTGGTCAGGAATATCAATCTCCCTCCAACGACTACCCCTTGCTTCGATGCAAACGCCGTCGCAAGGCATCAGGTCTGCGGGGGACTATGGAAAAAAATGGTACCGGAGCTTAATCCTGACCGAGGTATCGCCTCTGCCGAATTTGGACTGGGCATATGAAGGGTATGAAAATTATGGGCGACGGATTTAGAACCTACGCAGAATGCAGCTACTGCATGGGAGTTCCGCTGGATCCAAGACATCTCTTCAACTGCATCTCTGTTGCCTCGACCCTCTTCAACAATGACCTCAACTGCTGCCATGACACCCTTTATGCGGAAAAAGCTGAAAATGTGGCCAGGATAATATTCCATGCCTTCGGTCTCATACGACTTGTCTTTTCACTTTTTCTTTTCTTTTTTATTTTTTATTTTTGCGCTTGTCACACGAGAACAACAACAATAATGAGGCTCCTATCAAATGTGCGTTAGACGACCACCGAGAAAAGTGAGAAGTCCTATAAATTTACCTCTTTTATACATTACCAAATGAATCACCCTGCTTTCCTAAGAAAGTTTGCGGTTTAATATTCTTATATGTACGCTCACAACATCACCTAATGATTGGACTGGGCCTTTCAGAATATTTGTTTCCAGACTTGAACCCAGGCACTATTGAGCAACGAGAGATTGAAGTTGCGCATCTACCACCTGCATGCACGTCTGTCATGGTGATTGCGCGGGGAGATTTATTGGTTTCCTCTTTTGCGATACTACGGATTATCAAGGTCTTTCCGGAAGGCAATTACGCTTTGAAAGTTAAATTGCCTTAAAACAGCATTAGGCTGTCCCGGTGTAGGACAACGAGGTGACAAATATTTTTCTATATAAAGCAAAAAGTATTAATTTTTCTTGTGAAATTTATATTTTGCTCATATTAATTCTTATGAAATGTGTGTGAAAGCCTCATTTTTTATAATTAAATAATGATAAAATTAATTAGCTTTTAGTAAATTAAATCTGTTTAAGTAATGTTGTACTTTAGATCCATGTGATTGTGCATTAGTTGCAATTCTCACTACTTCTTAAAAAGTGCTTTGTTTTTCTATAAACACAATTTTTAGGAAGTGGAACTATGATAAGAATGACATTCGTAATTGTGATAAAAATACACTTTTTGTTTTCAGGTACTTTTATTATTTTTGTCGTATTTTTAAATTTATCACAATTACAATTTTATCCTTACCATTAAAATTTGAATAAATAATGATTGCATATTAATAACATCAGATATTTTCCCCGTGTAATCTGACTAGAAGTAAACAAAAAATTTTAGTTTTAAACCGCTTTATGAATATCTAGTTATATACTTCGGGCAAAGTTTTTGCAAATTTATGAAATTAAGTAGCATATTTGATTGATAAATTTTAATAAAAACTTGTACAAAAATCTTTTTATATTAACAAGAAAATATATTTTATACTTTGTTTTCAATGAGCAATAATTTTCATACTTTTTTATGCATTTAAAATATAGTTTATTTTATCGATAATTAGCTCATTATAATCAAAAGTCTTTGAAGGTTAAGGATCATTTACAACGACTTGCAGAAAAACAGACATGATTTTTTAGACAATCTAAGTTTCCTGCTTTTATTCACAGCATACATTTTATCATCTAAAATATAAAATATTATTTCACCTGCGAAAATTCTCATTAAAGTTCTATAATTCTAAGGTTGCTTTGCCATTAAAATATAAGTATTAGAAGGCTTAGGGCACAAACTGGATAAAAGGATCGATTTCTCGGTCAGAAAGATTAAAATATCAGACCTATTATTTTTCTTTTCAATTTATGGTTTCAAATATCAGAATTTATAATAGTATATGTTATTGAATTTACTCACCTACTCGAAAAATACTAAAAAAATATTTTAAACATGCATTTACCAAAATATTTATCCCTAATTTGAAAGTAAGCACTAATGTTTATTATTATTATACTATTAATAAAGCTATATATATATCAATTATATTTTGGTAGAAATTTCTAACAATATTGTAAAACATTTCTTGAGCAATGAAAGAAATCGTACAACATTTCTTACTCCAAACGTTTTAGTTATAGTCAGTTTTCAAATAATAAAGATGTCTGAAAAAATAATTGCCACTTTTAAATAAATTGCAAGTTTCTTAATCCCTCAAATTTAAACAATTACTTAATTTTTCTCCGTGTAACTGACATTTTTCCCTTCTTTTCGTTTGTAAGCTGTAAATTCACACATGAAGCTTTACATAAAAAGTACAACAGAAAGTTTTTCAATAATGAAGTCTTTAACAATAAATATGCACAAAACATCTTTTAATTATTGAGTAGCTGGGGATGTACATATAAATATAAATTATATATTTCATTATATTAAATTATAACATGTTATAATAAAATATTATCCATTATGTTCCTTTATGTTGAATTATAACATGTTATAATTTAACATAAAGGAACATAATGGATAATATTTTATCGCATAGAAATGTTAAAATATAACATTGCTGTGCGATAAAATATTAACCCTTTCTTCTGTGTGTGTGAGATCAGACACAATTTTATAACAATCACATTGAATTACCTTAAATTTTAAGTGGTAATAATTCACTTAATAAAATTATATTTATTTCCTGTATCATTGCTTCTATGATTCAACTTTTGACTTATTTTTTATTAAATTTATTCATTTTTTCGAACTTTTTTATATATTATTCTCAGTAAAAAAATTCCTATTATTTTATTTTTTAAATTAGATTTAAAACTGTAGTTATCCATTACATATGTAATATTCCGCATCGTAAATTGAAAGTAGAGAATTTGATTCTGAACGCGCGTTTTTGATTTGTTTATCGCCAAATGGTCTGTTTTTGCCCACAAAAATTAATTAGTTTCGGATTATTTGGACATGAGAGCCGATAGTTAGAAATGGATTCAAAATCTCCGCAAATATCCAACTCTTAGATATTTAGAAAGGACTTGAATACACTAAATGTTGAGACAGAAAACAAAGCTATAAGTCTTCATCTGGCTGTTCGGCTTGATTCTAATTGAAGCAGAAGCTTTGTGTACAGTAAACATTCGTAAATACAATCTTCTACTAGAAGAAAAATATAAATAAATAATATTTCTCTTGCACTGATTGCTTTACTTAGTTTTAATTTAAAGTTATGTATGAAATTTAAGCTGAAAGTAGTTTACGAAGGTAAAGAGAATTGGAAAGAGCGATATAGGAAAAAAACCATAAAAAATATGAAATTGTTGTTAGAAAAGTCGTAATACTCTAAATATAACTTGAACATGGAGTTGGCAAAAAATGTATTAGAGCAATGAGAAATTTGTAGTTTTCAAGTTAATAAAATCAAGTAAATCGTATAATTAGTTTATAAATTATAATATTTTCTTAAAAATTATAATTAAGTAAAAAATAAGATTTAAAAATAATTACAATATTATTAAAATAAAAATAACAAAATTTGCAGTGCGAAAAAGGATTAGAACAGAAGCAGAAACATGCAAATTATAGCGCTGGTGACTTCATTAAACTTTTAATGTTACTTTCAACCATATCACTCTCAAGGACGCTTGTCTCATTCTATGCTAATTTGTAGAAATTCAGTTTACGTAGACTTTTCCTGCCATGCCCCAACCCCCGAAGAAAAGAGATTTCCGTTGCGAAGAGAGAACAAATCGTTCACCTGCATAATCGCGGCAAAACATTTCGAGCAATTTCCAGTAAGTTGAATGTTTATTTTGTGAAATTCACAACATTCTAAAAAAATAAAAAAGAAACTGAGATTGTGGATAATAGGCCAAAATCAGGGAGACTAAGCAAACTGACTGTCAGAGAAAAACGACAAGTGGTTAAAGATGCCCTACAGTATCCGACAGGAAGTGCAAGAATGTTGGTTGCAAATATTGAATCAATCTCAAGAAAAGTTGTAACACCTCAAACAGTTAGAAAGGTACTGCATAATGCTGTTATAAAAGGGAGACGGCCAAGGAAAAAGCCCTTTATACCAGAAATCAACAGGAAAAAACACCTAGAATTTGCCAAAAATTATAAAAATAAATCATTAAATTTCTCGAAAAATGTAATTTTTTCCGACGAGAGTAAATTTGAAATTTTTAAGCCTAAACTCGCGCTCACAGTTTGGATAAGAAAAGGAACTGCTTTTCAGGCTGAAAAAGTACAGAAAACTGTAAAGCATGGAGGAAGGAATGTCTGAGGTTGTATGGCTTACAATGGAGTTCTCCAGTTCATTGATGATCAAGTGACAGCTTTGTCATATATTGATGTGCTACAAGATAACGTGGAAGATAGTGCAAAGAAATTGGCGTTAGAGAAGACATTCATTTTTCAACAAGACTCCAAGCATACTGCCAACAAAACCAAAGAATGACTATTATATAATGTTCCCCGAAAATTGGTAACTCTCCCACAGCCCCCAGATCTGAATCCTATGAAACATTTGTTTCATCTATTGGATGAAAAAGTGAATAAATTTTCAGTAACCAGTAATATGCAAGTTTAAAGCAAGCTTTGCAAGGTCATCAAACGTCACCAAAGATTTGGTGGAATCTATGCCAAGATGTAGTAACTTCAGCTAAAGGATTACATTTCAAGTATTAGTATCACATTTGAATTTTTAGTTATTTTATTTTATGTATGATTCAATATTGAAGTCCGATGTTTTGATACTTTTTTTGCAATGCAGATCTTCTTTTGTTTTAATTTTTTTAAATCCTATTGATTCTAAATATTTGTTTCTCACTCCATGAGTAATTATGTGTAACAATATTACATAATATAAATACTATTTGACAAATATTTCATTTTATTACTTGAAAACTTAAAATTTCCAACTGTTCTAATATTTTTTGCCAACTGTAAGTGATGACTTAAAAGAAAAGCTTTATTCTACAGCTTGCAGCTTGGATACATAAAATTTTGTTCTTTGTGTGAATAAGCTAGAAAGAATAGAAAATCTTATTACATAATCAAACAATAGCCTAAACAAGAATCTCTTATTTCAGGACATCAAAAAGGAACAAAATACTCCGTTACAGAAACTCCGTTAAAAGTATTAAACAAGAAGGAAATTCCAGAAGTAATTCGGTTTGCCATATCTAGTGTATCGAAGTAGGGTTATCAAGATTGTCGCAAGTCACAATTATCGCCAGACAAAATCATTCGCGCCAAGGGTTTGGGTTCTGCAAGGATCCAAACGAGTTCTTACATTCTCTACATATAAAACAAGTTCTGATAAAAATTTCTGTATAAGTTATGGAGAAACAATCTGGTATATTTATGTTAAATCTAAATTTCCTGAAATAAGTGATGCAAAATTGAAAGAAATATTTATGGGACTTCAAATGATATTAATAATGTCGCCAGATATATTCACTTTGTGGAACTTCTGTATCCTCCAGAAAACACAGCATGGAAATCATTTAAAAATTTATTGTGGTTCCCGTAAAAATAACTAAGTAGAAAAATTTAAGGATATAGTGAGTCATCTTCTGGCTTCATGCAAAGAAATGGCAGTAATATGCCCCGAATTTTTTTGTTTTGAGGCTCCAATTGGATTTTTCCCTGTAAATCTTACAGTTGTCTCTGATGAGTATGGAAAGCATTTTAATTATCAGATTGTTGCCACTTGGTGAAAGAAAAAAGTTGCTTTATAGATCAGTATGATTGGGGATTTTGTAGGAAAAGGCTGTCTTTGACAACTGAATTGTTAGATAAATTAAATTAACAGTTGAGGATAAAAAAAAATTTTCACTTAAATATTTTGATAAATTTCCCATGTACCTGCTTTTTAATGTTTTAAATAGGCTAAATAATCTTTACTTAATATGAAATTGAAGTTTGTACAATTCAAAACAAAGAACAGCATTTTTAGGATCATTTTTTATAAGTTCAAGATTAATTTATAAGTATATATAATTTTGTTTCCAAATTCTACAGGCTGTTCAATCTGCGTTCTTGTTTTTTCGAATGTGTAGCATCTAGGATTTTCACCTGGAGGCTATATACTGGAAAAAACAAGAATCAATCTTTATATAGTCGGGCACACATGGTTTTCAGTCTGTTAATATGTTTGGTCGTTTAATTTATTTAAGAAATAAATAGTTTATGCACACACACACACACACACACACACACATAAACTGAAATAGTTTATCATTAATTGAACTAGAATGAAATTTTTTTTAAAAAATAGAAAGTAAAAGAAAAATGTTTATTTTGAAAATTTAAAATATCACTTAATCATAACTTTCATTGCATAAAATCAAGCAAACTTTTGAACTATAAAAATGGTATTAAAAGTCTGTTTAATTTTCACATTTTGCTTACCAATTTAAAATATTTGTTTTATAAAATAATTTAAGCATCATAATTTATATTAGAAAAAAATTTTAATTAAAATTTAAAAAACTGAGTTAGCAGCTAATATTTTAAAAATAATACCTAAATGATAACAGCTTTATACATTTAAAAAAAAAAACTTACACCTGTTTATTTTAAATTTATATTAGTGTTTCAAAAAGTTGCTTAATAAAAATTTATAGGTAAAATGTAATAAAAGTATTTAGTAATAAATTCAGATATATTTAGAATATTTTAAAATTAAACTAGCATTACAATTATTTAGATTTGAACTGAGTATTTTTTTAATTCTTCATAATATAATTATTAAGTAAGTTCCAGATGAAATGTTTCCCACTAATCGTTTAAAATGCATTAAATACCTGCAATTCATATTTAGTATTCAGTACATTTTTATACGGCAAACTAAAATATTGAAACATAATATAGTTAAGAAATGAGATATTTATCTTATTTTAGAAGCAGCTCAACATATTTCAATGAGTTTGAGGGCAAGTACTAATGTCTTGCATAAATTAATGTCTTTGAAAAGATCTCAACCATCTATTTGCCCTAAAATTTGCACTAAAGTTAAGAAACACAAAAATACTTTTGCTAATTTATTAAATATAATGAATCTTTAATATAAACTCAATTAGCATTTTAAAATTCATTAGAAAATTTTAATTAAAATGATAAATTACAATAAAGACTCTTATTTATGTAAACTAATTTTATCTCCATTCAGAATTTTCACAGAAATCATCAATAATTTAACGTTATTATTTATGATAAAATTACTTTACTTTTAATTAAAATCAGTTCTTAATCCATAATTTTAATTTTTAGAGCCAAAAAGAAGTCCTGGTTCCTAACCGAATGGTTAGCATTTTTATCTTTAGCTCCACAGTTTTTGGGTTCATCCACACTTTGGCTTGAATGTTTTTATTTGTTCAAAGCCCACTTTAACACGTAGAGGTACCTGCCAAATTTTCCCTCGAGTTCAAAAAATGACCTTTGAGTGAGAAACTAACAATTAATAAGAAATTCAAGACTATTTTTAAATTTTATACACTGCTGGTCATCCAAGTTGCTATACCAAGAAAGACAAGAGATATCACTACAAAATTTATTTTTTAGATAACATATTGACCAAGTATCAAATAATTCAATTTATAGACTTATGGGGAAGTGAAAAGGGGTTCTCGAAAAAATCAGTAAGCAGAGTAGCCGCCATTGTTAAAGATCACCGCTGCCACACGCCTCGTTATTGATTCAAAAAGACTTTGGATGTGTTCTTGGGGTACAAAACACCAAGCAGCTTCCACAAGTTATCCCAGTTGGTGTGATGTAGCAGCTGGGAATGTAATTTGGGTCAATCTTTGAGTAACCATTTACCACATGTTCTCTATCTGTGAAAGAGCGGGAGAGCGAGTCGGCCAGGGAATCAATCTATTTGGCAATTGGCTAAGAACCCTTGGGCAATGCGTGCCACGCATGGTCACGCATTATCATGTTTAAATATGACTGTGGGTAAGCCTGAATGACAGAAGGGGATCGAGTTTGCGAGGCTTAGTGCCAGAAGCTGAGGCTTTTATTACTAATTTTCATACCTTGCAACTCGAAAGCTTTGAACTCGAGTCTACCTTCCAACAGCCGCCACCTGCCTCGGTAGATGAGCCACAGAACCATACCTTGATGAGGCAAGTAGTCTTGCCGGCACCCACTCACTTATTATGGCATACATTCTCGTAGAAGGTTTGTTATAAAATTCCTTTACGAACCATCAAATCCAATGCTATTCCTCTATATCCCAGCTCTCGACCGGACCATTGTCGGTGACACGCTGGTATTCCATCATTGGAATGTCATCCGACGCAATGGACATTATCCTTTTCAAGATAGACCAGTTGCGCCGGTCCAGGATGGTACTCAAGCTTTCGCTCTTGTACACCAGCTTGCTCGTTTCATCCGAGGTCCTGGTACAAGTCAGCACGAAGTGGAGACAATCTCCCACAACATTGCACGAGCGACATAACTCGCTTATCGGATACCCTCGTTTATGAAGGTATTCCGGTACACGTCCGTGTCCTGTCGCTATTTGGGCAACGATAACATTACCGAGAACTCTTTTATCAGAGACAGTTTCAAAGAATCTGTAGGTCTGTCGACCCACTTCTTCGTTCTTCCATCTCAGCTGCCATACACGCAGTGCTTCTTTATACAGCATCTTGGTTAGGTGCGACCTTGGACGTGACAGGTCCAGCGTTGTCTCTGGAAGATTCGCAGCCTCTTTGGCCAGTACATCGGCTTTTTCATTACCAAAAGTGCCTGCGTGTGCGCGCACGTAATGTAAGCGTACCTTTCTTCCACAAATGGCTTCCTGGTATGAGTCTTTAACCTTTTTAACCAAGATGTTTTGGTTATTCGGATCTGCCAGGGAGTAAAGGGAAGACAACGAATCACTGTATAAATGACAAGTGTTGTTGCCTGGGTGTACTTTGAGCCAGACTAGTGCCAGTCTCAGCGCCGATATTTCCGCCTGAAAGACAGAGTTCCCGTTGCCAAGTCTAGCGCCAACTGTTACAATCTCTTGCCCAAAGTACATGATGGTGAACCCTAAACCAATTTTACCATCAATGCCTGATCCGTCAGTAAAGATTTCAAGACCCTCGCCAGTAGGCTTTTCGCTGTCGAAAGGCACACTGCAACGCTCCGCTGGGTGACATGACAGAATGTCCACCCTCTGCTCAATATCATCTGGCCGCAGATTTACCTCGTGAAAGATATATGGCCTGAGCTCCACCAATACCATCAGTTTTGCATACTCTATGCCTACTTTTATATCTAGCGGTAGGACACCCGCTAATACTTGTACAGCAGCTGCAGAAACTGTCCTGTAGCATCTTGTGAATGCCATGAGTGCCGGTCTTTGAACACTCTGTAGGTGGCCACAGAAGGTCTTGCATTCCAATCTGTGTCCCCATGCCCCTACACCAAAAAGAGCCATTCTTTCGGTACCACTCCGATACAGGCGTTTGAGTAATTCAGGCTCATGCCCGAAGAGAACCCTAGCCGTTCGTTGGAGTACCATTGTGACATTCACAACATTTTGTCTCACCTCCTTTAGATGGGAGTTGAATGTGAGATCGCTATCGTACTTTACACCTAGGAATTTAAGCTCCTGCACAGACTTTATGGAGGTTCCATCCCACCGGAAGACTGGCGGTCTCTTCAGTTTCCGCTTTCTAGTGACCGTGAGGGCCACCATTTTGCTGGGATTGAATACCAGCTTATACGTCTTTCCCCATTTGCTGAGTGCATTAAGGGCGACTTCCGCATTTTTCTCGAGCTTTGCGACCAGCAGCGACGTCAGCGAAGGCTAAAAGCCTCGTATCATTCCGCATGTCCAGTCGTAATGCGCTGCCTGCAACAACGTTCCAGAATAGTGGTCCACTACATGACCCTTGCGGCACTCCTCTACTGGATTCGAAAAACAAGTTTTCTCCCGAGCCTTTATATACAATCTTTCGGTCTTCCAGATAGGACTTCACCAACATATATATATTTTGTGGGCATCGTGCTTGGCCAAGGAGGAACATTACTCCAGGTCTCCACACGCTATCAAAAGCACCCTGAACATCTAGCGATATTAGGCTTACGTACTTTCCTGTCTCCTGAAAATACCTAATTGTGTCATGAAGACACACGTGCGCCGTGTCGCACGAGCTACCCGGCCTGAAGCCATGTTGGGCAGGGTGAAGCGCCTGCGACTTCACCAAATGGTGGTATAATCTTTGTGTTAGGAGTTTGTCCAGTACTTTGCCTAAGCTAGACAGTAGATAAATAGGCCTGTAGGATCGCGCCCCGGTGCCTTTTTCTTTGCCATAGATTTGACTACCGACCTGATCTCCACTTTATTAAATGGCCGGTCGTCACATCCACCGCAATAGGAGTCCGCTATACTCCTCATGCCTTTTTGATCTGCGCTCTCTTGGTCCGATTCCTCCACAGGGAACAAACCAGCTACAATAGTTTTCACGGTTTCCTCTTCTCTATTGCTCAGAGTCCCGTCAGGCAATTTGACGCTACTCATTGGTGTGCTTTTGACAGCGTTACCAACCACTATTTTGTATGGCAGAGACCACACATTTGATCTCATTTGCTTTTGGCAGAATTTATCCCAGTTCGACTCTTTTTTCGAAAGTATAAGTCGTTTATACTGGGCCGCAGATCTATTATACAGCGTTTTTCTGGCTCTGCGCTCATCGGAGTCGGAACATTTCTGAAACCGCCTCCTCAACGCTCGCGTTTTACTCCGTAGCGTTGTAAGCTCATCATCCACCATGGAACCTGCTTTCTAGCGGTCGTGCTAGAGCGAGGCCGAAGCCTTCTTTCGCAAATCCCCTGTAGCACCTGGGTAATGTTTTCCACTACCTCATCTAGTTCTTTGCCCTCTTTAGCTCTTATGATCTTATCGTTGAGATCGGGTACTTTTTTATTGAAGTCTGCACCCAATCTCTGAAGGCGAAATTTCCCTAGTCTGTATTTACCAATATTTTTGTTCTGCAAAAGCTTAGGTACTAGCCTAAAGGAGATGTAGTTGTGATCGCTTAAGCAATTTTCAACCACTTTCCACGACGAGAAAGACGACTGTAGAGCGCCCGTCGTCACCGACAGGTCAATCCAGCTCCTCCCATTCACAGTTTCAAAGGTCGGCCTGGAGGTCGCATCGTTTAATAAAACGAGGTCGTTTCGGATGAGAAACTCCACAAGGGCTTCCCCTCGCTTCGTCCCCACCCTAGACGGACACTCGGGATCCCACATTTGATGCCTCGTGTTAAAATCACCTCCTATGAGGGCCCTCGTGTGGAACCGAATGATCTTTTCGAGGGTCTCTAAGAAGCCTCCAATGTCTGCTCTTGGAGGAACATAGACTGATACTACCTGTAGCGATTGACGCAGATCTTTGATCTCTACCGCTACGATGTGAGTATCCGCATGTCTGGTCCAGACGCTGAGTTTGGTGTTATTAACGACAACCGCAGCCATTCCGTCGGCGATGTGAGCCACCGAACAGGTCTGTGAAAAGACTGCGATCTCACCGTCCACCAAATATGGCTCTTGCAGGAGAAGGATTTCGGACGAACCCATTTCCGACTCCTTTAATATCTCCAGAGTGGCCGCCCTCGATCTTGCGAGGTTAATCTGCAAAATGCCATACTCTAAGCTGTTGGTCGTATCAACCATAATTGGTGCGGGAACGGATTCTCTCACATTCCCGTTTATATTACGGACAGCGGAGATCAACCGCCTTATGCCCGCAACCCAATTTCAATTTAAATTGTTTGTTGGCCCTTTCGCAGGTGGCGCAACGTATCTCTTTTTTTCTGGCACTCCTTGAAGGAATGCTCCCCTGCGCATACCGTGCAGGTCTGTGCCTTCTCAGGGCACTTGGATTGTAGGTGGCCGAACCTACAACACTTAAAGCACCTCGTGGGCTCAAGGAATTCCTTGACCCTGTGCTTTTGCCAGCCGCAGCTGACTTTGCCCTTCTTAATGAAGGCTTTAAGCACTTCGGGCGCCGTTTCCAGCACCCAGTGCTTATCCAACCCCTTTCCCTTAAGTTTGAAGACCACTTTCATGTGGCCTTCTGGGATCTCGTTTTGCTCTCTGAGGCCCTCCAGGAGCTTTTGCTTACCTTCCGCCCCCGGTAAGTCGTATATCATCACTCTAGGGAGTCTCCGTGCCGGCTCCCTAGCATCCACCTTCTCATTCAACACTTCTTTGATTTTATCAGACATTTTATTGCGATCTCCAGAATTTTTCAATTTGATCGCTACACCGTTATTGTTCAGAGGTTTTAGCCCCTGAACGGCTATACCCAATTTCCTGGGATCTATAGCCCTTTTAAGTTTTGTTTTAACCACATTCGAGGTTAATTCACTACCCAGCTGTGGGTACACTAAAAGGGCATTCGTGGGTGCCCTCTTTTTTCCCTTACTCTTGGCAGCATCCACGTAGGACCTGATTGGGCCCTTTCCGGTGTTGCCTGTCTTTGCCGGTGTTTTGACGACAGGAGTCGCTCCTGTCTTGTTTACAGAACTATCTTTATTCACCACTTTCTTGGATTTGTTCCTCTTACGAGAAACTTTGTCCATGTGTCCTGCGCCTGATCGCTTTTTTCTTCAATACAGACCTTTTCAGGCTCTGTTTGGCATTCGATAGAAATCACAGCTGGTTTCTCACTTTGGCTTTTTTTGGGTGCCACTTCCCCTCGGGACGCAGCTAAGTGCTCGACCAGTGCCTCAACGACACTGGTGTCAACGTTATAACGTTGACATAATTTGATCAAATCGCACTGAAAAGTGCGTTTTTTTGTATTTTTAGGACTTTTCTTAGGACTTTTGTTCATGATACACGCTATATTTGATCTATAAGCAATTGTCACCATAAAAAGAAAAGAGTTTGAGCTTTATTCGGCTCAGCTACCAAACTTAATTGGTTTCTTCCAGTTTGACCACCTTTGCCGTCCCCAACACGGATCCGCCACCCTTTCCACGCTGCAGTCAAGGGTAACCCGCAAGGCTTCAAGTATGTAGCCGCCCTACTCCAACATGCCGTGAATCACAGGCTTCCAAGAGATCGGACCAGCGTAGGGGCTCAATCCTACGGTCCCTCAATCCATCGGACTGCATGCACAATCAAATTCGGCAACGGGAGGATTTCTCGAAGGCCTCTCACCTCCCTTTCACCCACTCTTCTAACCGCACAGCATTGCGGGGTCGTTTTTTATAAGCACGACCAAAAACAGTCACGTCGTCACCGCGCAGCTACTTGTTTCCATGTCGCGGCGGTCAGCAGAATTTCTTCTGACCAAGGACAGGGCACTAACCCTGTTCTCCCAAGGCTGGTACTTTCCCACTTTAGTATTTAAACCAGACCACACGCTCCACTTTCACTTTTGCATTGACAGCTGGACGCCTCCCTCAATCTTATGTTACATTTTGTGCGGTGTATTGACCCATGTCTCATTACACTAATACGCACCATTCACACACCAATTCCTTTATAAATAATACTTATAAGCATTCACATCGTCACTAAAGCGGGGGACTTCCGCAATAGATCCCACATTTATTGCCTTAAAGAATATTAGGAAAATAAATTATGACTACACACTTGTTGCCACTTTCATACATTAATTTTATGTGTAAATACACATTCTCTGCCACAGTCCTTCTTGGCTACCTTTTAAAACCCGCATAACATGAATCTGCAGGCCGGAAAAAGTAATGAACTACAATTCCCCGTCATTGGACAGTTTTTACATCCCTTATATACTCAAAATATTTGCCATGACTATTTCTCAAAATTAGCCGAAAAGGTCCGTGTCCCTTTCCGTCATAAAATCCGCCATTTTGCTGAATAGTCGGAAAATAGTACTTTTTAAGCATATTTGGTTTCTGGCTAGAAGATAATACAATGTTTGAGCCTCCCTTTAATAATGATAAAAAATCCCATAAATCACGGGACGCTCTCAAAGTATATCCAAAGAGGTCTCAGTGAGAGAGGGTAGCCAGCCCTCACACATCCTCCTCTCATCTTTTCTTCACGACCACATTGACAGGAAGGACAACAGGCTCCAACTCTTAGGAGATGTAGTTATGACAGTTGCCGAACTTGTAATCATGCGAGAGTAATATCCAATACCAGCCGATACTATAATACCCGATGCTGGACCAGTGTGGGGGTGCATAATGCAGCTGTTCAGCATACTATCTCCATGGTATCTCCAGACTCGAATGTTACTGTCATGGTGTAGAAAACAAAAGTGTGACTCGTCAGAAGACAATTTCATTCCATTCTGCCTTCCACATCGTTCTTTCATCGCACCATTGGCGGTGAAGATGTCTGTGGTTCTACTCAAGTGTAGACGAAGCAATGGATATCTTTCGGACAGACCACTCTGTTGTAAATGGCATCGAATGGTACGTGCAGACACTGGATGATGCGTTACATATTGAATGTGCTGTGCTATGGTTTGGTGCGGCTGAGCGATCCGTCACTGACGTGCACACAATTTGCTTGTCATCACGTGAAGTGTTGCACTGAGGTGGATGTGATCGAACACGCTACTCCTCGCAATCTTCTGCATCCAACGATCAGATATCCACATTACAGTAGTTTGGTTTCGCTTAACACGACTACCGATTTTCCTGAAAAATAATCTAACATCTCGGTAGGCCACTCTCCTTCTTCTGTTGAATTTGGACACTTGATCAAAATTTATCACTGTTTCTTTCGAGGCATAATTAATCTTTTTTTTTTGAAAAAAAAACCATAAGAAAAACACAATTGCTGGATTTGAAATCGTCCAAATCATCTGGTCTTGAATAGCGCTTTATAGTGCCCCATAGATGCGCGTGATGTGCGTCTGCATTCAAATTCTAATCATTTGCATAACTCACCTCTGCTAATGCGTGTTTTAAATTTCATCTTATTTGCATGCTTCCTTCAGGGCGTTTCATTTACGGTGGTCAGCAGTGTACACACAGAATAATTAAAATAATTAGATAGGCAGTGATCAGGGCCTGCTTTTTCCAGTTTTGCAACTTCATCAAAAAGTTTAAATTCTCTTGCTAACATCTTTGCAATCTCGACTGAATTCTTCTTTTCATGCTATGCAAGAATAGTACAAAGTGCTTCCAAACTATTTATATTAGAAATATAAAAATTGATGAAGTTACCAAAATAAGCGGAATTCCATGTAGTAGTAATGTAAATTCGGACATTCAGTGTTGTACGTAGAGTGTTACTAACAACAAGTAACTCAAAAGAAAAATACAGCAATTTATTTATCAAATAATTTTAAATAACTGATTGAAAGATATTCGTGATATCTTCGAGTATTTGTATAACTTTGGGAGACAAAATGATCTAAATATCCATCTTTGGTCCGAAAAAGACTGTGCGTATATTCTTAATATATATAAACAAAATTGAAATTGAATACTGGTTGAATTATTTTAGAAACCAAACATATAATTTGAGTCTTAATTTCTTTTTAAATTTGATTATTATATTTTAATTTATTTACTAAAACATTTATACCTAAATATTCAAATAAGTTTTCCATATTATCCTCTGAGATCAGTTATCGACAACAATGGGTGCTAACATTTACTTAGTGTGCTCTCTCTCTCTCTCTCTCTCTCTCTCTCTCTCTCTCTCTCTCATTAAACATAATATAATTTATTTTTAATCTAATACTATTCTACCAGGATGAGAACTGCCTGTGAAATGAAATTCCTACAAACATCCAAACTATATCGAATTGTTTGATAGAGAAGCTCTTGACGCGAGTTGTTATGGAACTCCCAAATTTATTAGTGTCTGCCTTACTCTTTGGTAAAGACGTCAATTTTATGAAAATCAGTGTTCAATGAAGTAAGGTGTAATGTATGTATAAAGTCTGTTTTCGAGACTGCTTTTGAGCATATTGTTTTTATATCCTCAATTGCTGTCATAATTGACTATTTAAATGGAAACTTAGTTATAGAGGTTTAATCTATTCGTTTCATACAAATGTTCAGCTGAATATATCATAGTGTCGTGATACTTTTACTCTAAAAATATGAATTTTATAGTAACATATTTATAATTAGAAATGTGTGTCATATTCCTTATCAAACCTCTACCTAAAATATCTGAATCAATATTAAAATATTATGAGTGATAAGATCAGTAAGAAATTCAGGATAATCAGTGATTCTAAAGTTATTTTCTAATATAAGAAAAATGAAAAATTTATTAAAAACCATTAAACTTTAAATTATAAAAGCTCTAAAATAAGCAATTTTCTCAATTTTTTTTTTCAGTATCAGCAATGATTTAGTGAATATTATAATGAAATCATAATATTCACTAAATCATTGCTGATACTGAAAATAAATAATTTATTAATATTGTAATTAATAAATTTGAATCACTTTCATGAAACAGAACAAAAAACAATAAATGTAATCTCAAATTCGACCGAAATAAGTTTCCAAAATTTTTAAGTATATCAGATGATTTGGTTCCTCTCCATTAGCATAGATAAGCAATTTTTTTATACTAACAGATTAAGTAATTCCTGTTAAGAAGTAAATGTAATTTAAATTAACAACACCAACAAGTAGAAAGCCATATTTTCCTCAAAAAGAGTCTTTTGGTTTCTGTATCCTATTTTTCAAACATTTGTCAATTTTAGGATTTACATTACATCTGTTCATTATAAGGTTTTAATCAGTATTTGCATCATATTATATAGCCAAACAGTTTAGAATATAATATCTTTATCTATGTGTCTGAGGAATAAGAAATATAAAATAATCTTTCATTTGGCAGAAGTTTATCGTGAAGATGCAAATTTTGGCAAGGCCTTAGAATTATATTATTTAAATGAAAAGGTGTATTTAAATTTATACATTACTAACAGTGATTTGTGAAGTGAAAAGCTTTCATATGGATGGAATTTCGCCAAGCTGAAGTTGGTGGGAGCAAACAAAAGCCAATCTTAAAGATGAACATATTAGCCTCAGCATACAACGTGTGTTTTACTATTTTATTTTAGCAATTGACATTATACGTAATTGGTTTACATAATTAATTTCGTATTCAACAAGCAATGAATGTTTATTTATCCTTGGATGTTTAATGCATATTTAAACATGCAAGGATAAATAAAAATGCTGTATTGCTAAAAATTAAATTAATCATAAAATTGTTGATAATGCAAAAATTAAAAATATGTATTTTTGCTACTATGCATAGGTTAATAATTCAAACGAAGTCTATATAGAATTTTCTTTTTTAATGAGTAAAAGCCCAGATAAATATTTTTAAATCAAGAAATAAAATATTATCGAGTTATCAGTTTAAAAATGTCAGTTACAAGTTATGCTCCCGTGTAAGAATCATAAAGTTATAATAAGCAAATAACCTATTTGTAAAATAGGTAAAATTTTTTGTTTTCAATTAATAATCTAAATAAGCTTTAACTTATTAAAACCAAAAGAAGCATATTATGTTATTTATTTGTTGCACAACAAAATACTTTGTTAATCCTTATAATTTTTCTGTTTATGTTCCCATTAGCACGAAATTCCGATTGAAGTTCAAATTTTATCGCAATTAGACATTATTTACAAGCCTCAAAGTGAAGTAATTACTTTGCTTCTTCATGTTCTTAAATCGTTAAATACTTGTAATGCTTAATTTAATCTTATTTTGAAGCAATTAACTTAATTTGCGAAAAAAATTTTTCTTAACTAAAGATTAAATTTACAAACATTCAATGTCAGTAGTTAGTTTAGTAAAAATAAAATTATACAATGATTTTACTTGTAGTAAATTCACATTACTTTTAATCCTAATAATGAAAAACTAATCCATTCAAAAGAATTTGTCTTAATGTAGAGTATATGGTGCTTAAAGTTTTACATTATAATATTTTACATTAAAAATATAAAACTTATTCAATCCAAAGTTATTTTTCTATCTGCATGTGAAAATAATTTTTTTTCAAATGAAAACAATGTTTGCTAACACAGCAATACTGAAAAATACGACTTAAAAATATATAATTAAGAGATTAGGTAAATCTAAGATTTCAAATATTGCTTCGTTTAGATTTCGAAAATTTTTTACATTAAATACAAAAGCTTATTTTTTCGAAAGTTTGAAATAAGTGAAAAATATTTTTTTCTTGTTACTTTTAAATATTTCTATGCATTATAAAATACTAAAATGTCCCATTAAATGAGAGTATTTTCTTTGTAAAGCGCATTAAAGATGATTTTTAGTTTTCCAAAATGAAATTTCAAAATTGTTCCTAAGGTATACGGTTTCCAAAATTTTCTTTTTTGAATCCCTATGCAAATTTTAGTGGATTTAATAATAAAATAGCAAAAGTTATGAAAGTTTGATATCCCCCCGTAGTGATTTCTCACCAAATCTTAGTGTCCTTTGTTTTGATTTCAGTGTTGACAATTTGAGATTTTGTGTTGATTATAGTGTTGCCAAATTGAGCTTTTGCTGGGTTTTTTTTTTTTTTTTTTTTTTTTTTTTTGCTAGATTTTATTTTTTTGTGTTTTACATCATCTTTACATCATATATATTGGTTTTTTTCAGTGGCAACAGTATTGAAGTTTTTGTTTTATTTTCAATTCTAATTTTTTGTTCTACATTTTCTGCTGTGTTTCGTTGTTGCCAGCGTCCAAACATCGTAAACTTTTTTCCAATTTCTGTTTATTTATTTATTTATTATTTATATCTTCTTTATTTTGTTTATTATGTAATTTTCTTATAATTTTTTTTAATTTATCATATTTTTCTTTTACATTTTCAACATCGTAAGCTGTTTATTTTTCTCAATTTCTTTCTGTTATTATTATCTTTCTCTTGTATATTTTTTAATTTATTATTATATTTTTCCATAATATCAACAAGTATAATTGACATGTGAGCTTGATGTCGTATCAAGTAAGTCTATTGTTGTTATTTAGTTATCTCTTTTACCGGCTTTTTTGAAGAGAAGGCAAGCCCAACAAAAAAGGTTTTATTCCTTTTCCAGTAATATTTTTTTAGGTTTATTATACTATTATGTGATTTAAAATTTTATAAAATGCATATTTTTTTTAGTTTTGGAACAATTCCCGCATAAAAAAACATGCGCTTAACTTGGCGACGAAAAATGGTCTCTAATGGGGAGGATATGAAACTAGTTCCAAAAAGCATAATATAAACAGAAAATTATTATAAAAAATTCTAATATTTTATATTATCCATATATTTATTAACTCACAACATAACTTTTCATATAAAACGTGAACAGGAGTAATAATTGTAAAACAGTCAGTGATAAAAAACTAATTTTGATTTAACTTTGAAATTTAAAACTACTTTCATATCTGTTAAAAATGAACGTAATATTCATTCGAATGTGATCACAAAATATGAACTCCTTTTCTCATAAAGCATCTCTAATGCATAAATATTAAAAAATAATGGGAAAATAAAATTGAAAAAACCACTAAATATATAATATAAGCTTAAGACTTTGTTGTCAATATTGAACTTCACACGTACTTTTTTCCACACAAAATATAAAAAAAAATTCCTCGTATTTGTCAACAATGAAACAATCACACTGGAAATTCTATCTTATTTAAACTTTTTTGAAAAATGTTTCTTTATTATTAATCTCAATTTATAAAGTTTTACCCGCATTGGAAAAAGCTATGAAATTATGTGTGATACATATGTAGTTAAATTGAAAAATTGAGACACACAACTTTTGCAAAACAATATATCGCTTACATTTTTCTTAAGCAGATTTTAAGTTTCAATTAAGAGAATTCAAATACAAAATTAGTTTTTACTATGCGTGTAACATAATCTAAAATTAAAAATATTTCACGTCAATTTTATTTTGTTCTTCCATGTTTATTCTCAATACATTTTTTCCAATTATTTTCACATTTATTACTTACATATATTTTATTTCATATTTCGTATTTTATTGCTAATCAAATTTATTTTTAAATTAGTCCAGCTGAATTTAAAAAATATAATTAATTTATATTTTTTCTATTTATAGAAGAATTGAAACAAATTTGAATTAAATACAGCATTTTTTAAACGGGCATTCCCATATACATTTATCGTATTTAAAAGCAAAACACATGGACAAAACCATGTCAAAAATTTTAATGTATAAAACGTGTGAAAAGTGTGCTGAATTTTTTTAAACTGGAATAACTATAAGATATTATATTGAAAAACAAAGGAATGTATTAAAATTAGAAATTTCTTCATTTAGTTATATTATCAAATGTCTCAATATATTTTGTCATTATCTTCAATACACTATTTACCAATATAAAATCAAACATAAACTATAAGAAACAAATTTAAAAATTGCAGTTAGAAAAAAAACTATTTACCATTTATTGTATACATAGTAGAACTTAAACGAATTAATATTATTGTAATGACCTTCGGGGCTGATTCATTATCAGTCCTTGCAGCACGATTAACTGACATTAAGGATACAAATCAGTTTATTTACAAATTTCGGATGATAGGGGAAAGAATCCCTTCATTCGAAGCTATGTTCTATGTTCTTACTTAAAGAAATTGGTTTTTGCTCCCCAATGCAATTACAAACCTTTATTTCTTAAGAATTCCCATTATTGCTATGAACATACCTTAGTATTAAATACATAACTTGACAGATCACTGATAAAAGTTTAAAAAATTAACTTCGTTAATATTCTACATTCTACGGAAAGCATTTGTTTGTAAACTGTTTTCTATAAGAGTGCTCCGTATACTTATATTGCACCATGGCTCAACATGAAGGCAAAATATCGGCCATTTACTCCTTTATGGAGTCAATACTTCTTTCTTCAACTATGTTCTCTATGTTCTTACTTAAAGAAATTGGTTTTTGCTCCCCAATGCAATTACAAACCTTTATTTCTTAAGAATTCCCATTATTGCTATGAACATACCTTAGTATTAAATACATAACTTGACAGATCACTGATAAAAGTTTAAAAAATTAACTTCGTTAATATTCTACATTCTACAGGAAAGCATTTGTTTGTAAACTGTTTTCTATAAGAGTGCTCCGTATACTTATATTGCACCATGGATCAACTTGAAGGCAAAATATCGGCCATTTACTCCTTTATGGGGTCAATAATTCTTTCTTCAAATATGTTCTCTATGTTCTTACTTAAAGAAATTGGTTTTTGCTCCCCAATGCAATTACAAACCTTTTTTCTTAAGAATATCCATTATTGCTATGAACATACCTTAGTATTAAATACATAACTTGACAGATCACTGATAAAAGTTTAAAAAATTAACTTCGTTAATATTCTACATTCTACGGAAAGCATTTGTTTATAAACTGTTTTCTATAAGAATGCTCCGTATACTTATATTGCACCATGGATCAACTTGAAGGCAAAATATCGGCCATTTACTCCTTTATGGATTCAATACTTCTTTCTTCAACTATGTTCTTACTTAAAGAAATTGGGTTTTGCTCCCCAATGCAATTACAAACCTTTTTTTCTTAAGAATTCCCATTATTGCTATGAACATACCTTAGGATTAAATACATAACTTGACAGATCACTGATAAAAGTTTAAAGAATTAACTTCGTTAATATTCTAATCGCACTTTAATTTCAGTGTGAAAATTGCATCAATATTAAAATACATACTTACAATTATTCCTGGTTTACATTTAAAGCATGTGAAGGAATGATTGTAATTAAATTGCAACTTGCACTAAGATAAAAAAAAATTTCTTACTTTCTCAATAATATACAATAGATCACTCATTTTTAACTAAACTATAGTTAAACCAGTTTAAAATCTAGTACAATTTTAAATTATTCTTTACCCTTCTTTTCAAAATCTCAAATTTGAATATAATGTTATACACGAGTAACTTCTTCATTCATAGTAATGTTGAATAAATACAATTCTGTAATTCGTTGTAAATGTTTTCAAGCGTAAAAAGCCAGTCTGATGCATTCAACTGATATTCGTCGTCTTATGTTCCAAAATATTATATCTGCATTTAATGATTGATGGTAATATAGAAAATTAAGTAACTTTAAGAGTAGGATTTTTCCAAAGTGGTTTCTCAGAAATTTACGTCTCAGAAGTTGGAAAAGTTTGAATAATACGTTACGATAATTAAACTGTTTGACTTTAATGTATTCATCTTTTAACTCAAATTATTTTAGCATATTCAAATACCTAGACATATTTTATATTCTTTGTATTTATAAGGCTTGAAAACTCCCTTTTGAGCTTTATGCAAGTAACCCAGGGAATTTATTTCTGATCGCAAACTATCAAAAGCAATCCAACATAAGTTATCGTTTCATCTTTCTCTTGAGGTTTAAACTGGAAAAGGTACGAGTTATATCGCGTTATCCCATGTCAATTTTACTAACTTAAATTTTGATGAAATTTTGTCCATTAAATTATGTTTCATATGATTAAAGTAAATTGAATCCCATATGTATTGGATAAGTAAAACAAAGTGTCCATTATAATGTTAATCTCTAAAGATGTCGTAAAATATAATCATTTGTGTTTATAAATGCTTGCAGGATCTCTTTTAAAATCCTTAAGAGCCAACTAAACTTTTAAAATTATACTTTGCAACAGTGAGACTAGTATTGCCACCTTACTTAGAGACCAGTTAAAGATTTTTATTTGCTATTATAAAGCTAGAAACCTTCTTTAGCTTGAAAGTTAAAGGAAAAAATTCATCTGCGAAAATAAAGAGGATTGAAAAGCAGTATAAAACAAAATTTTCATTATAAAAACTAGAAGTAGAATAATTAAATGCATATAACGTAATAGGCAAAAAGTAGTCATAATAAAAAAATAGACTAAACAAAATATCATCGCTTCAATCTTTGCATGGCAGATGTTTAAGCAAGTTTAGTGACATGTTAAACTGCTTTCAGATTTATTTTTCATATATTTATTCGAATAAAGTTACTTTAAGTTCATTTTTGAATTGTTTATTTAATCATCAATTTGTGTTGACTTTAATTTTCTCACTGACTTTATTCATTATTATTAATTTTGAAATCCGTGTTTCTCGCTCGTTTTCTGTCGTTTGTTTTATGGGTTTCTATTGACATATTTTGTTTTGTTTTTTTAGGGAGGGGGGGATTTCTACTTTATTTATGACTGGAGTAAAACAACTCATCATATTCTGATACATAAAATAGAAAATGGGAAAAATATTCGAAAATGGATGAAAATATTTTAATATCTCATGCAATTACAAATATTCTACCAAATAGATTTTTCCTAAAAAATTATTACTTATAAAAGTATGCATGTAGTTATGAAACTGTAAACTTTCACAAATTTTACAAGTCTCCAGTTAATAATAATTCTATGTCATAAATGAAATCTTTTTAATAAATAATTGTACATTATTTTATCTTTATTGAAATTAATTGTATAGAAAAATTGAATCATAAAAATGCAAAAATAGGTAATGCTTTATTAAGGTATCTCAACAAGTATTTCTTCAATATTATTGTGTCATATGGCATTAGTTTAGGAGAAGCTACGTTCAGGGAATAATCTAGTGATTATGAAGATCTAAGTTGAGTTTTGATAAGTATTGATCAGTATTCTATTAGCTCTAATCCTTGCTATGTATATCAAATTGACAAGGAGGGTTATCTTTATTTGGTTCATTAGCTTAGTCTCGAATACTTTATATATTTGAATCTAAAATAATAATTTATATTGCAAATATATATATTAATGCAAGTCAATAAATAAATTACTAAGAAAATATTTTTTTGAAATTTATTTATTGAAATTATAGCTACAGTATTAAAACTGGTTTGAGGAATAAATTATTAATTTAGCAACTTCATATAATAGTTAATATTCCTCAAATTGTTTTAATGTTAGAAGATTCATTTAGAAAATAAATGTACTTAAATAAATTTAATAAAACAAGTTTAAAATTATGGAATTATTTTTATACAATTATTTATATATATATATAATATATATACATATATATATATATATATATATATATATATATATATATATATATATATATATATATATATATATATATATATATATATATATATATATATGTTGTGAAGTTTGCCATTACATACCAGGGACAAAATTAGTTATTTCTATTTCAAAAATATCTTGGATAAAACTTAGTGCATTCCTTTTCGTAAAGCACAATATTCTTTTCTTAAATTCATGGTACTTTGTGTTGAGTAGAACAAGCTTGATCAAGAAACACGAACTAAAGAAATTTGTTATTAACCAAATATAATATATAGCATAAATGTCAATGTGAGCAAATTATATAAAATAATTTCGTAAAATCATGTTACTTTTAAATGATATTATTGCATGATATATATTAACTTGTTTGATGATTTTCTATTTCATTTTTGGGATTATTTACGTATAAGGAAAACATTAACAATTTATCAAATAGAAAAAACTAAGATTAAAGGGTTTGAATCAAATAAAAAGAAATAAAGATGTAATAAACGCATGAAAAATCATATTAAAATTTTGTACATTGTATTACAGTAAATTTTAATATCAACAATGTGTTTTTTTAATAATTTTTAAAAAATTAATAGCAAAGCTTGAGATAGAAATTCTAATTTGGATTGATTTACAGATTTCATTATTTAAATTTCATCTTCCTAAAGTATAAATTCATTCAAAACTAATAAGTTATTCTGAAAACATATAAGTAAAAAAACTATTGTGTCTAATAAAATTAATCTTGTATATATATTTCTAAATAAAAAGTATTTTAAATTGTCAAAATAAATCAATTTTCCCATTGTTTAAGAATTCGATCTAAACATAGGTTTCAGTAAATATATTTTAGAGAGTCCTATAACATAAATTCAGATTACTTGAGAAAAATAAATTATTGTGATGTTATGTAGGCAAAATTAGGCTTTTCATTCTACGTTATAATGTAAAATTTAATACAAATGACACTCATAGAAAACATAAATTTAAAAGAATGAAAGCGTTATTCTATTAAAGTAAAAACAAATGGAAATCTAAATGAATAAAAGAATTCCTCTTTTGAGTTACAAAGAGAGTACATTTTTAAATATTCTTCAATTAAATATTTATGTATATATATATATATATTATCAAATTTCACAATATATATATATATACACACACACACACACACACACACACACATATATATATATATATATATATATATATATATATATATATATATATATATAGACATATATATATATATATATATATAATTCGAATTATGATATTTTTTTTTAATTGAAAGTGGAATGTTAGAAAGTTGAAAAGTTCTAAAATAAATAAAGTCCGCATTGAAATAAAATTACAGTGTTTTCTTTTTAAATTTAAAAACATATTTTATTATACATTTCATTATTTTGAAATTTATTTTTCGCCCATTCTTATTTATAATTTTCGTAAAATTCCTCCTTTGAGATTTTGTTTGAATTTGAAAAATTGTGAGCAAATTTCGATATTAAATATAATTTTTTCTATGTTTTTAATATTTCTTACCTAATGCTTAAGGTAAATAAAAAAATCCAAATTAAAATTATAGAAACGACATACTTATTAACTAAAAATATCTTTTGGATGTGAAAAGTTTTAAGGAAAAAATATCAAAACTGTCTGTCTTTAATGCTTTTTCCAAAAAGAATAAAAATTTAAACATTTCTCAATGGTTAATATATCATAAAAGGTTTTTAGATAACAAAGAAAGGTATTCATTTATCAAAATAAGCTATAAGCCTATATTTCTCATTTACAATAATTAAAATGATAGCAAATATAACGAAGATGAGAAAGCAAAATATTTTTTATCAAAAACAATTAATTTTTGAGCAGATATATTAATGTTATAATTTTGATTAATGAACAGCATAATGGAAGAAGGTTTACGGGTTCCCAAGTAGAAAACTCTGAAAATTACAAACAACTACTTCCACGATATATACTGTGCACCATGTACTTTCTGTGTGCAGGCGGCAGAAGCATTAGCAGCGATCAATTTTTGCTCAATAATAGCTAAGTTCTAATTGGGAATCAGTCATTCTGAAATCTTGGTATTCTTGCACAATAACAGGGACATGCGTTCATGATTTTTATATCAGTAAATGGTTTATACGGTAGGAAATCTTTCTAATTCTCATATACACATAACGGATGTGGGAGTGCTGTAAGCAGAAAAGAAACACCCATCTCGAATAAAGTGAATAATGGCTATGATCGAATTGATGTATTTCCTTCACACACCATAATCCTACCACTATGTTAAGTTTGTGTCTTAGATAACAGCTGGAAAATGAAATCATTAAGGCCATGAGGCCATCTTGATCACATGGGATATTGTACTGAAACACTACAATTAAGAAAAGTCTCTATTGAATATGGTGACTATGAAATATCGATCAACTAAAAAATTAACTATCAAATATTTTGCTAAAAACATGTTTTCGTATATTTCTAGAAAAGCCCCAAAAATCGCAGCCCACCTTTCAAATTTTGACAAAATGAGAAAAACATGGATGTGGAATAAACTTTTTCGAAAAGAATATAGTATTTTCAATGTATATATATATATATATATATATATATATATATTATATATATATATATATATATATATATATATATATGATCTCTTGTTTACTTTACCGAGTCGGATTTTGAATGTACTCTTTCGATTTTAGATATCATTTTGATTATAGATTATATATCTAAATACTTTCAGTATTATGCATATCATTTCAAAATAATCACCTTTTGTTCTTTGCTGTCTCTCACTGTTTGCCTAGTTTAGTCACTTTCTAGCAAATACTTCTTGTTGTTGCATTTTCAATATCAAGTAGGGTAATTAAAATCTGCAATTGTTTTGTCTCTCATAGTTTTCTCCAGTATTAAATTGACATCTTCATGGAATAATTGAAACTTCCTCTAGATGTCAATCTCTGGAAAACTTAAAGTAAAAACTGTTTTATAACGAAGCTTTGACTAAAGCATTTACAATTAATTTCAAAGATAATTGAAGGCTATGTAAACATTTTATAAAACCATTTATTCCGTTTTGTAATTAATTAAAACGAATGCCGCACTCTTTTTGTTCTAAGAAAGATTCAAAAGATTCTTTTTCTGCGTTTAAAATTGTCTTCTATGAATGGTCCATTTGAATGGAGAATAATATCTATGTCATCGGATTCTTTCTTTTTGTATTTCCTCAGTGTAACTGTTCTTTAGATATTCATAAAATGTTTCTTGCTTTTTGATAATAACTCTTCTCCATACGTCCTCCAGTATGAAATGCATCAAAACAGGAATGAAAAAAGCGCGATTTTAATATTTAATAATTTTATATCAGAATAGAGTTTTGAAGTATTCTATATTTCATTCGATTTGTTTTTATCTAATCTGTACATGAAACATCTTTTCATGATACAAAACATAATTTTGAGACGATGTCAACTAAATTATTTTCAAATGTGTTCAAATGTAGGATTTAAAGTTTCACATTTAAACTAAACACACTTTTTTAATTTGGCTTTTAGCTTTTATCAGTATGTTGCTTAAATTATTTTGCGTTTGCCTTTTCAGTTCATGACTAGTTTAAAATTTAATATATGCTTTGCCTTTTATGCATTTTCACTTGTTAAATTGTAGAACTTGTTTTCACTCTTAAACAAAACTTCTGGAAAAAATAATATTTTTAATACATTCAATTTTTGCTTATCTTGATATGCTATAAATATAAAAACATCTAATGTATGTTATTTTTCAAAGAAAAAATATTTAAAAAGTAGTATTTAAAATGTAGGCATCGATTTACGTTGTAAAATTTATATTAAATAAGTATTAAGGACATCAAGTGCCAACATTGAACTAGATGTCAACTGATTTAATTGGAACACAATGAATCAGGAAGTTTAACAAGTATATATATATATATTTATGTGTGTATATATATGCATATATATACATATATGCACACACACACACACACACACAAGAGCTTTTTAAAGCACTTACATTTAACCAAATTTAGAGTCTAAAAGCATTTATTAATTTGAATTTTTTCGTCAATGAAATATAAATTAAACTAAATTATATTTAAAACTGTAAAAGCTACTGAATTTCAGCATTTTCTGTGTAAGAGGAATAATGCACTGATATATAAACTAATGATGAATAAAATCAATTTACGTACATAAGTAAAAGTGTTTTAATTAAATTTAAATTATTTGCAGTTAAATAAGGTAATGTTTATCTTAATTTATTTCAACAACAAAATCATTTTAATATTAAAAAATGTATTGTGTGAGACCATTTTATAATTTTTTTTACAATGTATGACTTTTTTACTGTTTCTTCTTTTCTGTAATTCTGGTTTTTCATCTTTTCTGCAAGTGTACCGTTCTGGCAATCTGGTCCTATCAAGAGCAGAGACGTTTGGTATTTTGTATATTTAAAACTTTAATCTGTGCACATAATCGTTCTAGATAAAGAAGAAATATATGCTGCATTAGATTTTCCATTTCTTTCTATACTTTCATTTGGTAATTTTAATTAAAAATAATGACAATTACAATTTTTTTGATTTTTGAAACTGAATAGAACAGAATATATTTTCGAACTTTTTTTCTCTCTGTATTTGATGCTTAAGTGGTGTTCATAAGTTTTAGTGAGGGTAACATAGAGAAGAGTAATGGTCTCATTTCCATCCCTCTATCTTTCGATGCAGTCTGTGAAACATTTGACAGACAGATTTTTCTCCGAATTTCTCCAACTGGCCTCCATTAACAATTCTTAGCTCTTGAGTTCAACTTCAAACAATGACTGAATAGTGGCTGGAATCACCAAAATCTTTCCTTGATCTCCAGTTAAGAAACTTGGGTAATGTCTAATGGGAAAAAAGGATAATGTCTAATGCCAGTGGTAATGTCTAAATTAAGTAATCACGCGATAGGTTAGAAGTGAACAATAAATTCATTAAATTAGATGCAAAGAAGCTTCAATTACTCTGTGATGCAGGTATGTTTAGCTAGTAGATGTTTTGTAGCCTGCTTACAACACATTTTCACTCGTGTGTATAGAGTTATTTAATTTAATAAATTAATGGTATATAAATTACAAGTTATTCATCCATGCATTTTCTAAGATTTTATCTTTGTTTAACTTAATTCGTGGGGAGAGACAAGCTCTTTGAGATGTGTGATTTTATAATTATTGAATAATTTATTATATTTAAATAGAAACGTAGATTAAATTTTTCATGAATCTTAACGAAAGTTTTCTATTATAGATTTTCAAAATTTAGCTTCTTGCACGAAAGGAATTTTTAGAATTATGCTTTTATTTCAACATTCCTATATCAACCATTTTTAGATGAAAAAAAAGTTGACTTATTTTATGAATGGTAAGTATCAGACCACAAGCTATTATGCACAATTTCCAACTTTAGATCAGTGGAAAAGACTGCCAAGTTCAAGAATGGACATCGATTTATAGGGTTTTATAAAATATCTAAAATAAAATAATATACATAAAATACCTAAAAATTCAAATTAGTGACATTATAATAAAATTAATGGTTTGTTTTTATTATAATCTTATTCATTTTAATTGAAAATTAATGTTAAAATAATTAATCAGATTATACAAATATTATCTTTTTCAATAAAATTTAATAAAAAATATATATATATATTTATATATATATAAATTTATGAATAGTTAAAAAAATTAATTTTATTCTTATAAATTAACTAATTTTCAGAATTTAAAACTTTTTTTGATTTAACAATTCTAGCGTCAGTATCATAATCTAATTACTTATTTAAGGATATTCAATATAAAACTTCTAAAATAGAAAAACTTATTTTTATCAAACATTTTTACTATTAAATTTTGCTATAATTCAATGTATTGGTATTAGGAACTGCTTGTAATAAGGATGGTTACAAGCTAACAGTGACGTAATTCAATTATTCATGCTTAGCTTATAATTATTTTATTTCGAATAACATTCCATGAATTTGCGTCTCATCAAATAATCCTCATAGTTATTTTATAAACTAATTAATTTATTTCAAATAAATTCTAATCTCCAGAGTATACCATTTACAATAAATATTAATTCATTTCTTTAAAATTTTTTTTTTATTATTATTATTTAACATAAGTTCTCCCCATTTTTAACTCCATACCTTGTTGTCTGCTTCGCAACAATAACTTTAGAAAATTAATTGTTTACTTAATTAGAAGCTAGATGATTGTCAAAATAGCTTAAGAATATCAAACGCCATATAACACAAAATTTGCTTATTACATTTAATTTATTTGCATGTTTACATTTTAATTTACCCAAAGGATTTTAATCTGCCCTTCACTTATTTCAATTTCAAAATGATTTCTATAGCATATTCCAACAATTTGCTTATTCTTATATATATTTATTTATTGTTTTTACATATTATACTATATATTAAATTTTAATTGGAATAGAAATAGTTTCCTTTGATATTAAATATTTTTTTAAGTAAATATGAAGTTCTATAGATACATAAATAATGGCAGTTCGAAGTTCCATTCAACACCTGCCTAATTGGCACAAAGTGGGAGATGAAACTAGCATGGCAATTCTCGACAAGCTGAAGCAATTTTTCTTCCTCTCGGGAAATACATCTTCAATGGGTACCCTCTCATGTGGATATTTTCCGCAATGAGATTGAGGACGCTTTTGGCTAAACATGGTTCTGCTGAGTTACTCCTGACTCTCTGACCTACCTCGAACTCTTTTCAAAGGCAAAACAGATTGATAGGATCATTTGGACCACTCCACCAGTGCATCAGTGGTATAGGAGACGATATCCGGGCGGTGCTCTGTCACTTTAATGTTGTAGAAGTGACCAAACAGCCATAAGTAGATTGATCACCGGCCACCTCAGATCTCTGTCTTTTTCTAACGGTGTAAAAATCTTCCCGATCTGCACCAAGTGCAATATTAACCTGGCCTCTCCCGACCACATTTTGGATTGTTTGGGGCTTTCTCGGGAAGATATGTATCTAAGACCGTTACTCGTTTTAGATTTTTTTAAGAATTAGTGGTGGCATCATGGATCTGGTCTAGCTTTGCGGAACAATTGGAGGTTTGAAACAACAACAACAACATGGCACTAATTATACATGGCATATTGTGCTGTTTTTAATAAACAAAAACTTTTAGAAACAAGTGACAATTTTTATACATCAGTGGTAAATGTAAAATTATTGCAAAATTTTTTATTAAAAAATGATTAATTTGCTGAGTGTAAAATGATGTTTCTCTATCCACAAAGGCCATAGAATAAAATTTCAAATAGTTTTGAATGGAAACTCTAAAGAGTTCTTGTATCAAGTATTAGAGCAATAAAATAGAAGGACTTTTTATCACTTGACGAACAGTGTTAAATTTGAATAATTTGCACCAAACTTTTAATGTGTTATTTTATATAATGCTATTTTTCTATTTATTCAAATCTTAATTCTCAAAATCATGATTTATTAAGCTTTGTATTTAATTTGTCAAGCATACATTCATGATAAGAATTCCTTACTGATAGCACTGATATTCTATAACATGCCAAAAAAAGGTATTTCAATATAAAAAAAAATATTTCAATATCAAGAAAATTTATAATTCTATCCTAAAAAAATATAGTTCAATGAACCAATATTGCAACTTTATTCTTAACGCTAATATTGGCATAATTGTATCTTTGAAAAACATTGAATTTACAGTATCTGAAGCTTGATATTTCCCAGTTCATCAATTAGCTTCAACCGTTTCTTAACGTAAAATTCAATTCTTCCGTGAAGAATTTATTCTTTATAGGTTAACTGGACATTTCTGTTGTGTATGGCATATGTTCTGCTAAGCAATTTTTCTCTGTTTATTTAAATCTTAATTCTCAAAATCATACTTTTCAAGCTTTGTCTTTGAATTTGTCAAGCACACATTAATAACAGGAATTCCTTACTGATAGCTCTGACATTCTATAACACGCAATTAAAGGTATTTCAATATCATGTAAAATTTATAATTCTATCCTAAAAAAATATAGTTCAATGAACCAATCAAAAATATAACAACTTTATTCTTAACGCTATTATTGGCATTGTTGTGTCTTTGAAAAATATGAACTGGAAGCATCAGAAGCTTGGTATTCCCTAATTCAGTAATTGACTCCATTCGTTTCTTACTGTAAAATTCAATTCTTCTGTGAAGAATTTGTTCTTTATAGGAAAACCGGACATTTCAGGTGTATAAAATATGTATTGTTTGATCAAAATAACAATTTATTTTCTGATGTATTTTTCAGTAGTCAACGACTATCGTATTTAAAAATATTAATTATTTTTTATGAAATTACAAAATTAAGAAACAACATTAAAGAACTATTCATATTTATTTCTAGCCCTCAAGCAGAACATTTATTATGTATTAAAAATACAGTTTAACTACATTCAAATAATAGATTTAAACTTTTGCTTCAGGAGAAGTAGTTTTTTTATAAGGTTTAAACGTAATATTCATATTTTAGATAATTAGCTAAATGAGTTCTTTCTTTGCCCTTAAAATTAGAATTTACCTATTTACTATATATCAATTATTATAACAAATATTTTCTCAGTATCTGATCTATTTTAGACTGTCATTTGAATAAAAAATCTTCAAAAAATAGTTCTTTTAATATCCACGATAATATTTAATGAAAACACACACACAATGTGTGTTCAATCAGTTTTTATTAGCCTATTCTTGTCTTACTAAAAGAAATACATTCTTTGAAAGGAAATGTTATGAGATCAACATCAATTCCACTTGTAAATAGTAAATTGATGATAAACATGTATTTTCGACACTCAGTTAATTGGGATGAGTGATTAGAAGGCTTCTAGGTTTTCTCCTTTGTGACTTTTGAAACACACACAATATACTATTTAATAAAGACGTTCTTCTGTAATGCCAAATCACGGTGGATGTAAAAATATCTTCCAAGAATTTTCAAATGTTAGGATGAAAAGTAATTTGATGCGTATTTTAAAATATCTTCCAAGAATTTTAAAATACGCATCAAATTACTTTTCATTCAGTGGGGGTTTTAGCATGAGTTTTATCCTTTTATTGTATCAAAATAAAAAAAGACAAATATTTTTAGACACTGTATGAAATTATTGTTCTGGGAATATATTATTTTCCTTTTTTCATATGGGAAAGTAATTATGCTCGAGCAAAGACAGATATTTTAATAATAGGAAGGTACTGGTAACAAATTATAGAACAATTGCTATAGATATGGCCTAAAGCTATATGATATATAACCATTCCAAATACGTTAGCGACTATCGGGAATTCGATATGAACAGTCGGGTCGATGATATTGTCTAATATGCATTCAATCAAAGAGATAAAAATGAAAATTGCTATATTTACATTATTATAATATTTGAATCTTATGTACATTATATATCATTCTTTTATAATTGCATGTCTTGTCTATTTAAATTAGCAATCTTCAAACAAGATTACTTGCTTTCATAATAAAAAATTTTATGCCTTAATTTTGGCATTTATACTAATTTATTTATTTTTTGTACAAAAAATGAAGTAAAACAATCTGAGGATTTCCTCCTATAAGAGAACAAAAAATAAAATAGTATGTATTCATATTTCGTATAGTGTTATATTCATATCGTAACTTTCTTCATAATAATGAATACTGTATTTCAACAACATCACGTGACAATTCGGCACTTGCTATTTAGTTAGTACAAAAATATTTGTTCTAATTCCTCGGGTTAGGCAAAGTTGAGTGGGTCGATAAAATTAAATACTAACCATTCTTCGTCAGTAAACACTGGGAATTTAAAGTTAGACTGACCATCTAATCAGATCCATCTGTCAAGAAAACAGATAAGGCCACTGATTTTTAGTGTTTAATTGGTTCAAATATATGACATCACTTTTTGTGAAGTGAATATCCAAATAAGGGCATAGCTATTTAAGAACACAAAATGAAGATACTTCTGGTCAAACTTGAAATCGACTTTATTGTTGTATTCTTTCATAATTTCTACTTCGTTTGAACAAGAGACCGTGCTACCATCAGAAAGGGAATGTAAACGATTGCTCTCTTTTGATTGAAAAATACCTTCTACAATGTTGACAATAGTTGAATAAATAAATAGAAGATATATTGAATCTAAGAATGATCCTTTAATTTCAAACAAAAATGCTTGATTTGGAAAAAATCGATTAGGTGATAATCCCTATAATATTATCATTTTCAATATTTTTATAGAAGCAACATTCAGAATTAATATTTTTGTAAAAGTATCATTTTAATTTTTTTTGGAGAAACAAAACTTAATATTAAAAATATTAAATATACTGATTCAATAAAATATTATTTTTTCTCATATAACTAATACATTAAACAAATTTTATTTCCAACAATATCAGAAAACTCTCATTTGTAATATCTTTTATTAACTTTCAAGACAGGTTTTTTTTTTACTATTTCGCTTATAACAAAATGTATTTTTGATCCACAGAAAATATTAAAAATATTTCATTTAAAAATCACAAAATATTTTTTCTCATTGATGTATAGTACAACAACTTTTTGTAATAAATGTTTTCACTATCATATTATTTTAAGTGGGAGGAGTAATAACCACACAATATCTGAAGACTGTTCCTTCTTTACTTTGAAAATTTTTATTCTATAAAATAACATTTCTGAAGTTGTGATGGTAAAACATGAATTTGTTGAAATATGAGGTTGGTAATGTGGTTCAAAAAATGGTCTTCAGAGCTTAGATATCAATGACAAATTTATATTAAACTCATACTATTACAATGATACTTATGCAGTTTATAAATTCTAAAACATGCAAAACCAGTTTTCTTATGAATTGTGATTTCAAATACATCTCGAGAAATATAATATTGAAATTTCTAGTGCTATGTTTGGGAACCGGTTTCTTTCAGCGGGGAACCATAATATTAATAACTTTACGCAGAAGACAATAACATTTTGTGCGAATCAGATTACTGTAAGTATTTCGAATAGAAGTTTTACCAAAACACATTTTATTACTTTGCTTCCATTTATTTTAATTTTATAATATAATTTCATTTATAAAATTATTCGCCATATGCAAAATCAAACAGTAATAAAATTATAGTTGAAAGCTAAGAAAAGGAAGGAAATATTTTACTCCAATGAAGCAATTCAAAATCCTAACATCGTAAATATAAAGAATGAAAATGATCCTTATATTAACTTTTCCTGTGATTTATTAAATAAAAAGAATGAAACCATAGTTAAAATTAGAAAAACAACTGTTTCGAACTTATCTTTAAAAGCTGATTATAATTACGTAATTTTAAAAAAATAAAATAATTCATATATATTAAAAAAATAGTTAATTTGCAAAAGAATAGATGTTCCGTGTGTGTTTGTGTGTGTGTGTGTTTGTGTGTGTGTGTTTGTGTGTGTGTGTTTGTGTGTGTGTGTGTTTGTGTGTGTGTGTGTTTGTGTGTGTGTGTTTGTGTGTGTGTGTGTTTGTGTGTGTGTGTGTGTGTGTGTGTGTGTGTGTGTGTGTGTGTGTGTTTGTGTGTGTGCGTGTGTGTGGGTGGGTGTGTGCGTGTGTGTGGGCGGGTGTGTGCGTGTGTGTGGGCGGGTGTGTGAGTGCGTGTAGGGGTGTGTGAGTGCGCGTGTGGGTGTGGGTGTGTAATACATATGAACTAAAATATATATTTGAAAGCAATCCTTACTTTCATTGCATTAATAAAAAATCAGGCAAAGAGATATATCTTTTTTCTGTTTATAAGCAAATTTTTTGTTTATTTTTTTTCAAAGTACGAAAGGATTTACTTCAAAATATATCGTTTTATTCCTCAAAATGTGCTTTAATCTTTTCGGCTATTCTGCTGCTTGTTTTACAAACATTCATTAGACTATGTCATTTGCTTCTTCGACTTGTGAAAGTTTCGATTAATTATAATAATATGTTGATCCAATACTTTTTTGTATAAATTACAATTGAATTTACATTCAAAAAGTCCAATAAGGAAACTGCGGAAAACAATGTGTTCCTCTGTTAGAGTTCCCGGAGTTTTATTCCAGTCATCAGGTAAATTTTCTTATTTTTTTAGTTGTAGTGGTTTCATTAATAAAGCTTTGCATATCGATACTCTCTAGATACCATATTTTCTTCAATATCATAACAAGTATTGATTAACAAACGCATTTTACCTAGAATTTTATTTTCATTATCATTCTTTTGTAAGTGTTCCCTGCTATATTTGCGCTTATAGCTGTTGTTTATTCTGTGATCCATAAGTTGTAAAACTGAAGTTAAATTATTTGTGAGTAATTACACATAAATTGTTTCGAGATTTAGAACTTCAACTGGAACAGTGCAACCATTCCACAATTAGATGGTCCTTATAATTCTCCTATAAGAAACTTCAATCCAAGAACTATTTGCAGTAAATGCTCTCATCTATCAGCATTTTGGTGTTAACATAATACCCTGTGGCTAATTTCTCGCCATTTTTTAAACACATCTAAGTTCTTAACATTTTCTATACGAAGCATAAGGGATTGGGTTTTGTTTTCCTTTTTGGTGACGAACAAGAATTCTGCCTTTAGCATTTTTTTGCACTAATTATAATTACCGCCATTAAAGTTATGTGTTTTTCCAATTAACTGAAAAAACAAACTGATCTCATCCACGTTGAAAACATCCTTTAGGGCTTACATGAAAAGTAGTGATTTTAACTCACGACGATTCTTACTTTATATTCATTTTCTCAAATTTTGTCTACTTTTCCACTACCATGATACAGTTTCCTAAAGCTAAAACTACGTTTGATTTGAAGTATCTGGAGCCTAATATCTTATTCAATGAATTGTTTTAGTTCAGGTTTTCAGTTAAATAGTTGAATTCTACTGAATGTATTTCCATCAATAGAAATGATCGTTCCTCTCACATATCTCAGCTAGCAGGCAAAGTTTTTTTCATTTCAGATCATTTTACTGTGTTAAATTGATTTTAAGAAGAGCCACTTTTGTTAATACCAATTAATTTTCACCGAATATTTCCAGTACATTTAAAACCATCGAGCGGGTGTTTTTTTTTTTTTTTAAATTCAACGTTTTTTGGCGATTTCCTTCTCATTTAAAACTTTTTTCTTTCACTCCTTTTCAAAATTCTTTTTTTTTTTTTTTTACTTCGATTGATAGGTACATTTGTTTATTTTACTGCTATATAATTAAAATTTTACAGTAAAACTAGTTTAACTTCTCTCTGTATTCACGAGATTTCAAAAAATTGTCCAGATGAAGCTAAGGCAGACATTGACCAAAAGAATGCAATCTTTTAGCAACTTTTTTTCACCTCCAACGTAGTTACATACTGAGAGAAGTAAGTTGGATATCGCACTCGGCACCGCAATTAAATATCTGCAATCCATCTATTTATGACCATTATTCTCCAAATAATTGAAATGCCTGCATGTTCGCATTTCGTGGCTAATATTCAATAACATTTGTTAAGAGTTAATATAAATTCTTTTAGAGATATGTACACAAATGAAAAATTGTAAACTACAAAATACTTTTCAAACATTGAAAGTTTTACATTTAAATTTTATGAATTAATTTAAATAAAAAAACAAATGATTTGGAATAAAAGAAAATGTAGGAGAAGGATTAGAGGCTAAAATTTAAATTATGAACAGGAAAATAAATCGTGTTCTTTTTTTACCATATATATTTATAATATACATATTTATATACCGGGTGATTCAAAAGTTCGTTACAATTTTAAAAATTCATTAAAAAAAGAAGAAAGTTAGATAAAGAAGTGCGGTTTGCAAGAAAAGCCTCACAAAATAGTCAATTTTTTTTTTTTTTTTTTTTTTTTTGCAGCAAAAAACGTTTTAGTTACAAAAGTCGCCTATAGATGGCCGAAACACAATGAAAAGGACAACAGTACTTTCCATTCATTTATTCTGATAATAACAGTTGTTCAATATGACCTCCAGTACATTGTACGACACAACTAAGGCGACTAGCAACGCCCGTTACAGCTGAAGGCAATGTGTCGGAATGAATCGCAGAAACCTTACGACAGATGGAATCTTTGAGTTCGGCCAATGTCGAAGGAGATGAACGGTACACACGTGATTTCAAATAGCCCCACAACCAGAAGTCGACCGGAGTGAGGTCGGGTGATCGTGGAGGCCATGCGATCTTGCAACCTCGACTGATCAGTCTCCCTTCATCAAAGGTACTCAAAAGGAATCGTTTTACTGGATTGGCATAATGTGGTGGTGCGCCATCCTGCATAAAGTTTATTACAGATAACACACCTCTTTGATTTAATGCGGGCACTACTTTGTCACGTAAAAGAGTGAGGTAACGCTTAGCGGTTACTGTGCGCGTTTTCCAGCCCAATCTGGAACACGGTTCTTCAAAGAAGAAAGGTCCGACAATGAAAGATGAGGTGAAGCCACACCAGACTGTCAACTTGGCTGGATGCAGAGATTTCGTCGTGTATTCACGAGGATTAGATGTTGCCCATATACGAGTGTTATGGGTGTTGACATCCCCGTGTAGTGTGAAGTGCGCCTCATCCGTCCAGAAAACGTTGAACAACCACTGAGAGTCGTTTTCGATTCTTGCCATAGCCCACTCGGCAAATGATTCCCACATAGCTGTGTCTCCCGGTTGTAACTCCTGCAGTGACTGCAGTTTGTAAGGATAGAGATGCAATATCCCGTGGAGGATACGTCGAATCGATGATTGAGGCACATCCAATATTCTTCCAGCTTCGCGAGCACTGCTACTCCCAATGGACGATTCCGCCGCTAAATCATTCATTATGGTTTCCACTGCAGTAATTCGGCTCTCCTTCAACTGCTACTCCCAATGGACGATTCCGCCGCTAAATCATTCATTATGGTTTCCACTGCAGTAATTCGGCTCTCCTTCAACGAGGGTCTTCCACTGCGTGGCCGATCCTCCAAAGAACCAGTTTCTTATAACCTCTTGACAAGCTTGACTATTCCAGGGCACGATATGGAGCCTTTCTTCATCTTCAGTCCTTTCGTCTTGCGAAATTTTCGCAACGCAATAGTTGCTGACTCTCCCTTCAAATAGAACAACTTCACCAACAACGCTCGATCGGGTAATGATAACATTCTGAAAGCGAATGAGAAATTCTCGAGTATCACGCCCTTTTATCGCAAGATTAATTTGCATAATTCTGCTGAATCTCTCTATGTCAGCGCCATCTATAGGTGACTTTTTTAACTAAAACTTTTTTTGCTGCTAAAAAAAATTCGACTACCTTGTGAGCCCTTGCTTGAAAACCGCACTTCTTTATCTCACTTTCTTCTTTTTTTATGAATTTTTAAAATTGTAACGAACTTTTGGCTCACCCGGTATATATAATATACATATATAAATATATATAACGCTGTCATCATTTCCGTAGTAACACGGGGACATCTTAATACAAGTTATCGTCTACCTTTCTTTGTTTTCTGCATTCATATGATTCCAGGGCTTTTCAGTGATACTTCTTTATGTGTGCCTGAATCGAAGAACTCCACCAATAACATGCCCAAGTCATGAATTCTGGTAAATCACGTTGTCGTGACAGTTTAAAATCATTTTTTTTTTAAAACAACTTGAAAAATTTAATATTTCAACTACGGTAATGAAAAGAAAGAAGCTGCAAACAAATATCGATCTCCGCACTTATATCCCTTTACTTGTTTACGATATTATAAACACGTTGATTTGTATTTCTTATTCTGTATAACCATTTGCATTAAGAAAGCTTAATATGAAGGTGGTTATCGGTGTAAGCGTTTTCTAACGTTTGTTAAAGTTCATATGGTTTCTTTATTTTTGTGGCAATGTATTTGGACAGAATGTAGTAAAACATTTAAATATAATACGTTAATTATCTCATTCTTTTGCATATCTTTATGCAGCTGTTATTTATTTTTATGATTTCAGAGATTAGTTATTTAATGCTGTTTACATTTTTTTTTTTTACTTTGCAGATTAATATAAATATTAATCTGTAAAAACAAATACATATAAGCATCTGACAATCACGAATGTAAACATGATCACACCACTATTATTTTATTTTATTATTATTTTTTTTTTCTTTTGTAATGTTTTCCTATCTTTGCTTACCCAAATTTCATAAAAATTTTGTCTAGCAAGAATGAGAATTCTCTACTTTTTTATGATTAGACTTTATTAATTAAAAATTTGTTCTGCATTATTACGACTACTTGCAAAGTCTGCACTGCAGTGCATGTGCGTGTGCGTTTCCTTTGTTAAGTTTATAATTTTTCGTGAAAATTAGTGTAAATACATTTAAAATTATTTATTATAGTTTAAAAACACATCTCACAAATAGTTTTAAAATATATTTTGCATTGACTCATTCTAATTTATTTAAATTTATTTACGATTTCATGAACACAAAAGGCAAAATTCTCAAGTTTTTAAAATTTTTAAATGATATTACATGAGTTGAGATGTACAAGTTATTATTAATACACAGCATATATATATGGTTGTGCAATATTTGGGAATGATAATATTACTCTTATTGATATTGAATATATGATACTATATATACCTGCAATTTGCAATTAAACATAGCACGAGAATCTTAAGATTCTTTTGGATGCTTTCGATTTAAAACTCATAATTTGATTGTGGTTCTTTGTAAAGGTCATGTTATGATTCATGTTTTATCAGTTTGTGTAAAATATAAAACATAGAATGTGTTTGAAGCATTAGAGTATTAATATTATAAAATTACTGACTGTAAAGATCAAGCTTCTTTAACTTTCATATGAATATATTATCAATCAATTGCTACTCTAAAAGTCTGATTGTAATAAAAAATACATTATTCAAATTGATGTGAAATTTCATAAAAAGATCATTTAATTTCATCTTCAAATAAAAAAATTATCATTAACTGAATAGTTCACATTATTTATAATTCTGAAGGAGGATAAGTTATAAATGAAGGTTGTACAAGTGACTACCAAAATAATGAAAACTTCTTAAGTTTATTGAGAAGCCTTTATTAGTATAGTGAGGGATTGCCTTTTGCTGGTAATGCAGCTTAGATTCATCTAGGAATAGATTCATATAAGTGCTGAATATTATTTAAAGACATATTGTCCCATTCTTGATGGAGATATTGTGAAAGTTCTAGAAGAGATGCCAATAAAGGAAATTGATTGTTGAGTACTTTAAAATAAATCAGATAACGATTCAATTATATTGTGGTCAGGTGAATAAATGAGCCAAAATAGAACTTCTTCCGCGTTTTCAAAAAAGCATGATAAAAGAAATTCCACTGGATGAACATGTGCATTATTATCCTGGAAAATTCCATCTTCTGTTGTAGGGTTCTATGACCCTTCATCTTGTAGCAAAACATTTTTGAGGGTAATTTATCAGGTAATATTATTTTCTTCCATTTATCCAATGGCATAATTTGTGTGCGTGATTATATATGACGTTTGATATTAACATATGTGACAAGTGGCTTGGTAATTGTTGCTCGACCATGTTGTTTTTGAAGAAAGTTTCTAAACAATCATAATCACCGGAGAACTTTTTACGCATAGTAATCGATGGTCTCTTTAGCTGATTTTCTCTTTTCATCCACTATTTCACTTTACAAAAATTGTCAGAAAATCTGACATTTATTATTCTAAATAGCATTTAATAAGTGAAATCTTCACTTATTAAATGGTTCTTTTTTACAAAAATTCTTTTGTTCCAAGTTTTTGCCACTTTGTTAGACATACTCTGCTGTTTAACAGGCTTCAACTATATAGTATTTCTGTTCATCACTAAACTGTGAATTCTTTACGAAAACGTTTGAAAACTGATACGGAAATCAGTACAGCAAAAAAAATGTATAGTACATTCAAGCTTTGTGTTGCTAATTTTGTTTTCAGCCAATTATATTCTTTCTTAAAATTACCACTAAGTTTTGATTCTAAGCAGTTTGTTTTGTAAATTAATCAGGTAAAATTTGACATTGCTGTTTGGCTTTAATTTCTGCAATTTGTGTTTATATGCTGCATATTAAGAAGAAATGGCAAAATTCATGCTATTTGACTAGATAATGATCATCTTAGTTTGGTTATGAGATGCAGCATTCAGGAATGAACGTCCTTTGGGTATTTCATTTCAAAGAACTTTCGCTTTAACCCTGATCTAAAGCAGATTTATTCAATAGAAAAAATATGACTGCGAAACTTAGCATGTGCTTTTTAAATTTGTGTAGCTTTGTGTTGCAGATTCAAATGAGATAGCAAAACAGATAATTCTCCAAACAGGGCGTGACCACCTCAGTTTTATTATTCAGTTTAGAAATTAAAACGTACAAGAGTGAAAATCTCTCACCTTGAAAGATTTCACACTCTCAATAATTCCATCTTAGATCACAACTCCTGATTTTTTTCCAAAAGAGGAAATCCTGTTTCCATTTCCGAGTTTAAAGATTCCATAAAAGTAATTTGAAATCCTGAAGTATTTAAGAAGACTAATTTCGAAGTTTTTATATATACAATATCATTTACTTTAAAAAGTTAGAAATATCTCTAGATGCTTTTGAAAATGCTGATATTCATGGTAATCATAGAATGATACCAATAATACTGTATATGTAATTTTTAACGCTATATTAAGTGATATATATTTCTGAAAAACAAATTATGTTGGCCAGTTAGAAATACTTATCGAAAGAAAATTTACGATGCTTTAAATAATTTTAAATATAGGATATTAAAATACAGATGTGAATTAAATTGGGAAAAATTTGCAGTTTGCATATACGAGATTTACACTTTATGTTAAAAGAAAATACACATTATTTGACACTATACTTTAAAAAATTTTGGTTTCTGAATTTAATCAAAAACAGTACAATAATTTTTCTCTTAAAATTTTTTAACTACTAGTGACTATGAAATAAATGCCTTTCTTTATAGTAAAAATAAAAAAAAACTTGTACAAAATGCATTGCTAAAAATATCTGAGTTTCATTATAATAATTTTGAAAAATAAGTTTGCTGGCTTAGAATTCAATAATATCAACAAATTATTTAGAGTTGTTAAAAGCATAAACTATGTATATATATATATATATATATATATATATATATATATATATATATATATATATATATATATATATATATATATAGATAGATAGATAGATAGATAGATAGATAGATAGATATACATATATATATGGTTTTTAATATATATATATACATATATATACATACATATATATGTATGTATATATATATATATATATATATATATATATAGATAGATAGATAGATAGATAGATAGATAGATATAGATATATATATACATATATATATGTGGTTTTTAATATATATATATACATATACATACATACATATATATGTATATATATATATATATATATATATATATACATATACATATATATGTATGTATATATATATATTAAAAACCACTGCAATTTTAAAGATAAAAAACCAAGTAACCACCACTTTATATCACGCATTGTATCTAAATGGATAGTTTTGAATAAACTGTTTTCCGATAAGTTATTAGAATTAGCTCCGCTTATTGACTTCAAACAATTTGATGCAATATTGATTTTATGCTATAGTGGGGACATCTTTCCCAGAAACATACTGAACTTGTGCATACAATAATTAATGGCTGTGATTTATTTGCCTTACGACAATAGCCAGTATTCTCAGTGTTAAATGTTAAGCTATTTTATAAAAGTAAGCAGAATATATATTTAGTTACTGTCATGTTCTCATTGGAAAAATATTTTTTCATTTCGCTGGTACTTATGTTACCAATTATGATTATTCTATTAATCTTATTCCTAAAATCTGCAGATATAACTACGCCTAAAACAGCATAGTCATTTTGCAACTTTCATCACTCTATAAATAATAAAGTAATAAAATTCTACAAACATTCAGTAATATATTAATGTATTAATAATATTCCGAAATAGTATCATAATATCGCTATAAATTTGCATAAAACTGCTCTATAATGATGATTAAGAATAACGCATTCAATAAAATTCTACTGATTAACTCCTCGAGTTAATAGGGTTAATTATAACATCACAGCTTATTATTCACCTTTTGCACCAGAAAAATTTGGGGAAAAGGGATTTCTAAACACAGATGTTATCGTCAGCACTTGAATGTGATTCAAAATAATCTGAAATTACAACAGGTGTGCTCCAAACTTTCCCTAGCATTTTATTTTGTTTAACTGTTTGAATTTTTATAAGTTCGAAAACACCAGGTTTATATTTTCTTCGACGAAGTTTTTTTCAACTATATATATTAATTGATATTAAAATATTTAAATTAGTATAATCTTCAAATTAATGATATTAAATAGCTTCTATATATATTTATGTGCGCAAATTATATTAATGTAACGAAAAATACACAAATCATATCTTTAATACATTTATATTGCAAGCAATACGATATCAACAATTCGGAATCTTGTATTTCAAATCTCTTGTGATCAATGGCGTAATTAATGCTAGTAAACAGCTCGCGCATTAAGTGAAGCAATAGGAGTGAAAGTCTAAGCTCAAAGCATGTATTATATAATAGTTGTCCAATTACATCATACTCTACAGATTTAAAATTAAGAATAAATCTGTAATGAGTTGAGCATCAGTAGCTTCAGGAACAGTGTGAAATGGCAGGAACCGTTAAGATGCTGCTTGTGAAAGAGGAATTAAATTAAATGAAATCGAACTTCAAAGCACTTACGAAGAAATTTCTGCTTCGTTTCGATGCATTATTGGATTTATATCATGAACATATTATCAACATATCAATTGTAATATTAGGTCACAGAGAGAATTGAAAAAGTTGTAAAATTAATAGGAAGTATAGTAAATTAAAATCAAATGATTTTAAAAATGTCTTTTATAAATTCACAAAACTTGAAAGTAGCTTCTATTACACTGAAGTAGCAGAAACTTTGTGCTAAAGAATAAAACAAAATTATTAAGTTTCCCCATCAATGAACTGATTAGATATGGTATACAATGTTTTTCCACGATGTATAAATAAATGCCAGCTTTCTATAGCTACGATTCTCTACATTGCTTTCAGATACGCCTTAATTTAAGTTGCGTGCGAGCGCGCGTGTGTGTAATGCCAATATTTTTTTTTATTTTGCTTATTTGTTTCCCTTTAACTCATGATCATTTTATGGTTGCCCCATTGCATTTCACTTTAATGAGCTTCCAAACAAGTCCTAGAGAACCTCTACATGTGTAATCTACGCAATAGGTAGAAATAGTCAATAATGTTGAGAAACAAAACAATCAATTCTACAAAATATCATGGCACAGGTGCCGTATAATCCATGATGCCAAATTCTCATTTTTTCTAGCGATGAAGAAATGTTGCTTATATGACGTATAGTGACGTACGCGATGACGTATAAATACTAGGATTACCAAAATAGAATTTTCTACATAATTCTTATAGGTCTCCATATGTATGACGTAATAAAAACGAGGTTGCGAGATACATAAGAAAATCCACCAAAAAAATCACCAAAATCAGAATTTGGCATCATACGGCACCTGTGCCAAAATATTATTTGCATTTAATGAAAACTATAATGTTCGATTTACATATTTATATACTAATGCTCGGGTAATTTCTGACGCTGAGCGAAAGTACATTAAAATTATTCAATTTTAAATAATTTCAAATATATATAGTTTTTAAATTCATTTCAAATTTCTGGTGAATAACTTCGCAATACTATTTATATATATTAATATCTTTCTGTTCAATTTATTGGAACGTTTTCTTAATTTTCCATCGAAACATTTTCAAAATCCATTCAATTTCCGATATCCTTTAGAATTTTACTCACGTATAAAGAAGAATTCTCAGAAAACATAATGAAAATTTTGTACAGATATACACCTGAATTGAAATTTATAATCTGTCTCACCGTACAACGACAAATATGTAAATTTTAGTAATCTATCAATATGCATTTTTATGTAAAGTGTCAAACTATACGAATTTTTTAATCTATCCTTAATCACCTACATCCAGAATCAAATCATGACAGTTTTTTAATATATTGTTTTTCATTTTACATGATCTAACCACCAAATTCAAACATTTACATACATTTTCCTTAAGAGAAACACTTAATATAATAATACTTAAATATTTTAATGATGGAAAGATAAACGTTTATCTACAAACACTAATGACAACATTGTTTATCATTTTTTTTTCTATTTATTTTTAATAAATAATTTTACAAATATATTCTAGATTTTTGAAGATTATAAAATGACAGTTATTACAGTCTGTAAAAAATCTTGTTAAAATCGCTTGTAACTTTTATCTTCTGATCTTGAAGAATAAGTTTTGGATCAAGCGATAAGAATATATTGAAGTCGTATCAAAAGTCGTTCTTTATCTTTTCACTTTTTGACAATATTAATCTTATTTAAGATGGTTTCAATGAATCATAAAACATGAGTGAAATAGCACAACAAATTATAGAAAATACTTTAAATACACTGTGATTTTTTGTGAAGATACCATTCTGTTCAAATACTGGAAATTTGCATTTGGACTGAAGTAATGAAGTTTTATATAAGATTTCATTCTATTCAGAGAGTCATCAGCCAAACCAATGCCAAAATATCTTCTCTTGAAAAAATAATTTTGACTTCTGTTACAAAGTTAAGGGGTATGTTGCTGTTGAATCAGTTCTCAGAATTTATTTTCATCTGCTCATAAATTTTATACAGAAATTGAATACCAAAATGTGTAATGGCTTGGAAATTCCTTGAAACAGCACATCTTAGTAAAATTATACATTTTGGGTAGCACAATTAATTTCAAATATAATTAAATTGATGATACTGATATGAGCATGAATTCCTTCTTCGATATCCGCATTTTCATTGAGAATGTGTTTTTTGCATCATTTTGAAATCTTCAATCTTGACTTGCAATCTAACTTTGGTGATTTGTAATCTTCGGATGTTTTGTTAGATTTCTTTTGAGGATTTTTAACTTTTCTTTTTGACGACATTTCAGAAACCGTAACTTTATTTTCCATATTTAATTTTAAAGATTTTTGACATTTACATGTTTAAAATAATTATATTTTCTTTTTTTTTTTTTTTTTTTTTTTTTAAATATCAATATTATGGTTATTTCAATTTTGATTTTCCTAAACATTTCTGGAAATAATTTAGAGATTTTAATTTTGCTTAGAACTAACGGCCTCTATGAGCTGCTACCTTTAGATGTTTACTTAGCCTAAAGTTTTCTCATCTTTTTTGGAGGCATTAAAACTTCAGCCTCCTTTCCCACCGATGGCCTTGGTGGTTTATCCGGGCACCTCTTTCTTTTAATGCCTGGTTTCCCAGATGTTAAATCAGTTTGGACTGATACATCCCTCAAATATACGAGAGTGACTTCCCAATCATCTCCCTTATCCTCGCTTCCACAAATACATGAAGCAAAAAATGATCTCAACATTTTAAACCACATCATAGAACTTTCAAACGAATTTTCTATAATAGCTTTGTAAACGCAGTTTAGTGTCCTAAGTTTTAGCCTAGAATGACAATAAAATTTTTCTAACAATAATTTAATATATTGTTTCACAAATACGAACAATGGAGGATTGTACAAATATTAGTTCAACAATGGTGAATTGATAAAGTGTTTCTTACAACAATGTTTGAGTTTAATATTATTCAAAATTTTACAATGCTTTTAATAAACTTTCTTACAACAATGTTCAGGTTCAGTATTAAAAGAAATTTAACAATTGATATATTTTAATTTTAAATTATTCAACGAATTTCATTTTTTAATAATTGATATACATAATATTATAATAATACTGAAAATAAAAATTATTTTATTTTTTCATGTTAATAAAAATCAAAAATAATGTTTGAGTGTGTGATGCAATATATATTTTTGAAAATTTTGCTTCTTTGTTTTCTTTTATCTCATGATCATTTTGTGCTTGTCCCATTGCATTGCACATTAATGAGCTTCCAAACAGGTCATAGAGAACCTTTACATGTATAAAGTACATTAAAATGATTCAGTTTTCAATAATTTAAAATAGTTTTAAATAATTTTTAATATTTTAAAATTTATTTTAAATTTTTGATAAATAGCTTAGCAATAAAATTTATATCTATATAAATATCTTTTTCTGTTCGATTTATTGTAACCTTTATTTAATTTTCCATAGAAACATTTTCAAAATCCATTCATTTTCTGTTATTCTTTAAAGTCTTTTCTCACGTATAAAGAATAATAGGCACAGATGCCGTATAATCCATGGTTTCAAATTCTGAATTTTTTTTGGTGAAGAAGAAATGTTGCCAAGATCACTTATCGGGACGTGCGCGATGACGTAAATACTAAGGTTACCAAAATAGAATTTTCTGCATAATTCTTATAGGCCTCCATATTGTGACGTAATAAAAACGAGGTTGCCAGATACATTTGAAAATTCGCCCATCTCAGGATTTGGCATCATAGATTATACTGCACCTGTGCCAGATAATTCCCAGAAAACATTGAAAATTTTGTAGCCAGAACAATTTTAGATTTTTTACAGATATTTGTTAAAATCTTTTAGTATGCAAGCGTTGTATTTTTCAGATCAAAATATGATTTATTTCTTTAATATAAGAAAAGGAGAGATTCATTTACTTTTGTAGGATTTATATGTTTCTCTTGTTTCAATAGTGTAAATTTTTAAATAGATTCCAGGCAAGGAAGGTATTTTGAACATCTTGCGAGTTCATGTGAGGAAATATGGCCCTTTCATTTTTTCCAAAGATGAAGCAAATATTTACCAACTTTATTTTGATTTTAAGTTAATAATTTTCTGACATGTTTCTTCCAGATTATTTATAAAAAAATTTTTTTTCAATAGTAAAATTATCAATGTTCTCATCAATAGTAAAATCAGTATACCGATTTTGAAAATTTAGGATACTTGACAAGAACATCAGAAATATCATATATAAATATTGCGACGTCAAACGAATACCATTTATACTGAAAAGGAAATATGCCCCTGGCTTATTTACATATTTTCCAGTTCGCTCCATTTACCATTCCGCCAATACTAAATTTTGCTGAGAATGCTGTGTTGCCACATGTGCATCCTGCATTCCCCATTGCCGAAAGGTAATTTTAAATGTAAAGTGGAATTCTATTCCATGAAATTATCTTTATTTATTGTTCAATATCACAAAATGATGCAAAATGACTCTTAGATTAACAAGAGTTATGATACTCTGTAATTACTTTAAAATATCCATTTACTAAATTAATATATGTTGATGGACCATTATATTCTTAAGGGGATATATATTTAAGTTAATATCTATATTATCTCCAAATTCAGCGTTCATTATCATGATAGTTATACAGAGATTATATACTGAAACCAATGGTTCATTTTTGCACAAGTGTAATGATCAATTTATTTAACACATCATGATAAAGTATAAAAACTCAAAAATCAATTGAAGGAATCTTTCTTTCAAACTGAACTTTCTGTACTGAACTATTGGGTTGTTCGGAAAGTCATTTCGTTTTTCGTGAAATGAAAAACGCGCAACAAATAAATATTGTATTGCATTGCAGATTGTTCATTCCAGTCCAATAGCTTTTATCATCTTTCTGGTAGTAGCACGATTCCACAGTCATAAAGTGGTTGGTTTTTATTATAGCAAAAGGCTGATCCATGTAGGAAAAATGAAATTACTTTCCGAACAACCCAATATTATCCATGAAAGTTTATGTTGAACTTTAAGAACTTTTAAGCATGTGTTAGAATTTCACTTGCAAATACATTAAATTTTAAGAAGTTTGTGTTTATTGGTGTCATTTAGGATAAAAGGTTGTTGCACTTTATCCATGAATATCTTCTAACTGTCTGATGGTAACAGTGTATTACAATGTCAACTTACTAAGTGGAATCTCATACGTTTGAGAATAGCCTAACTTCCTCATACCTATATTTTATCAACTAAAATAATTTTTTACATTTTAAGTAATCAACCACAGAAATCGGTGCTTTTGGTTTGTTTCGATTTTTTATATGTAAAAAAAAAATCAAAAAATTTTGATTTCTGATATAGATTCATATATTATTGTTTGATTTCTATTCTGTTAGTTCTATTTACATTGCAATCCATACCAATATAAGAATTCTTGTGTTTGTCAATTTTTCCTAATTTTTAAGGACTAATATTTAAAATACCGTAAATTCTTATTTTACCTGTTAAAACCTTTTATTACGGTTTGATATTTAAAGACCCTCTAGCTTTTGGACTTAACATTTTTCCGAATTTTATCTTTGAATTATTCGGAAATTATTGCTTTTAATTAGTAATTAAATATTTTAAGATGACGTTCTATATATTTCTTACATTAGATTGCATTTTTGATATCACTCTTCTAATTTGTTTTACAGTTCACTTTAGCAATAACTTTTCTCACCTAGAAACAAGTTTTTCTTTAATTTTTTATATTTATTCACATACTTTGATTTTATTTTTAATGGTACGCCTACCATAATAGAGAAGGAAGGTATTCTTTTATTTTTTGAACTTTTTATCAATATTTTAGATGCCTTTTTTTACCATTTTATATTTCCTTTTTTAGAGACTACCTTTTAGATTAGATTACCTTTTTAAAAAAAAGAAAGAAAATGCATTCAATTGCTTTGATACATTTCATTAAAATATTCATTCATTTATTTTTTTAATTAATTATTTAGTTAATTATTTAATGAGTGATATTGAAATTATTAAAATCTAAGCAAAATTAGTGATTTCGACATCCCTAACCTGTTATATATTTTAGCTACAATTCTCAAACTGGAAAATAATATTATTGAAAATTATGATTTTATATAAATTAATTGCGTATAATGGAAGTTTTTAATTTTTAATAAACTTTGCGTTTATAACTGTAATTTACTCTTTAACAAACACTTTTTATTTTAATTAATTTTTTTTTATTTCTTAATAAAATAATTAGATTGTTATCCCAAAATAGTTTAATATCTCATATTTTTTATATGTAAGCTATTTAAAAATTATGAAATTATTTTTTTAATTTAGGAATAGTCACGTTTATGAAACACCAAATATATGCAGTATGATAATAGAAAATGATAATATAAAACTGTAAAATAAGCACCATAAATAAATTTTTAGGACAAAGTAAAAGAAGAAAGCAGTTCTCAAAATATGCATTGTGCTCTCGCCACAAGTTCAACACCAGATTTGACAATCATATTTAATGTAAATGAAATCCTTATTCTATTTGTCCATCAAATTTTTGTCAGTAGTTGAACTGAGAACTGAAAACAAGTGATTGAACAGGAACCTATATCAAGATATCATTTTTTATGTAATTTGTAATAAAATGGATGTTTCATTTAAAAATTTTAATTATAGCCTTAATCAATTTAAGCAATTTTGAATTTCAATCCTTGGCCTGGACAAGGTCAACTCGGCCTTTTATCCCTTCGATGGGTCGAGTACGAAGTATGCTTGGGAACTAAGACTGACCATCTAATCGGAACATAAGCTTCCTACTCCAGGACCTCTAGGTCAGGAAAACAAAGATTCGCTTCTTTTTTCCATTGACCCACATGCGTTTTCATACCATAGAGTATAGTTTTGTTTCATTTTATCAATTTAAACTATATGACTTGGATTATTTTAAATTTGCTAGTTATAGGATGTATATCATTCAGTAACTCCACTCGCTTCAAGAACTGAGAAAGAAAGACCTTTCCTTCCGAATCACCCCTAGGGATAGAGAAAAAATATCTAAAATATCGGATCTATAATTCTTTCTACATTTTCATAGTTTATATAATTATTTTCAAGGAAAGTACTGATATTTCTTTTTATCTCGATTTTTGAAAAAGTTTTACTTCTTATACAATATTAGAACCCTATTTATTAAATAAATTCTTAAAAGGCATTCTTGAAATACACAATATGTGCTATTTCTTTCCAAATTTATTTTTGTCGACTGCAGCAAAAGTAATTTTTGACTTTTGCAATACTTCGCTTATTATAGCTTTGAAACGCGGTTTTAATATTGATGTCAGCACATAGTTCGGGGTGGTCCAAAGTTTTCCTCAGAACACTCTATTGTGTTCTCCGGCAGGCGACAGTTTTCCAATGTGTCACTTTCATCACTTTAAAGTTCTCCTCTACACAATCAGTCCATCTAAATTTGGGCCGACTCCTAGATCTGTTTGTAATGGGCCTGCAATTAAAAATTCTTGAAGTCAAAGACGAGGGACCCATTCGACACATATGGCCCGCAAATTTCAAGCGACATATTTTAACATAATTGACGATGTCTGTAGAGCTCAAAATTGTATCTGTGCCTCCAAATGTGCCTGTAAATGAGAATCATTTACAGCACCAAAAATCTTTCTTAGGACTTTTCGTTCAAATATTACAACTTGGTTTGACTGAGTCTTTGCTAGAGTCCAGGTTTCGCATCCATAAGTCAGAAAAGGTCTTATGATGGTTTTGTATATCGTGATTTTTGTAGATCGTTTGATCAGTTTTGATTTTAAGAAAGCTCTCAGTCCATATAAGAGATTTGATCTATACATAAAACTTAATTTCTAGAGTATAACAGTTTTTCTCCAAAGCTAAGTAAACAGTAAATACCTTTAAAAAATGGTAAGTATCACTTTTTATTGAAATTATATTTTTTATGAAAATTAAGAACTCGTTTTCTTTTAAAAGATGATGTTATATGTCTGGAATATAATATTTACTCAAAAATAAGTATGTCAAAGATTTTATTTTGTATCTAAACAGTTATGAACTTACTGTATAAACATTATATTTTTAAACATAGAAATAATTTGATACATTTTCAGCAAAACTTTATGTATAAAATATATTGGATATGGTTTGTATTATTTACTTAAAATGAAACATAAATGCGTCCCAAATGTGCAGCATTTCACGAAAACCATTTTTAGTTAAAAGGAATTAAGCCAACATTCGTTTCTTTTTTTCCATTGCTTTTTAGATTTCATCTACGTGATTTTTTTAAAAAAGATTTCACCTGATTCTCAAAACTTGGTTCATGTGTAATAATTTATTTTTATCCTTGAAAAGGATTTATTCAAAAAATACCTCTCCTCCGCGAATAAAATTATATGCTAATTTTATTTTTTTCACATATTCTCTTTGGTTTTGTTAAGAGCAAAATGCTGCAGAATTTTTTAACTAACACTTACAATTTCACTGCATTTAAAAAGAAATTGGCTTTTCAATCTAGTTGAAAGTTTCGTTAATCCGATTTTAAACAAAAAAAAATTATATATCACAAAAATTTTGGGCTGTTCGCTTTTAGAATTCATTTTTTTGAAAAACAAATCAAAGGAAGTATAGAAAAAATACAGTAATTTTACATAGAACACACAACCACTTTTTCATTTGTAACAATTTTGAATTATCATTGCGTTTAATTCAAAATGCTACTTTAACATAATTTAATAGATAGCCTAAGCTGTGTACAGCTTTTAAATAATATCCGCTATGTATTGTAGTCTTTAAATAATCTATGAAAAGTTTTATTGATAGTCGGCCATATGCATTGTTCGCAAGGAAAGAAGCTCCCAAGCACCTTACTCCGACATATATACATGCAGAAGTAGAAACTTAGTACAATTCCTTAATAAAGGCTGGGATCAAACCTAAGATCTTCTACATCGAAGACTACGACGCAATTGCTAGGTCATTGTGAGACATAAATCAAATTACTATTTGCCACAAGGAATGTATTTTCAAATTTTCATTTTTTGTGTGATTTTAGAAATTATATTTACCCATATGACATAAAATGCTTCACATATATGTCAATATATATGCGAATAAGTGCGGTTTATTTCGCTTAAAAATTTACCTTTCTTCATCATCTCATCAAATTATTTGCTGCAAAATAATTTAATAACAATTAAAATCTATTATCAATTTATTTCTCAGCTTATTCCAGTGTGGTTTTAATCGTTAAAAACCTTTCAAGTTTTATCTGTATTCATTGGTAAAAATTAAAAAGTTACATTTTATTTTTTAATTCATGCTATTTTTTATAAAAATGCAAAATATTTTATTTGAAAAGTTAACAATTACTTAATTTATAATTAGAGTACTTTATTTTTATTTTTCTATGAATTATTTTTTTCAGGTGTTTCATAAGTTTTGACCTAGATCGTCAGAGTTTTATTAACTACTTGAATGACGTTTATTATATAATTCAGTTAACAAGAACTAATGCTACTCATGACTTTGTAGAAATTTGCTTTTATTATTTACACTGTCATTCATCTCTTAAATTCAATTAGTACATTCTAAGAATACCACCAAAAAGTATGCGTTCACAAATCCTTTTTAACCATGTATTTTTTTCATTTTATTTATTTAAAATTTTCTGTCCACAAATTGTTATAATCTAAAAGGAAATAATTAAAAATGATCATTCGTATTAATGATATTCGAACTCCAAAAACTGCTTATGGCAGCTGAAAAATATGATAATATTGCCTACAAATTTAAATGTTATTTTATTATTTCGTTCCTCGAAATTTATTTTATTGGGTATTTTTATACATAAAATGCTGTTCATATTTCAATCTCAGAAGTTATATCATATTTTTTTAAAGAAGAGAAAGTCAATATCTGTCCGAAAGGAATTGTGAAGCCAATCAGTATACTTATAATTAAAAAATTGCTATATATATATATATATATATATATTCATTTTTCGTATCCTGTAATTTTTGTACATTTCTTATTGTATACATGGGCCTTTTTAACAAAATGTATGAGATATTCTACCTTTGTTGTGGAATTCCAAAATGTACATTACTAAATATGGTTAAGGAATTTCGAGTTGACCAATGTGATGTCATCTCGCGCCACTATTATTAACGAATGAGTGAGCAGCATTTAGCATCTTTCTCAGGGGGGCTAAGTTCTCCAGAGGCATTTTTGGTTGAGCTCTCCTATCGAGCAGACGTGCTACAGATGCCATGGTTGACTTCACACAAAGAAATTGTTCATGTGTTAATAAAATGAAAATATGCCAATTCAATACTCGTTCTTAATTTCACCAAGACAAAAGAGATAACCACGTAATACATTCATATATATATATATATATATATATATATATATATATATATATATATATATATATATATATATATATATATATATATATATATATATATATATTATAATTTTAAAAATAAATATACATTTTGGATTTCAGAAATTAACAAAAGATATTAAATAATGAATTCTCTTATTTATCAAAAAAACTAATTAGTCAATTCAATTTAGAAACATTCATTTTTCTTTCTCTTGTACAATTATGCTTTATGATGTAATATTTTCAAAGTTTTATTCCTAAACTATAGCTTCCGGAAACTAATTTTATTTTATGATTATGTGTATAATCATTTTCTACTGAAAACTTCTCAATTAGATTTAAATATAATGAGTGTCTCTGACATGAAAAATACTAAAAATTTTATTTCTCACTTTCATAAAGGAATTTTCCGATTCAAAATGAAGCAGACTCGGATGGAATTTTCCTGTGTTAATTATTGCTTCGGTACATAAAATTATTTGACTTTGCTGATATTTACTTTATTATATCGTCAATTTAAGGGATTATTACTCATGCATTTGATATTTATTTCATACCTATATAATCACTGTTCCTCACCTATATATATAAATGATTACCCATCTTGATATTTCAGCTCATTGTTTTCGATTCATCTGGTACCTGAACTTTAACTCAGAGTGATACCCGATTGATTGGAATCTCGTAAAACCTAGAGCTATTTGTATGTATGCTTTTATAACATAAATCAAAAATCCAATCTAATTTCATGATCTTTATTATTCCTGTTTGGTGGTTTTCTTAAGCATTAAAGAAAATCTGCTTTCAAATTTTTATGTAAAAACTCATTGACCTTTAATTCTAAACACTCCAGTTTTTTATGGATTAATCTAATTAATTCTCTCAGTATTGTTTCATCAGAACGGATTCCTTACCGGTGGTCTGAGTTGGTGTCTGAATAGTTAACCGTCTTGGTTTTTGCCATAGATTCGAATCCAATCTTGAGTTTAGATGCTTTTAATGGTTTGAAATCCACTTTAAAACCGCGTAAGTACTTAAACGGGCATTCTTTGCCCTGTTGTGTGCAAAGAATGCCCGTTTAGGTACTAACTAACCAATAATTATAGGTAGAGAGGATAGGATCTATGTTTATAAAATGAATATTTCTACTATTTTAATAAAATGTTTTACTTTCTCATTATTTCAACAGATTTAGTGATGGAGTTCTCCCCTTTCATGTGTATTTTGAAAATATCAGTGCGTTGTCTTTATTAAGTTTCATGATTAATGTCTCTTGTGTCTAAAGTCACACTAGTCATTCAGCTTCATAAAAAAATTTAACATTCATATGAAACTAAAAATCTAATGTGATTTTATGAAACTGAACAACTGATTTCACTAACATGATCAGAGTATTACACTAATACACATTTAAGGCAAATGATGTATGCGTGAAATGAAAATACTGAGTTCTTAGACTTTTCCTGCCAAAATTTTTAAATTAGTATCTTATATTACATAACCTCAAGTTACATTCATTACTAATCTTTAAAACAGTCAATATATTTTTAAAAGTTGTAAAATATATGACTTTATCATTTAGTCATATAGCTTATTCAATAATTTAAACTTTGGCACAAACGTTTAAGAAAATTGTTTTGCTGAGTGTCTTGTAAAACATTTTCTTCCTGCATCTATTATTGATTTAACAGAAAAAGATTCAATTATAATTTTTAAGAAGTATTTTTACTTCGAGAAGAAATGATTGAGTGACCCAATTCTTATTTAGGTACTTAGAAATATTTGTAATTTTTATAAATAAATAAATTTTATTAATATGTTTTTTGTAGATTAAGTTCTTTAAAATTATAATAAATATTCAAAATAATTTTAACTTCTAATATCTATACGAACAGGCAATAAATATTTCTTTATGTGAAATGCAGAAGGTCAACATCAAATCTGCCTGTGTGGGCGTTTGGGATATTTTCCAAATTTTCCTCCTAGTAATACAGGAATATAATCCAGTAATTATATAAAATTCAAAAGTCTTACAATAACGTCTAGGATTTTGATTATACGCCAGAAAATCTAAGATTTTAGTTTAAACACTATATAACTTAAATTATTATCGAATCAAATTAATAATTTTACACTTAATTAACTATGCTATTATTCAAATTCTTACTCTATAAAATCAAAGAGCAATAAAAAATACATTTTAACACCAAACTAATCCAATTTTCTTGTGTAATTAACTTTAAAAATGGAAAAGTTTTAATTAGCTTATCTTATATTAATTTAAAAAAAAGTTTTTCTGCTGCCAGACAGTTTAAAAAGTAGCAATTAAGTAAGATTATTTTTTAATATATTTTCAATGATAATTAACGTTTATTAATAGCTTTTTTTGTGTCAACAATCTAATGTGGATTATTTTCAAATTTAATACTTACTTTAATCCTAAATTTTTAAAGATTTTAAAATTTTTAAAAGTCGCTAAGGTAAAGAAATAATAAGATTTAAGTAATTTTTACACATACTTAATTGCTACTAGTCATTCCGATATTTATTCATTTTTTTCATATTCTTCATGATAATGAATAAAATTTTCAAACTTATTTTGAAATGTAATTAGATAAATAACCTAATTTGTATTTTAATTTATTTATCATTGTTAAAAAATTATTAAAAATCTTAAATATCTTACATCTATTCATAAAGCACATAAATTTAAGTTCATGATGATAGAAATATTTAAGTAATATATAAATAGTAATGATAAAAACTTGTTCGCAATATTAAAGTGAAGCATTTAAATTTTTTGCCTGTTTTTAATCCATTTCGCATTAGATTGTCTATTTCGGTGCACCGAATTCATTAAATTTTGGACTCTTCTTAAAAAAAAATGTGAGATCAGAAGTTTTTAAAAATATTTTTCTCCAAATTTAAAATTTCCATCCTAATGTAATAGTATAAGACCCTACAAAATTTACCGTACACTATTCTTTCAGAACGTGACATCTCTTTTTCATGTCTAGTATCGAATCTGCAATCTTACGACTTGAATACTTCACATTTCAGTATAAGCATATTCGTGCTTGTAAAATTTGAATTACTAGGAAAATATCTATAGAATTCTAAGACATTTAAGAATCCCATACAACGAATGTTTGAACAAAGGAATTATTAATTTTCTAAACATAAAACACTATCAAGTTTTCAAAAAAGCATTTGATGTAACCACTACACTAAGAGCTACTACATGAAAAGGGATAGAATCGAACATACTTTGAATACTTGGAAAATATTCTATATTCCGTATATAGTCATTTAAAATTATATGTAGACACTAAAAGACGAAAATCGTAATCAAGACGCTGAAAAGGAAAATCCTACAAACATTCAGTTACGTCAATTAGGTTATAGAAGAAAGACAAGGTAGAAACTACTTTTATTGTACAGAAAAAAAGTTTTGAGCATTCCTTGTAACATTCGATAGGCGATAGTCTACTGAAATAAAGTTCCAGGAATGCATTGAAGAAATGAAATGATTTTGGAGCTCAATAATTCCCTGATGTATCTTGCTTTAAAAATTATTCTTGATTTGGAATATCTGAAACTATCGATATTGTGCGATCACAAACCATATCATCAGAGAGTTCTTTTACTGTCACTTTTGATAATGCCAGCATAGGCTAGGAAATGAATGAGATCATTGCTCTATAAATGAACTAGATTCATCAAAAACCACTTAATTACATGAAAAAGGATTTTCTTCCTCTTATCATTTCATAAGAGTGAGTGGTTGTTCCTCCGCTATAGAGGCATCGACGACGAATAGTTGTTATGCCATAAATATTTTGTTTATGAAAACGTCTCTCAACTAAAATAATTAACACTAAGGAATTCAGTTGCTAATTCAGCTCTGCGGTCATTTTATGATAGCAATTATTTTAATCATTATAATCTTCAATACCTATTAATCACTCACTCAACTACCCATTCCGTCTACTTCTTTGAGAAGTTTGTCTATTAATGCTGTATGTTCAAAGACATAAAATCTGATTTCTAGATTACAATATATGAGTCTAAATACTGGAATATTTTGGTCATAGTCGCTTCAGCTATTTGGGCTAAACCTCAGGCTCTTTATGAGCCTGAGACATTTTAAACTCTTGACAAAATTCCATTTTTTTACGAAAGCAACCTTATGGTACCAAGATCGATCTCGATCTCTCTCTCTCTCTCTATTTCTATCTATCTAAGCACTTTTATATTTAAGACTGCTAGTTAGAGGTTATTTAGGTTCTTACGAAGTGATTTTTTATTAGTGCCACCTTTATTCTCAGGCCTTTTTAATATTTTGATAGCCATTATTAATATTAAAAAGTATTTGGGAAATTGAACGTTAAATTAATAAACATTGTTCCGTAGTTAACTAAAAATTCTCTCCGAAGAATGCGTATTTCACATTACCTGTATACATATATTAACACATTAATGAATTTAAATGGATTGTCAATAAGTTGTTGTTGTTGTCGTGTGCCAGCTAGGCTGATATTATGGGGTGCGCTGCTACACTTTTCCAACTGAATCATATTTAGCTGTGGATTTCGACTTCCTCAGTACAAACATGCAATAGGTACCCGTTTATATGGTAGGCAACCATTCATAACCCATTCATACAAGGAAAGGAGAAAGTCTGGATAGATAGAGAGAGAAAGTATATCCATGCCCGAATCGAGATTTGAATCCAGGACCTCCCTATCTCAATCAGGTTCTGGCGCAGCATGTTCATTTTTGGACCTTGCGTCATAAAATCCAACCAATCCCAGTCAGTCACGCTGAGCACTAAGCAAGTTGGGTGGCAATTGCCAATAAGTATATTATGTAATTACCGACAACAGTTCTAACTAAGCAAATTACATTCTTCTTTATTAAGAATTATTTAATAAATAAGCAAAAACAATTTCCTGGATTAGAAATGTTAGTTTAAGAATTACTTTAAATTTATATTTTAAATTTCTTTCATTATCATATAAGATAAGAAATAAGCGATTTGTACTTTTTATAAATAAGTTTAGAAACTGATAAATTTATTAATTTGTAATTTTGAATTTTAACTGGTTTGAAGAACAACTGGTAAAGGCAAATATAAAGCAGATATTTTATTAGTGTAACAAATAATATAATTAAAATCAAAAACTAATTAAATTATATAAACTAAATAAAAATCTAAAATTAATGAAATAAATTAAATTAAAATCTAACTAATAATTAAATTAAAATTTAGAGCTTAAACGTTCAGCTTATTTTTTTAACGAGAAATTTAATAAAGTGATTTTTACAAATTAAACTCCATCCAAAATTTTATCTGGATTTTAAAAGTCGGAGAAATTTTATGGTTCAGTAAAGTTTAATTCAGATTATCAGGTATAAATGTCAGAAAAACATGCTTAACTTCAAACCGGCAATTTTCTCTGAAAATTGAATTTCTAGTTAAAACTAGTCTAAAACTAAAAATATATTACTAAAATGTGAAAAATCTGTCAATAAAAATTAATTATATTTTTTATTTTCTTTTGCTTAAAGATTATTTTATTGCAGTTTGAAACTTAATTTAACAGCAAACATTTTTAACTCGTGATATTTTATGACAAATGTGCTGTTAAAAAAAATAGGTTACCTAATAAATTAAGCAGATTTCAATATAAACATATAAATGTTGATTTTAAGAAATGACTGCGTGTTCATTTTAAGAGTTGCTTTTATGGAAGAAAATCCAGAGAAAAAAATTATTGATGAATTGAAAAACATATTACACAGTAATTTTGGAATTTTAATAATTGACGTACATCACCATCAATTTCAATAGTTTAAATATTGGTAATTTATATTACTTTATTTTAATAGACTAAAAGAAATATATCAATGTTTTTTAATTAAATACGAAAGTTTTTACTTTTGGTATTGAATTTGTTTACGAAAATTATTTTGTATTGAGAGATTAGATGAATGATTTACTGGCGAAAATATTGTGCAAAGTTTGGATCTTATAAAAGGACGAAATGTGTGTGTGTTCTTCAGTTATTCTAATGCTGTAATTGTATTTTAAAATTCTATGAAACTAATTTTATGACATTAATTATTCTAAAATATCAATTTAAAACTTATATTACTAAATATTTTATGGATATTCATTATATTGGATAAAATAAATCTATAAATAAACTTTAGGAGAAAAATAGTTTTAAAATCTTTTTTTATGAAACAAATATTTAATGACTATTTCAAAAAATTTAGTTTGTTAGTTTAGTTTTAGTTTTTAGAGAAAAAGAAATAAACAGTAAGGATTTTGTACGTCATTTATATATATTTGCTTATGTAAAATTTCTCCGCATTGTTCGTAGAAAATTTGATTTTGAATATTTATATTTTATAACAATTATGGTATTTATAACATTGATTTTCAATATTATAATGTTTTAAGGTATGTAATCTTATATTGGTAATTTAAATATTTTATATTGATACGAAAAATGCGGATAGTGTAAATATTTATATCTTATATTTTTATTTAATTATTTGTTAAATTTAGTTAATAGAGGAAATAGAGAAACAGCAATTGCGAAATAATTCTGTGCAAAATATAAGACAGCTTGGCGATATTTTTGGCGTTAGAACATAAGTCAACATTTTTGAAGTTCGGAATTAATAAACCAATAGAGAAAGAGAGAAGCCGAGTTACTATAATTTTTAATTATTATAATATATTATAATAATAGCGAATTATTATAATCTTAGTTTTGGCCAAGATGAGAATTTGAGGAAAATAAGTCAAAAGCAATGAGTTATATTGATGTCAGTGACTCCAGCTTTGTTCAGCTTCTGTATTATAGAAACTGTAATGTTGTTTTTGCCTGTGTAACATCTTCAATCTAAAATTATTTTAATCAGTTTGTGTGAATGTGTGTGCGTGTGAGAGAGAGAGAGAGAGATGCGAATAAAGTATTTGCTTAGAAGAAAACTAATCTTTTATTTCTGCATTATCACATCCTCACTGCGTTAAAGACAATTGAAATAATATTCATTTACATGGGAAATTAATCGATATATAAATTTAAATCATAATTTGGAATCAATTTTTATTTTACTAAATTATAAAGAAATTTTTGTTCTACATTATGATATATAGAAAACAAAATAAATGCTCTAGGGACTTACTTTTTGAAAATAAAATTTGTGTCAATATTTTACGTTACAGAAACTGGAAGATACATCTTTAAAATGCCGTATCGACTAATACCAGCGAATATATATATAGAAGCCACGAAATTTTATTATATTATGGTAGTAAGATTTGATTTGACAAAATCTTATATATTATATATTAATGATCAAAAATTAACAAATTGCATAATTTTGTAAACATACAGAGTAAATACCTTGCTGCTTAAAAGAAAAGAAAAAGTAAAATAATTAAAAGAATTGTTCAGATTATCATTAAAATTATTTCAAAAACATCTTAACTAAATATACAAGAAAAAAAAGAAAATAGATATTCTTTAAAAAATTTATTATGTTTAAAAATGCAATAATTATCTTTAAATTATGGTATATAAAACACGATATTTGCTGATGTTATTTTAATACACTTCGATATTAATACATGTGCTATACTTCAAAAATATTAAAATATTTCAATACTTAAAATGTTTAAATGATTTAGTTATTTAAAATATTCAATTATTATTGAATTGAATATTTTAAATATTCCCTTGGAAATTATATAATTATTATAATTATATGAAAACACATAACGTAAATACAACGAATGTATTTCACGATACATTTTTTTAAATTTTAACTTGGTATTAAATTATAATTAGTTATGATAATAATATAAAAATTATATACCATTAGTTACATTATTATTATTAATTATTAATTTTTTTAAAAAATAAAAATCCAGATTATAATTAGAAAAATATTAGAGTGTGTAATTAGAGGAAAATGCCATATAATTTAGAATTCCTCCAAGATATTTAGCCCTTAAATCAATCGATACATTTACCTGATCAATTGGGAAGTGTTCCTCTGATTGGATTACATCTTAAATTAATCTACAAGATTAACTATCAATGAGAGTTTACCTCGTTCCTGGTTTTTCAAAAACTACCGTAGTTAAGAAATATTACTAGATGTGATATTACATCCATTACTTATCCATTTAATTTACTTTTTAGTTTGGATAAAATGAAAAATACTAGTACAATTACAATTGAATTAAGCATGCAACACTTGTTTTATAGATAAAAAATAGTTTAGTGTCCTGGAATTTTTTTCAAAACGTTAATTTTTAATTATGTTATCACAGAAACATAAAATCATAACTTTGGAATTAGAATTGCGCTATTCACAATATGCTGAATTATGCATTGTATAAGAAGGTTTCCGCTGGTTGTTTACTTTATTCAATATATTTTAAGTTGACTGGTTAAACTAATTGAAATCTCTAAGCATAGTTATTTATCTGACAAATTTAAGTCTCATTGAAGTGTGAATTCCGATGCATGAGACGCTATCCTCCTCTAAATATCATATCATTTAGGTGTACCATTTAGAGAATTTTATGTGTATTAGCTTTCTCAGAGCCTCATTTCAATCAGGTATTGAACTGGAATATTTTTCAAACCAGAGAAACGTGCTTTTTGTTCCCCAAGATGTCATATCTTAGTCTTGTTGCATCAGTATGCTTCTCTGTACTTATCGCTGAGTTGGGTTCGAGTAGTAGCAGAAGATCCCGAATACTTGGTCTGCCATCCCCAGAGGTATCATTTCACTTGGAGGACATTGTGACCAGACCTAGTTTTTGCACGCATCAAACGCCAATAACAAACACGACGGCTCTTCGGTCGGCCGGTATTCAAACTCAGTGTCTTCCGATAGAGAGAACTACGACCAATCCAACCAGGTCAGCTCTGTTTTCATCATAATCTTATAGTAGGAAAACCTTTTTGGAGCAAAAAATCAAAGTCTAGATCCTAGCTACAGTAAAACAACATAAAAGTGACGTTAGACGTCCGCCATTCACATTAGTTCGGATGAATGCAAAGAAATTTTCCAAGTTTTCTTCTCTGTGATACGTGGATACGACCCGTTATATATTGAAAATTCACTCGATGGATATTAAAATGCTTACGATAGCTTCAGGTCGTCAGGCTCTTTACTGCGCGTTGTCAAAATTATACTTTTTCGATAAGGTTGCTGCAAAAATGGTTATCTGATTGACTCATTTTTGGTAAATAGAATACACGATAAAGTTATTTTAAAATGTTAATTTTAAAAACTCTTTATTTATAGTTTTACATAATAAAACGAAACAAAAAAATGAAATCAACGTTATGGGATTCATAGGGAATTTAAATATCTATTTTCGAAGTTTTTACTACAATGATCAACTTTCATTCACTAAACATAAGGAAATATTGAAAAGTAAGTTTATCCTGCGCAAAAAATAGCTCTGTATTTACTGAAATAGACACAAATTATGATCAAGTTCACAAAGTAATGCTGATCATTCATATTCAGGACAATATCAGAAAAGTTGCTTGAAATAGTCTTCGTCGTGTAGTAGTAAGATTTCATAACGTTGAACACGGATTTCAATTGGTCTGATAGCACATTTCATACCTTAATGATTTATAACACTTGATAAAAAAAATGAGAGTATGTAACAGAGCTAACGCCCTCTAACGATCATAAAAGAACTGACAAAGAATCAGATAAGCTCTAACGTCTAACCCTAGAGACTGCTGCTATTCGAAGATGTCTTTTAGAGTTTATTTGTTTTGATGTTTTCGTTGTGTGTGTGTTTTCTCCATGTGACATAAATGTTGTTTAATAAAAATAAAAATTAAGCTAGCCGTTTGGATTATTCCTCATACCTATATGAAAAATATATAATTTGTGAGCCATAAATCCACTAAACTGAGCTTGACATCGAAAACAAAAACTGAAACTGCGCAAGCCCTGTTAGGCTTATCAATCCATCTTGTTTTCGAAAGTGATTAAATTGTATGAACTGCATCAAATCATTGATAAAAAATTTCAGTGAATTTCTAAAATGTTTCAAATTTATACAGCTGTGTCATTAAAGGAATAATAGTTGAATGAGTGAACTGGTTCACTCATTTGACTACATGGAACCATGGAGGAAACAACATAAGTGGAGCCACCCTATTAATCAAAGCTTGACGCATGCGCCTCATACCCTCTGCCTTCCCAAATATTACACAAAAACCTATTTTTTACTATTATTAAGCCTCTTGTTGAATTGATATATTTGAAAGAAAATATACTTATTTGAATTTTGTGTTTAAACATAAATTATTTTAATGAATGTTTATTGAATAATCATTATAAAAAAATTCATCTGTAAAAAAATTTATTTAAAGGAGATTAATTTTATAAGTTTATGAATATATTTAATTATTTTTCTAGTTAATAAATTCCAATTTTTTAAAACAAAAGTACTGAGTTTTTATATTTATATTAATATAAAAATATCATACTGCTTGAGAAGATATTTTTATCTTATATAAATCTTATTTAATATAATAAATCAAGATTTATTGAAATTTAATTAGATAAAATAATATATATATATATATATATATATATATATATATATATATATATATATATATATATATATATATATATATATATATATATTATTTTATCTAATTAAATTTCAATATATATATATATATATATATATATATATATATAAATAACTTTTTTTATATATAAAACTTTCTTTTCTAATATTGGATTTTAATATTTATTAAAATACACCAAAGGAAAAAATACTTTTACAATAAAGATATAGATAAATTTATATACAGAAGCATAATTCTTTCTTATAAAGTGAAAAATTATAACCAAATAGCAGAATATTTCATGCATGGATAAAATCACAGGTAATACCATGGGTAAGAAACTTTACCACTGAATATCAATAAAGAAAAGAAAAGTCGACATTTAATTTAATTCATAATATCCAAGTGCTTATCTCAAATTTAATAAGGTGAACAATAAGCCTAAATTTTTTTTATTAAAATACATAATATTAATAATTTGCAAAAATACAAAATAAGCACTTAACTATCAATAAAAATAACATTTTTTAAAAAACAGTAAGTAATTTAGATTCCTTTTATCTCGGTGTGTGCAATTTAAATGAAAAAATAATGATTGCCTATGCTGTGTCTTCAATAAAAAAGTACTGTTTCTCTTGAAAGACAGAGTGGGCGCGTGATATCGTCTGCTAGCTACTTTACCGGTGCTCATGATATTTCGCGGTTAAAACTTCCCACGGTTTAAACTAATAATTCTTTCCTCTGTGCCCGGAACTTAATTTCATACTTCCATTTTTAATTCGATTATGAATAATTCATCTTTTAAACCAAGCTATTAAAATATTCCATCAAATAATTCCATCTAAATAATTTAATGATTTTAATCCACAAAATCTGTAACCATTTTATTTTGAGGTTTAAATTTAGTATCTAATATTCAATTATAAGGCGATTAAGTCAAAAGTGTATGTAATTATTCGTCGCAATGGGAATAATTAATTAATTAATACATGTAATCATAAAATGCGTTCACTCTTTCGTTCTTCATTTACTTATTAACAAAAGGAGATTATTTTCCTTAAAAGAAATTACATTTGAACTGATTTGCAAGAGTGTTTCCTTTTAATTTCCTTTTCCTACTCCAACTTTGCATTATCTATTTTGGAAAATTGGACGGCTTTTAGTTAAATTATTTATATTTTAATATACAAATGTATTTTATTCTTAGTAATTGTGTTGAAAGTGAAGAATGTTAATCTTTAATTATTTCCCATAAATTATTAAAAAGAGGAAATTATTTTTCATAAAGTACATTCCAGATGTAATCAACATCGATTCAAAATAAATTTCATTGAATTTCAGCCCTCCGTATTAATATTACAGTGTGCACTTCCATCTTTTGAAATAATATATTATATTTTGAAAACACTATATAAATATTTTTAAATCATTTAAAGAAATATACAACTTTGGCATCTTTACAATAAATTACTATCTTCAAATTAATCCATTTCTAATTAATTAAGATTTTACTGAACTAATTTTAATATTCTCTGACTGTCATTGACTGTGCAACACCATGATAGCGTTACCAGAAAGTGACGAAACTCTGCAAACTGAAAAAGACAGCAACGAACAATAAGTGATCTGTATTTCAAAATGATATGCATAATACAGAGCGAGAACCTGGTCGGGTCAGTGGGTTGTAGTACCACAGTGGGCAGCGATACACGAAGCAAGAAGTCTAGGCACATAGTCAGCGATAGTACGGAAAGCTATCCGTTCGCTGTCAACTATTTCTAAAACGCGTCTTCGAATGAGGATAATGGCAAGGTATGCAAATGGCGTCCAATTATATTTAGGTCCTTCGCCTAACGTGTTTGATTGATGAGAGATCTAGCTAGCATGGCGGGCAGGGAAGCAGCTGTACACCTTCCAGGGCATGTTGGCAGATACGAAGAATGTGTGGCCAGGTGTTATTCTGCTGATAAAGGGCATGGAGCACCCCTGAAGGTAAGTGTTGTATATATATTGAGCATTTCTTAAGATATACTGGAATTTTTAAATCAATCTAAGCGGTAATCAGAAATCATACGTACCATATGGGGCACCATACAAAAACTCATTTTTCTCGTTAAATATATTTTTTAGAATAAAACGAATACCACAGTTAGTCTAAGAATGTGATTTACTTCCAAATGAAACCATTCGCTTGTCTATAAATAGAGAATTTTTTGAGGATTTCGGGGAAATTTTAGAATTTGCGTAAGCGGGAAAAAGAGTTCACTTGTCTCACTTAGGCACAATAAACCAAAACTCATTTTTCTCCTAAAATATATTTTCTATAATAAAACCAATACCACAGTTAGTGTAGAAATGTAATTTACTACTAAACTGAACCATTTATTTGTTCATACAATGGGCATTTCTTAAGATACACGGAAATTTTTAAATCAATCTAAGTGGGAATCCGAAGTCACACGTACCATATAGGTGCACCATACAAAAACTCCCGGACGTAGAGTATCCTCCACGTAACGTTTTGATGTCATAGTGCGGGGAATACGAATTAGAGGTGACTTGAAATCGTATGCAACCACGCTCCAAATCCTGAAGCCGTGTTGTAGCGTGGTGGGGCGTTCCTCAGTTGCAACAGCATTGGACCTGTTTTCACGTCGATGACACACTCGAGGTGACTAACAATGAAGAAACAGAAGCTTGACTGATATGAGAAGATTATTTTGTGCCCTTCCGTCGTCCATATCAAGGTAATCTGGCACCATCTCTATTAGCATCCAATCGACGGCAAATGGTTCTGCTCAATATGTGAACATCCAGTGTGTCTTGCACCTGCTGCATAATTTCGGTAAACGTGCTTTGCTGGGCCGCCATCACCTCCCGTTGAACGCGTCGATCTACGCTCTGTGTCTGCACCGGCACACTGCAAACGTTCCACAGTTCCTTGTTCTAACCATCTTCGTCACAGCCGGTGCACTGTGGATGCGTCCAGGTGTCTATCAGCTGTCACTTACCGTAAAGACTAACCTGCCCTTCTTAGTCCGATCACCATACCCCTCGTAAACTCGTCTGTCGGCTGGAACGGACTCCGTCGACGATGGCCTGGCATTCTTTGCCTTTACAGGCGCCAATTGAGACAAGAACAAACTTTCAACGATTATTTTCCAAACACCAATAACAGAGTGAATATTGCCCACTCACCCGGTTGTTCACCCTTTATCCCCTCTTATGTGGGCTGGAGAACTTTGCATTTCTTATCGAATGCATAACTCGGTAAAGTGTGTCAACACTGAAATTTACATAATTATCTGGCCTCTCCTTCTTGTTGTTGTATTTTAATCGTTGTGAAACGTAATTTTAAATTTAAATCATCATACCAGCAATGAAATTAAAGAAACTCAATTTCAGCTGTTTCATCAGATGATTCTTTCTATTATTTTTGATGCTGAAAAATAGCTATGCAGATGCATCATTTAGTAAAAATTGGAAAATGGTAAATGTGAAATCTACTCTTCTGTTTCAAGCATTTCCACGAAGAGGGATTTTTTTCGAGTAAATAAAGATAAATAATATTTAAAATTCGATTAATACGAAAGATGTATTTGGACTCACGTAAAACAGAGTAGAATGTCTAAATGCTGTTGGCAAGTGTTTCTTAACCCTGTTCCATGAAGTTACTTCTAAAAGAGATTTCCATGGATATAAAATTTATTCCATGTGTCATACCGAAACGAACTCAAACACTTCCAAGTATCTCACCATGACAAACATGTATGCAGGAAGTGGATATGCAAAATCCATCTGTCATTATTTAAAAGACGCTACACTTAAATTTGTGACCATCGTTCCAAAGATAGTGATTTTACCACTATGACTCAGTACGATTAAGAATTTAATTTTTGTAATTCTATTCGTCT